>JALPQD010000034.1:2295073-2334937 GCA_023101885.1 Typhlomys cinereus | reverse complement strand
ATAAATAATATATCTAAGTACCAGTAAAACAGAAAAAATGCACTCTTTAAAAAGGAGCAGCAGTATAACAGCATGATATTTGCATAAAACCAGACATACTGATCAATAGATTAGAAATGAGGACCCAGGTATACCTGTGCACCTATAGTTATCTAATATTTCACAAAGCTAAAATCACACATTTGAGAAAGGACAGAATCTTTAACAAGTGTTAGGAAAACTGGAATCTAATGCAGAACAAAAATGGGACATGTATCACTCATACTGCATGAAAATTAATTCCAAATGGGTCAAAAGCTTAGTGTTAGATCAAAGTATTGAGTTTCCTAAAATTAAAACTAGAAAATACACTAGAAATAATCAGCCTAGGTAAAGATTTTCTGACTAGAACCCTATTTGCAAAGAAATAAGATGAATAATCAATAAGTGTAATTTCATAAAAGTAAAAGGCTTCTATCTGCAACTGCCTGCAGAAACACATGACTGTTTTAAGCTAGATATTCCCATTTAGTCTCAGGTGTTTCCTCTCATGATGCACAGCTTTCCTTGGTAGATGTTCCAAGTTGGGTCTGGCATCTCTAACATCTTCACTTCTGAATGCCAAGCTTCAACTTTATAACACAAAAATCCTTCTTGGACCATTTTAGGATTCTCAATCCTACCACACACTGCCTAGCTTCAGTCATTCTCTGAAACCTTGGAGGAGGACTCCATATTTCTCCTCCTCTGCATCTTTAATGCTTCTAAACCAGGACCACGTAGATGACTTTGCCAATTCTGCTATAACATCAAAATATAGATCATTCCTCTTGAATCACAGATGATTCAGATTTTCTGTGCTAACTCTGGGCAAAATCCTTGGACCTTAGCTTTAAAGTAATAGGAAATCCCCTTGGAAATCTGACTTTCAGCTCTTCCCTTCCAAATGAATTTGTATTCCTATGGATGGGAACCTTCCCTGAGGAACTTGCCCTTGGGTTGCAGCATCTTCTATATCCAAATGAAGAGCTGGCTTTGGTTCATTAACTGAGCTAATTTCTGTAACTATAGTCACCATTTGTTTTTTTTACCTCCTAAGATTTGACTATTAAATTTGCCATATTTTTCACCATTGTATCTTACAGTTTTTATTGCTTTCTGCCTGATTCCTTGTCTTTTCCTCTATAATTCTGAACAGGAGTGCTAAAAAAAGCCATGCTACACTGTCAAGACTACTGCATTGAAACTAAACACTCAAATACTTAAGGCAGGATGAAGGCAAAACTTTGTTAAAGTGTCTCCCAAAGTTCTTCATTTGTTCATTGTCCAGTTCTCAATATAATCTCTGCTCCTCTCTGGATCATCAAAACTGAGTTTTCAGTGATCCACTTCTCTAACAGCATCACTCTCTTCCAAGTCTCACCAGAATGTCCTTTTAGGGCTGCCTATAAGATATAAATGCTTCCCAGTGCAAAATCCAAAGTTCTCCATATTTCTCCCAACAAAAAAATCCCAAAAGTGGATGACAATGGCATATGTCTTAGTATCAAATTATCTCAGCTTCATTAAAATCAATTTCATTTTCTAGTACTAGATCTTCTTAGTCTTATAGCCACACACCAACTTGCTACCAATTTCTGTATTGGTTGCTCTGTCAGCTGCTGTGGACACCATTGAGCCTCAGCTAACTTAAAGGGAGAAAAGAAAGGAATTTATTCAGCTTACACATTCCGGACAGGAGATACAGCCCATTATGGTGGGAAAAGAATGACTGGCTGGAAAAAGCTGGAGGCGCTCAAGTCACATCCATTAAGAAGGCTAAGACCTACAAACCACAGAATAGGTAAGTAACTCAGTAGGGGAGGGTTACCAAACTTAAGGTCCACCCTGCAATTGCCTTCCTCTAACAAGGTTCCATCTCCTCAAGGTCCTGTGACCTTCCCAAACAACTAAAAATTCAAACACATAAGCTGTGGGGGACAATTCACATTTCAAACCAGGAAAAACAGAATTAGAAGACATAATATTGAGTGAAGTATCCCAGACATAGCAAGAAAAAGACCATATATTTTCCCTTATTGTGATGCTAACACTAAACCTTCAGAATGGTGGAGTATCTTACATACCATGGTCCTCCATCTATAGGCTCTTATAATCTTGCTGCCTCCTCTTTCAAAAGGTTCCTTGATCTTTAGGATGGGGAGAGATGTTGGCTGGTCTTGTTCTAGGTGAATATTGTAGGATCTTTGGCATTCTAAATTATAGTTTGTGTTTTTTCAGTTTTGTGTTTCTGCACTGCCCTGGGCTGCTTCTGATTGGTTGTTGAGGTAACTCTCTAACCAAAGATAAAAGACTATTTAAATGAAGATCTAATATAAGAGGCTTAAAGGTAGATGGAAGAATAGGGGTAGGACACAGCAGTGAGAGGGATCACTGTCCTGTTATCTTTATACTCTTAGTAGATCAAAAAAACACTGGACACTCAACCAAGAAGTGTCCTCAATGGAAGAGTGCAATGCAGAGATACAACAGGTCAAAATGCAAAGTAAAAGCTACTGTGAACAGTAGCCAAAAACAGGACATTTAAATTAAACTCTTTCATGGTGCAGGAAACCTTGCAGAAGAAGAAGCAGTAAGAATGTAAAAGCCTGAGGGTGGTGAGAGAGATTGCCAGACAACAGCTCCATTCATACCAAAGCTGCCACACCAAGAACTTGATGCAGTGATGCCTACTTCCACTAGATTTCACAATAGCTGACCTATCAAATTTTAGTCATACAGAAGAGATGTAGGATTGGAAAAGAACACAAGAGGAAGAGATTATTAACCCCATAGTTAGCCCAATGGTGGTCCATTTGTGCTTCAGAGGGAACCCAGACAAATCCATTGTAGATGTTCTGGATCAGGCTCAATGGCACTCATGAGGATATGGAAACAGAAAGGAAAATGGATAGAATAGAGTGGGATGGGAGGGTTTTAAAGGTAGTAGGGGCTAACCATAATTTCCTTATATTTATATATGAAAGCTTCAAGAAAACTTTAAAAGAAACTGAGCTTGTGCTATAAAGTTAGCTATAGATAGGTGTGAGCATGGATCTTGGCTGGGGAAGGTAATAATGGGTAACTAAGTTGACTGCGTTCATCAGTCAGCCAGCATTTTTTGGTTGCAAAGAATACATATTCAAATCAAATAATCACATAAAAAGTAGGGGGCATCTCTGGACTCATGGAATATTAGCCAAAACACAAAGATAATTTTCATCATCTGGATTCTGACTCTTCTCCTTAATACCTGGAATTCATACCTATAATACACAGAGCTGATTGGTCTAGGCCAACATTTCCTAAACAGACGTCCAATGGCACAGTCACTGCTACCAACTCTCAACAGTTGGGACCTTGTGAAATTAAAGAGCTTCTGTTCAGATAAAGAGATTGTAACAGGAGCTCAAAGGCAACTCACAGAATGGGAGCAAATCTTCATTAACCACATATCTGATAGAGCGCTACTGTCCAGAGTGCACAAAGAAGCTAGAAAACTAAACTCCAAGGAAAACAATGGCCCAATTAAAAAACGGGCCCTGGAACTTAAAAGAAATTTTACCAGGGATGAAATTAAAATGTCTAACAAATATCTTAAAAAATGCTGCATTTCCTTAGCCATCAGGGAAATGCAAATCAAAACTTCCCTGAGATATCATCTCACCCCGGTCAGGATGGCAAAAATCCACAATACAAACACCACCAAATGCTGGAGAGGATGTGGAGAGAGGGGAAATCCCCTACATTGCTGGTGGGAATGCAGGCTCATACAGCCATTCTGGTGAGCCGTCTGGAGATTCTTAAAGAAATTAAAGATTGAAATGCCATATGATCCTGCTGTCCCACTTTTGGGAATAACCTCCCATGCAACAGAGGTTAACCTCGGTAGCACAAGCACGACCATGTTCATAGCAGCACTGTTTACAATAGCAAAGTCATGGAATCAACCCAAATGTCGAACAGTTGATGAGTGGATAAGGAAACAGTGGTACATCTATATAATGGAGTTCTACTCAGCCATCAAAAAAGATGAATTACTGGAATTTGCTGGGAAATGGATGTCATTAGAAACAATTATATTAAGTGAAGTATCCCAAACCCAGAAAATTAAGTGCCGTATGTGCTCCCTAATAGGTGTCTCCTAGTACCAAACTCACCCAGCCCACATGAGACACTCAAGGTAAACCCTATGTAATACAGTAATTGCAAGGATTATGAAAAGGAGGGATGGGGTTGGAGGGCCACACCAGACACAAGGAGAGAGGGGACCATGTTACAGCAGAGATAAACTAGGCCTCCATCAAGGAATGCAAGTAAGTAATGTGTACACAGTGGTTAAGTGTACACAGAACTTACCATTCCTGATCATGTACAACTTGAGGGGGTATGATCTCACCAGAAGTGGAGGGCATATAGTCTGGTAGATAAACAGTAATCATTTTGGCAAATGGGTTATTGGACCCTACCTCACTGAGGTTTCCTACTTTTATTACATCTACCCTTGAATGTTCTATTACACAGACTCCAGTTTAACACTTTTTGTCTCTGACCAGGGGGTGACATACGTTTCCATCAGGGATGGAGTGAAGAGCATTGCAGGAGCAGCAAAACTGCAAAGAAAATCAACACACCACAATCCAAAAACTTCAGAGACTCTATATCAACCACCAAGTACTAGGCCAGCCTAATCTCTCCCCATCCTGAAGCTCAGGGAAATTTGCGGTAGAGGGGGTTGTAAGACTGTAAGAGCAAAAGAATGGGAGGAGCAATGATTTGCAAGATTCTCCTCACTAGTTAGAGCTGAAGCAATCATAATTGGACTTTGCATGCCCTGCACAATGTACAACACACTATTGACCTCATAAAGTCTAGCATCAGCTAAAGGCATCAAGATCCTTGGAGTCAAGGGATTGCCAGTCACAGTGGTGTTCCTATGCTTAAGGGGAACACGGAAAGGGTTCAGCGAAATGCCACTGGGTCCTTTTATGTCATCGGAGAGGAGGACCCAGAGGAGAGTTAGGCATACACAATAAAAGACTCTCTTGGAATTGGGGGGGAGGCATTTGGGGATGGGGAGGGAGGGAAGGGGGGAGCAGGGGGTTCAGGGGGAGGAGGAGGGAGGGAGGGAACTGGTGTACCTATTAAGTTTGTATGAGCGGAAATAATAATAAAAAAAGAAAGAAAAAAAAGATGAATTAATGAAATTTGCTGGGAAATGGATGGAATTAGAAAAAAATTATATTGAGTGAAGTATCTCAGACACAGAAAATTAAGCACCATATGTACTACATAATAGGTGTATCATAGTACCAAACCCACTTAGTGACATATTCAAAAATAAATCTCTGTAATACCTACAGTAATTGCAAACATTATAATCAGGAGGGAAGGGGAAGGAGGGACTCCCAGAATTAAGGAGGTAGGGGATCAGGCTACAGTAGATAAAATAGGTCACCACCAAGTATTGTAAGTAAGTAGAGAGACGTCTGGTTAATCTCACTCACTTTCTTTCCTGGTCCCTTGCAACTGATGGCTTTGATTTCACTAGTGATTGGTGTTAATAAGGGATAAAGGAGGGAAAAAATGATGCAAGTAGCTCTGGGAAAAAAGAGGTAAAGGGCCTAACCAATTAGTGAAAGTTTCAGACCAGTACATCTCCTTTAAGAAGAAACTATGGGAGCAACAGATGTATGTAAAACCTACGAGAAAGCAAATGCTCTCTGAATGATATTTAATCCTTAGATATCTGGGAAATCATGCCTCATACTGTAAATCTTTCTATATGACAGTATAAAGAAAATGAATGGACAAGGACACAAATCCTAGGGTTAACTATAAAAGATTGACAATATAACACTATAGAAACAGTCCAGTTTTTTTAACCTTTAGGTAAGAAAAGCTCTCAGAGCTCAGCCAAGTCACACCCTATTACCATGGAAGAAAATTAAGACAGAAAACTTCATCAGGACAGAGTACACAATATGGGGAACCTGGAATGCTCAACCCTAATCAGCTCATCAATATCTTATTCCACACCAAGACTCAGGGAACCTTGCAGAAGAGGGGGTGGTAAAATGTTTTTTCTCCCACATTTTTTTCTAATCATACAAGCTCAATAGGTACCCCTGTCTTCTCCTTCCCCCATCCCTTTCGCCTGTTCTCACCCATTCCACTCTTACCCCTTGCCCCTTTCCTTTCACCCTCCTCCTTCCCTCCCCTTCTCCAGGTGCTTCCACCTTCCTCCCTCCCATCCCCTGGAGCATCTGTTTATGTGGGCATAGAACCTTAATCTTAATATAAGAGAAGATTCAAAGATAGGTGGAAGAATAGGAGTAGGACACAGAGGGGAGTGGTCAGCGTCCCATTTGCTGGATGGTTACCATTCATCTGCCAGTCCCTATACCCCTCACTGTTTGGTTAGATCAAACCTGTTCAGTCTCAAGTGACCAGGAAGGGAAGAGAGAGTGAGCTGCAACAGATGTCTCACTACTTACAAGCAATACATGACTGGAGCCTACTATTTTCTCTACAGAAGTGTGCTCCCCTATCTCCTTTCTTTTAACGTCCTCTTTCCCCCTTCTCTCCTGTTCACAAAGGGTGTTACAGAGATTTACTTTTGAATATGTCATTAAGTGGAGGAGGTGGTAAGATTTAAGAGCCAAAATGTGGAATGGGGTACTTTTGACCAACACACTCCAGCCAGGTCATGACTGCTGTACCCAGAAGATCACTGCGATGAGAACTTTTACCACCAGATCTGCACAATGGTGAACATTTTCCCAAGGATTATGTAGGATTTTAGAAAAAGCAAATGCTCTCAAAAATTATCTCAGGGGCAGGTTTTGGACAAAGGAAGAGAATCCTAACCACTTATAACTTTACCCACAGATGAGTTACATGAAGATCAACAGAAATCTGACTCCCTTACAGACACAAACACCCCAAAGGAAGCCCTGTAATACACACAAGCAGAGGGACAGGAGTGGGGGTGGGGGTAGGACAGAATTGATGAAGGGAGAGAGATAGATGTGTGGATGGGAGGGAAGTTGGTATGGAGTGGTTCATGGCAAAGACATAAGCGCAATTAGTTTATAAATAAATAAAATAAAATTTTAAAAATTCTACAAAAGCTTTTTCTCTAATTTTCAACATGATTTCACCACAGCCAATCAGGGAATATAATTCTCCATGTAAAGAATGAAATACATCTGTGAATTTCTACAGATGTAGAAATGAGTTCTGTTACACTAGTGATTGGTGTTCCCAGGAAATACAATTTGAATTCTAGAAAAAATACATAAATGTTAGAGTTACTTGATGTCTCTGGACTGGACCAGCCACCTGGACATTGTGAACGGGAAATAAATTTGGGATTTGAAGGAAGTCCATCTTGCCCTCACAGCAGATATGGTACAGGCAGTTTAAATAGGGCTAAAATATAATAAGAGAAAGCATATAAAGAGTGGAGCCAGAACAATCCAGGAAACTAAAAATAACAGAAAGATGATGAAGGAGGATCTTTCACAAATACACAATATAGCACAATATGGAAATCTATGCTATAAATAAGGATTTCTGCATTAACATGCATGCTGCATAAACATGGTATAGATGACATGAAATAAATTAATGTATAAATAAATTAATGTATATTAAATATAAAGTAAAAGTAACTTGAAAAACACTTATTATAGCATAGGATTTAAGTCTATTTCTATACATTAGTAGATAAGAAAAAATAAAATGAGTTTAAATAAGTTAATTTATGACAATGTAAGAAACCACAAATTTAGAAGTAATATTTAGCAAAGGCTTGCAAGACTACCACACAATAGACTAGGGAATATTGATAAAAGTTAAAAGATGTTGAGAAATTAGTTAAAAGATACTTAGACAATGCCAAGTCTTCTCATCTATGTTAATAATATTTAGCAGAAATTGGACGAAAACTATGTTCATTAAATCAAATTAGGGCTTTCTGCAAATAACTGATAAAATGTGTTCCTCCTGTATGCTTACCTATTGCAGCAACTGATACTTGAGTACATGATGGAAAAACAGTTTGCAATCCTAAAATGCCTCCTATCTAGCCCACTGTAGTGAAAAAAAAAAAACAAATGATGAATTGTATACAAGAGTAAAACTGATCTTTGCATTTCAGCTTTGCATTCTGTGAATTTGCTAACTTCCATATTAATTTTAGTATCTTTTCTGTGGACTTCTTCATTTGTGCCATCTCTATTGAGGTAGAGAAGGCACTGTGAGTAGGTGGTGTTCCTGGTTAACCAACAGAGTGATCACCCAATAGAGTGAGTTCTCAATCTTGTGTGTGACCAGAACACAAGGTTCATAGGAAAACTATACGAATTGAGAACCAGCTTAGATAAGTAAGGTAAGTCTCTGAAAAACATCTCAATAAACAATATTACTACACCACGAAGACATGTGACAGCTTGTACATCATTTCTCTTTGGCTAAATCTATACTCATGATATAGTGAATCCCTAAGGGTGCTGGACAGACAGTGATTTGTATTGAAGGTGTTAGCATTAGGACTTGGGAAGACGATCTTGTATAATAAAAGTCAGTTGCACTGTTTGTGCTTGATGGACAGGCAATGCTATCCCTTCATTTTGCTTGCTGTTACACAATATGATATAGGTTCTTAGACACAAAGATTCCTAAGATTAGCAAGGTTTCAAAGTATATCCTGTATGAATTAAGTGAAAAAAATCACATAAGGGCAAAGAAAAGCATATGTGTCACTCGAATAGCTAGGATACAAAAAAGCCTAGAATAATACACCATTCCCCCAAGCCTAGGAAAGCTGACTTTGGGCAGAACAATTTTCATCTCCATATGCCTCAATTTGCTCTACAGTATTTGTAAATACTATCAGCCATTGGAATTGCTCCAAATTTCTAGAAGTCCCTGCGCCAGAATGAAATCAGTGTATGCTTAAAAATTAAGGAATCCTAATACTTGCAACTTAATATATATCTTTGCAATATATGCCATATTTGTGCCTAGCATGGCAGACAGAACTAGACACGTGTGCTGGACAAGAGTATCTGAGTATTTGGCTATCAACCTTTCACTGTGGAATGGGAGCTATCTCAAGTGGCACCACACCTCCCTGAGAGTGCTGGATTGGGAGGATGTTAAACAGAGCTATTTTCTTCAGTGCTCTACACACTGATATATCATCTTTGCTCCAGTAAATACCCAGACACATGCTATTAGCACTAACCCAGCTAAAACTTAGTGGGTCATGAACATAAAAGGACACTTAGAAGCAGAAAGGAAGATGATGGGGAAAAGAAGGCCAGTAATAGGAAAAATAAGGAATTGGGATTCTGTGATAATACATGAAATTATGAAAATTTAATTATATATTGTTATATGAAGACATTCATCAAACAAATCTATTAGTAACATTTCCAGACAATCTGTCAGGAGATATAATCATATTTTAGAAATACCATTCTGTCTCTCAGGGGATCATTCATAAAAGAAGAGAAAATAGACCACCTACATCGAAACAATGATAAAGATAAGTAGATAGTTAAAGATAAAGTAGAAGACTAAGTTTAGAGTCAGAAATAGCAGAATTTTATAAGGTGTGTGATATTTGAAGATAAAGCAGTCTCTCTTAATGTTTATTTCTGAGTCATTTCAAGGCATGAAAGCAAATATTAATATACTGAGTGTCTTGACACTATGATCATGCATTTTTTTAAAACTCAGTTTCTGTAATCAGCCTCTGCTCTTTCAGGTAGAAGGGAGTCCAATGCTCTCTTTGGACTTAGAAGAACTCCCAGAGACTGGATTGAATCCATTCCCTGGTTTATTCTTCCCCCCTCCTGGGTGATAGATTGAAAAATCACAACCCAGAAAAGGAGCATATCAACTATAAGGGAGAAAGACACCTGTCAGTGGATCACACTATGGCAACTTTTGCTTTTGAACTTCCTGGTTGGAATGAAATCAGTGTATGCTTAAAAAGAAAAAGAATTATTTCAAAAGTTTCCACTTTTATAAAGACAGAAGTTTTTAATACTTGAATGAAGATACTCCATATGCTATTCTGTCAGTGGTGTCTGAATGAAACTATGACAACATCTTGCTTTCTTGTTTTTATACTGAACACAAAACTGGTTTTAAGTATAATTTTCTCCTTTATTCAGAACTTTTTAATTTAGAAGCCAACATCAGAAAATATCTTATAATTGAATGCAATTTAAAAATGCATCAAGTGGGGCTGGAGAGATGGCTCAGGTGTTAAGCCTGTGCTTGCAGGCAGAAGGTCCTGAGTTCGGATCCCAGACCTCACATATAGAAGCCAGGCGGAAGCGGGGGCGGCCTGCGTTTCTGGTCCTGGTAAGGCGGAGCCTGTGAATTCCTGGGCAGAGTAAACAAGGAGGAGGCGGAGGCGGTCCATGGTGGTTCCTGAATTCACCTGTGGTTCTACACACACACACACACACACACACACACACACACACACACACACACACAAACGCACAATTGAATAAATAATAAAAAAATGCATCAAGTATCTTCCAAAACAAGCTAGCTTTTGAGAAAAACTATCTTGAACTTTAGTCAGAGTGAAAATGTTACCTTGGATAAATGTAAAATTACTGAGATGTGAGTTAAAATATTTGAATCTATATTTAAGAGCTTGGTAGGACCATTCCTTTCACTGTGATATGATGCCTTGAAAATATAAATGTCCCTTCTGAGTCATGCACTACAGGGGAGCTACTATACAGAGCTACATGTGCCACAGTAGAAGTCATTTATCCTGGAGCCAGGGAGATACCTCAACTGGTTAGGCTCACAAACCTGGACACCTGAGTTGTTTGATCCTTGGAATTCTGCATGATGGAAGGTTGTTCTCTAAACTCCACCCAAGCACTATGGAATATCCATTCTCTCTCTCTCTTTCTGTCTCTCTCTCTCTCTCTTTCTCTTTTTGCTTCCTCTACCTTTCCCCTTAATAAATAAAATAATTTTTAAAAGAACTCCTGCATCCAAATAATGTATGTAAAAGAACACAGTGATCATAACATTCTGAAAGTTTTAGTGAATATTGTGTGTCTTTTACTGTTGCATTAGTATATTAAAAAGAAATGCCTTATAAAGAATTTATCATTTTCTCTTTTAGGCTAACTTAAAGGACTAAAACTCAATTTATTTACCAACAAACAAGCTCAGAGCTTCAAGATTAAAATATGGATCTGTCTACTCTCCCACACTCAGAAATGCAGGAGAAAACGAATAAATGTGAAAAATATCAGGAAAGTGATTAGCAAAATAAAGAATTTGGTACAATTAGGTAACTACAAGAGGTTAAATATATAGGTCCAGAAAAAAATTGAAGCATAAATAAGAAATGGAATTTCTGCAGCAATTTGAGGTGACTACAGCTTAGGAACTAGCAAGGACATAGGGTGGGTTTGGAATGCAGAAGCTGCAACTGTTCTCTAGGGAATTTCTCCAGATTAGCTTTGCTGGATGATATCTTGTGCAGCCATGCATAGAATTTACTTTCAGTAAGAAAATCATTCGCTTTGCTTGATCTTTCCAAGTACAAAATATGCCTATTATACCAGGGATTTCCTTGAAGTGATATAAATCTAGGGGGCAGGGAAATTGCCCTTGCAGAGCTTTGCTCCCAATTACTACCAACTAATTAATTCACTATTTCTACATATATCTACTCAAATGATTTCTTATATAAATAGGGATATTGGGATAAACTAGGTAAAATGTACTACTATCATGATGTGCACATTCTAGAAAAGAAAGAAGAAAAACAAAGAACTTAACTAAGGAGGTACATTGTTTATACAATAGCATATAAACAGCATGACAGCCACAGTAGTGTTCCTATGCTTAAGGGGAACACAGGAAAGAATTCAGGGAAATGCCACTGGGTCCTTGTACGTCATCGGAGAGGAGGGCCCAGAGGAGAGTTTGGCATGCACATTCAAGGATTCTCCAGGGATTGGGAGGGGAGGCACTGGGGGAAGGGGGGAGGAGGAGGGAGGGAGGGAACCGATGTACCTACTAAGTTTGTATGAGTGGAAATAATAATAAAAAATGTTAAAAAAAAAGAAAAAAAAGGAAAAAAAAACAAATTTAAGAGACACTAATTTAGAAAAGAAGAATGAATAATTAAAATCTTACTAAGGACATAAATACAATATAGACATGCACCAGTGATTCTTACCTGAACAATTAGACTAGGCCAAATGAAAGAATTAAAACAAGTTCTTAAATATGAGGTAAAGATATGACATGAGAGTAGAAATACAGTTCCTATTCTGAAGAATGTGAGCAAAATTTGTCCAGTGATTTGTCCAAAGACTAGATATAATAGTGCTGATCACAGATTATATACATTTTGATCATGAATTTCACATACACAGCTTTTGAATCATGAAATTTTTTTTATTATAAGACACTCTGAAAGGAACCAAAGAGGATGAGACACATAGATAACATTTGATAACAGTGCCTGTCCAGAACAGAGTGGAAAGAAATAAATTTGAATAAACTTTTAGTCACCTTCAGCCCCTGACTCTGTCTCAGCAGGGCATGAACCTCTCTTTCCTCCAAGGCCACTTGAGGTGAAAAACATTGTCTCATTGGTTATCATCTTCCTATGGCCCCAGACAGTCACTTATGGACTTTGAACTTATTCCTCATGGGCACAAAAATTGATGCTAATGGATTCAGAAGTTGATCCAAATATATACTTATGGATATTTAGAATGTATGTGGTCAGCATTCAAGAAAGATCCTTATTTCAAAATTCTTCTCTTTGTTCATGTACTCCATAATGCAGGTGTAGCATTAGAAACAAGGTTTGTTGACTGTGTTGCTTTATGATTTTATGCTGCTTTAACAGAATATTGCAACCTAAGTAATTTTCTCTTTGTGTGATAGGTTCTCACAGAAACTTTCTTGCTTCACCCTTCTGAGTTCAGGGATTACAAGTGTTAGCTAATGATCACGTGTAGTTTCTAATGTACAGAAATGAATCACTTTGTTTTTCTGTAAGCTCTGAAGATAAACCTAAGGGCTACCATCTTGTGATGGCCATATTAGCTGTGTCAAACATAGTGGGAGAGCAAAGAAGGGGGGAAGATTAGGAGAAAGAAACCTACCCACCTCTGTACGGAACCCACTTGTATGATACCAGAACTAGCTTGATCATATAATGGAGCTCCACTAGTTATTGACTGAAAGCTGTTTCTAAGTAAGCTTTGTAGAAGATACACTGAAAATAGAGTGTTAATTATACACCATTAGGAGTTAAAAATATCTTTGTGTTACCAATGACAGCGAGACAGGGTGGTAAAAGCAAGTGTTTCCAGGTTTTTTGAACTTTCTTGAAAAATTAAGTAAAAGACCAGATAGATTTTTAAAAGCAACGAAGAAAACTATTCAAGGGAGCAACAGACCATGTAAGTGAAGAAACCTAAGGGTCCCAGGCCACTGTGTTGGGTCTTTCTCCATAGGTTCTAAAGGAAAGAGGGTGTAGTTGCTAAGGGGTATTATCTGGGTTGGTTTTTTTTTTACTTTTGATTAGCATATTATCTTATGTACTCATATTTTCCTGCTGTACATGCACACTTTCATCACATTGTATCTGATATTAGTCACATGCACATCAATACATAGATAAGGCCTTAAATGGTGAACAGGTGGCTTTACTTAAAAGGTTACTTAAGGATACATTTTGTCCTTATTTTGCAAGTACCTCAAACCATTTAAGGCCAGATAGCCTCTCTGTTCTTAGTGTCAGGATGCCTTGGTAATTAATTTGAATAGAATGGTTTGATATTTGCTTACTAAGGGATGAAAAACTATCCTACTGTCATGAGAGAGCCTCAGATACAATCTGATGTAGATAGTGGGTCTTGGATTGTCAGTACTTTATCCAGAGAAGGTGTGTATGCATTGTAAAGGACCAAGACTATCACATACACTACCAGAAGAGTGGGTGTACTTTAGCAAAGTCAAATGGAGTCACAGGTTCCGAAGCCATTCCCTAACTCACCTGATGAACAAAAGCATTTAGAAATATTAACCTGTTGCCAACTCATGCTAATCAATTCTATGTGTGAGATAATGGCTTACTTGTATTTTAGATTAATTTCTCTGACAAATGTGAGGATTGAAATCATGTGGTTTAAAAGAAGTAATTTTTGGTTCAGAAAAGAAATAAATCTTGTTTATTTTAAATGTTTTCATTTTAATGTTGCCTTTAATAATGTCTATCTACTTCAAAAAAATCAGCTTATTTATACATGAAATGAGTAAAACAAATTCAATTTGTTATGGCAAAATGAATTTCTAATGGTATGAATTTTTTTAAAAAATAATAAATCTGAAAGGATAAATTTTTCATTTTGGTCATTTATTTTCTTCTTTTGTTGAACTTTGACAATATATGTTCTACAATATATTTTTGCTCAACAGCAACTTTTTATTTTTTTTAATGTTTATTTTTTTCCCAATCATACAAACTGAATAGGTACCCCTTCCTCTCCCTCCCTCCCCCTCTCCCCAATCCTTCTTTCACTCTACTCCCTTTTCCCCTTCCTCCCTCCCTTTCTCCCAGTGCCTCCCCCTCCCCCTCCCATTCCCTGGATCATCCTTCAATGCGAATGTTGAACTTCCCTTCTAATTCTAATGAGAAGTAAGGACTCAGTGGCATTGCCCAGAGCATTTAATTGTGCTCCCTTCAGCATGGCAACACTATTTTGACTGTGAATCTCTTGCCTTAAAGGATCCTAGTGGCTGTGGTCCATGCTAGACTTTGGAGGGTCACTTATATGTTAGTCATTGCGCAGGTCACATGAAGTCTGATTATGGTTACTGCAGACCTAACTTGTGTGAAGTATCTTGCTCTTCCCCATAGGCTCTTACGATCTTACCACCCCCTCTTCGGCAAATTTTCCTGAGCTTTAGGATTGGGAGAGAGTTGGCTGGTCTGGTTCCAGATGATTAATGTAAGGTCTCTGATGTTCTGAATTATGGTTGGTTGTTGTTTTCAGTTTTGAACAGCAACTTTTTAAAATTGGAGTTGAGGTCCAAAGAGAAAAAGAGAAGGAATGGGTTTAAAGATATTATATTAATTTTATTGATAGATAGTTTTTAATATCAATGAAAATATTAAATTTGAACACATATTAATAATTATTAATGATTAATAGATAAATTTAAAAGTAGAAGGTTGAGACTTTGATCTTTAAATAGAGGTAATGAAAGAAAATAATCACTTCTAACAATAGTTTATTGATGGACTTGAATGATTGGAACAACTTGAAACTAAATATTTAGTGCTCAGGGATGTGCATGGGATAGAACAGTGATGCTCAATCCAAACACTCTGTATCCTTATTGTAAACTATATCTGGGCGCAGGTTAACCCCATTTTAGACACTGCTCCCAATTTCACACACCCGTGGAAGATTCTGAAAAAAGTATGAAGCATCCCATGCTGCAGGAAGATTCAGCCAGTAAACAGTTGTTTAGACTCAGGAGTTTTCTGAAATGAGCAAACTTGCATGGGTGCCTCTCCAAGGAGAAGAAAGGCAGCAAGCAACTCCTGGGAAAGAAGACTCCTTCCAACTAAGCAGTCTGGAATGGACACCAAGAAGTACAGAAGTCTGGAAGATACTCTCAGGAGAGCTCGCCCCAAGGCTCCAGCTTCCATGAGTCTCACACACACTTGAGCTATACAGCTGCTTTTGAGTCATCCATGGTCCTGTAAGTGACCCTCACCCCGCTTCCTGTGTGTAACCCCAGTAAACTTCAGCATACATCACATTAAACTCTGGTGTCCTTGGTACTTTGATCTGTATTCAAATTCTTATATGAGGGGTAAGGGTGATTGTGCTCCTGTCTCTCAAGGAAAAGTTTTGCATATCAATCCCACAATATCCCATCATTGTCTAATTCATTTTGGATTGCTAAACACTAAACCTCTAATTACTCTGAGAGATGGAACAAGTAAGTCTATTTCTCTTTCCTGTTTCAAGTTCTTAGTGTAAAGTCCACATTCAGTATCACAATGTCATGTAATATCACATGTCCTTACACTCTTGGAGAAATAAATTTCTGTCTTTAGAGTATCAACATTTAGGAAGGCTGGTTCTCAGTCTTTCACTCAATAACATTTTTCAAGTGCATGCAAACCATGTACCCCTCATTTTACTAGAATTTGAGTTCTGTCATTCAGTTTCCATTAAATGAATTAGGACATTGTTGGATATTTTCACAGGAATTATGCCTGTTTCTTCAACGCAAATCTCCTGCTACATGTGTTATAAAAATAAAACCTGAGGATGTCCCAACTCATTATTTGTTTTCCAGTTTTGCAAACATAATAAGTGATTGTCCTTGTCTCCCCTCCTTCATCCTCTCTCCCTCCTCCCTTTCTCTCCCACTCTGCCCTCCCTTCATACTCCATTGTTCTCCCTCCCATCCTCCTGCCTGTCTGCTTGTAAGGGCCCTAGGGTTCCCTTTGGTTGCTTTCTCTTAGGGGCTCAGGCCTCTGTGACAGGTTAAGTGCCCTTCCATGGGTAGATCCACTAATAGGTGTACTCTGCTTAAAGTGTCTAAACCTAGCCCCTAGCCCCATGTAATTATGTCTCCTAACTTTCTCCCTAATTTATGGAGGAATGTTGATATGTCAGTCATCTGGTGAGGAAAAGTCTCATTATAAAAAGTTCCTGGATATAGCATATTTTTAATTACTGAAATATTCTTTAAGGTTATCTTGAAAAATAAGTGTAACCTACTAATTTTGCTGATCTGTCTTGAAATTTCATAACTAAAATCCTATATAACTAACTGGATTCTAAAATATGTGGTATCTTTAAGAGGGAAGAAATAATTCAAAACCCCTAAATGCTTAGACAAACTTTAGTTTTATATTGAGAAAATAATTAAACAATGTCTATTTAAATCTTCAGCTAGAACACTCCCTGAAGATGCATGCACATGCACTTAGACTTCAAAGAACATAAAATAGTTGCTTTTCTTGGACTGTGACTTTTGCTAATATCTAAGAAAGCATTTCTCATATAGCCTTGTAAACTTCAATGCCTGCATTGTAACCTTATTATATAAGTAAAAAAATACTAGCATATGAATGTTTCCCTAATGTTATTACTCTCTGCAATGGAGTTTTTCTTGCAGCACAAATTAAATTGGATAGTAATTACGGGCTTCAACCAAATAGGAATGAAACAAACAAATCAGGCCAAATTCTTTCTCTTTACAGTTCACACTTTAATCACATTTTCCTTACAGATGTTAGGGATCCAGACAAAAAACAGGGACAATATTTCTAACACAGGGAACTGAACATGAAATACTAATAGATGTCAGTGGACCAAAGGACCATCAGATCAAGTGGAGGAACCTCAGATTAGCATCAGTAAATTAGCTAACAGTTTACATCCCTCAAGCTGGAAAAAGGAGAAGGAAAGTGAGATTTGATGTTAGGAATTTTGAAGTATTCTACATCAACAGTTTCCCTGGGACAATTTTTTTCATCTTGGTTCACTTTTCAAAAAGAAATCTTAGACATGATTTGACATGAAACAGTTTAATCTGACCACACTCATAAAGCACAAGTAGAAGAGGAATCCTGTTGGAATGGACTGGCAACTGTCAAGGAGAGCAGATGAGTGTCAGAGCCAGGGAATCTTCACTACAAGGCCATTCCGTCTTACTCATTTTTTATGCCAGTTTATAAACAGGGTCAGTAGCCAGATTTGTGCTTCATAAAGAGCATTTCAACTTTTCTTTTGAAGGTAAGTTTTGTTGAATCACTTTTGTCTCTTGGAGAGATCTTCTTTTCTAGGGTTGGTAATTCATAAAACTGATTACATCATTACATGTGATTACATCAATAATATCAGTACTGAGAGAGGTTTTTGAGTGTGTGAGGTTCATTTAGATAATATGTGTGTGGAGATTCTCCTACCTGTGCATGTGTTTATGCATATGGACAAAATTTAACTTCAGATGCTGTACTTAATATTGACCATTTTATTTTATTTTATTTTTTATTTTTACCTGTTTTTTTAACATTTTTTATTATTATTTCCGCTCATACAAACGTAATAGGTAGACCAGTTCCCTCCCCCCTCCTCCTCCCCGAACCCCCTGCTTCCCCTCCCTCCCTCCCCATCCCCCAGTGCCTCCCCCCCAATTCCCAGAGAGTCCTTTATTGTGTATGCCTAACTCTCCTCTTGGTCCTCCTCTCCGATGATGTACAAGGACCCAGTGGCATTTCCTTGAACCCTTTCTCATGTTCCCCTTAAGCATAGGAACACTACTGTGGTTGTTAATCCCTTGCCTCCAAGGATCTTGGTGCCTTTAGCCGATGCTAGACTTTAAGAGGTCAATAGTGTGTTGGACATTGCGCAGGGCATGCAAAGTCCTATTATGATTGCTTCAGCCCTAACTAGTGTGGAGAATCTTCAAATCAACAATGTCTCTCTCTTGCTTAGAGATTACCTATTGAACTAGGTTGGCCTTACAGCAAACTAGAGAGATCAAACAATTTACACCCATGGAAGACTAAACACTAGTTTTTCACCACTGAGATTGCTGCAGCTGGTGGCAGTAATTTAGAAAGAGACTGGGTACTGGGAAAAACACACTAGTCCTTGAGTATTTTCTGTGACCTTTCTGTAATTTACCAGTACCTTCTAGTAATATCCTAAAATGAAATCAAGTAAATGAATGTATGCAGATATGGTTTACAGACTCACAGATTCATATAATGTTGCACTGTAAAGAAGATGAGAGAAGAGCTGAAAGCAATATATAAATAACCACTATAGAGTTGGTCAACAAGTAGGAATGCATGATGTGTAATCACTATTATACACATACTGAAGAGTCACCATACTCTTCACATATTCAGATGGGCATGAAGTTCAAACTCTCTAGCCTTGTGCCTAGAAATTCTCATTTGATTCTTTAGATCCATGTATCTACACTTACATATAAATCTATGTTAACATACACATAAATGGAGAAGATAAATGAAGAAGAAATGTCTATTATCAACATATATGGATGGATGCATATACATAACATGTATAACTATACCTATATGTGTGCAAATATATAAACACATATATTTATATGAAGAAAAATGAATATAATAACTTTATTCAGGTCAAAGTTTCCTTGCACTAATTTTACCCAACTGAGCATATTCTACATCATGTAATCAAATCACTCACAAATTTTAAAGTAACCCACTCAGTTCATTTGAATTTTTAAATTTATATTTACCAGATTATCTTTCCTTCAATTTTCTAACTGTTAAATTCATGAATTACAATTAATGTTGGTTTAGTAATCATTTGAATAACAATTGAGAAGTTTTGGATAATGAATAAATTTAATGTGAAACATGTTTACATACTTTGCAAAGGAACTTCACTTGAAAATAATTTTTGTTGCAATCAACAGTTAATAATTTTTCAAACTACTTCTCTTGAAAAAAATCAAGTTAAAATGTTAGATAACCACTTCCATTAATTTAAAGGATCAAGTAAATTGTTTATTTATGCTGAGGAGTTGTTCAAATCAAAAGTATCTCTTGTCTCTCTGCCTCCGAAACTCAGTGTGCTCTTGCATTATTCATACCAAGTGACATTTCAACAGATTTTCAGTTTAAGTAAAAATAAAATAGGTTTGGATAAATATTCCAAACAGTTTGATTCTACTGCTGGGAAAGACATGGGAACATTAAGGATTATGAGATTTTGCTGCCATCTTCTGATGAAATTACAATATGAGGAAAAAGGTATCAAGAAAAACAATCAAAAGAAATTATGAAAGCCTAGTCTACTTGTGTCTGTATGGGCAATGATGAAAGAACTCCTGAAAACATGTTATATTAGTATCATACCTGCAAATCTCCTCACTGATCCATCATCTCCAACATTTGGACATCTAAGTAAGAGTATACCTGATAGGTTTCAACTTCATGTTCAATATGCACTGTGATATGCAGATAGATAGAGGGATAGATATGCAGATAGATAGATAGATGATTAATTGAAAGTTCAGAATTTGTCTACTTTTTAAATTAGCAAATTCATTTATAAATTTCCGTGTTTATAGAAGTTGTCAGTATACATTGCCTTATAAAATATCCAAAAAGCGGGCTGGAGAGGTGGCTCAGGGGTTAAGCCTCCGCCTTGCAGGCGGAAGGTCCCGAGTCCGGATCCCAGATCCCACATATAGATGCCAGGCGGAAGCGGGGGTGGCCTGCGCTTCTGGTCCTGGTAGGGCGGAGCCTGTGAATCCCGGGGCAGAAGGAGGTGGAGGCGTCCATGGTGGTTCGCGAATTCGTCCGTGGTTCTACTCATACACAGACACAGACACACACACACACACGCGCGCGCGCGAGCACATACACACACACATGCACACAGTTGAATAAATAATAATAATAATAATAAAAATATCCAAAAAGCTTTTACACAACTGTGGATACTATAAGCAGAGTGAACAGACAGCTTTTAAGAAAGGGAAAAAATCCTAACTGAGGATGTCTCAGGCAGTGAAGAAATGTCTGCAATACATACATAACTCAAGAATGTGAACAGTTCAATCCAAAATAATCCAGTTAATAAAATGGAAAGTGAATTTAACAGATAGCGTTTTCCCAAAAATGGAAAAATAAAAAAGAATATGAAAACTATGTGAGAAAATGTCTTATATCCTTACTCATTGTTGGGCCCGCCCAGGATTTGCCCTAGGGCATGGCCAAGCACATTGGATTAAAGATGGTCCTGAAGGCCAGTGTCCTGGGCGTGACCCTGATCATTTTACAGAGAGCCCTAATTGGCTTTCAGGTATTGACCTGCCTCCCTTACTGAATTGACATTGGACTTGACCACTAGCACCTGAAGGATGTATTGATCTTTGACACAATTGGGTGCCCATTGGCGCCTTGTGGTTTTTTGTCTATATAAGCTCCTTTGTTTTTCCCCCAATAAACTGAGATTTTGCTCTTACAAACTCCCTGTCCCCTGTTGCCGAGTCTCTGGGAATTGAGGTGGAGGCGGGGATAGCTGAACTTGCCTTTTTTCTTCATCGCAGCAGGCTGCGTAATCGTGTAAATAATGAGTGTGTGAGTGGGCAGAGACATGCCATGCCACGGCAGCTGGATTCTACACCCATGAGGAAAAGCAAATCATAACTATATTTAAATTATGTCTCAACCCAGGAAGAGAACAAATGACAGTGTTGACACTGCAGGGGAGAATGGAACCCTTCTATACTATAGGTTGGAATACAAAGTAATGCAGCGATTATGGAAAAGTGTTTATATTCTTCCACAAACTAAAGATAGAATGACCATTTGATCTAAAAAAAAGCCTAAATGTATACCCAAAGGACACTTAAGTCAACACACCACAATGCTACATACACATCCACAGAACTGCATGCACTATAAACAATAGCCAAGACACAGAACCAATTGGGTAAGGAAAATATGGTGCACCTACACATGGAACTATATTTAGCTGCAAGTAAGTTAGAAATTACGTTTGCAAGAATGTGCATGGGCCAGATATGAGAACATTAAGAAAAATTGGACAAATACAGAAATTCAAAAATATGATGAATATTCTCATTTGCATAAATTTGGTTTTAGACCTTACAGCTCTAAAGTTAGAAGGAAAGGAAATAATACAACCTCAAATGTTTTCCCTCAGATGGAGAATCTGGATCAATTAATATTTGCACATGCATATTCACACTTATGTGTGGTATGCAAATAAAGGGAGGATTAATTCACTGAATGAAGGGAACTAGCAGAAGGGAGAAGGACAGATAAGAGACAGTAATGATGGGACAAAGTAAGCAAACTACAATGGCATACCTGTATGGAAATTTTCATAAGGAAGCCTTAATTTTGTGTGCATCTAAAGTTAATAAAATAATAAAATTAAAATGTTAAATGAATTAATATGCTAAATATGTCTAATGATACTTTCAAATAAGTTTCACTTATGTTTTTTGATGCATCTTTTTAATTATATTTATGATATTCAGCATCTTTTCTTCTAATTGTAGGTACTAGCTGACTATTCCAATTATGTCTATGGCAGTATCACAACTTACCCTGCCTCAAGAAAGTAAAGCCACATCAGTGATAATTAACACTCACTGCATCTTTGCATAAACAATAAATAAGGATCCCTATAATCATCAGTTCATAGACCATCACAGTGAGTGGCACTGAGAAATTCTGAACAATGCTCAAAAGGCAGAATAATATATGACCCTTAGCATTATTTTGGAATGTCTCTTTGGTTTCTTTCTTTACTTGCTTCTTGCAGTGGATTTTTCTGGTGTGTCTTCTTGTGACTTCTTTGCCATCCATTAAAAAATAAGTCTATGGTGAAATATGACTGTGATTCTGCCACTGGTCTCTTTGGTACTCACTGTGTCTTCTTTATTGACAATTGTTGACTCTTCTACTGGATGACTATGCACACATTGTCCTTACTTCTTCTCAGGGCTGGAGACTGAAAATTGTGCTTACAGATTTGATATAACCTCAAACCAAGGCATGTAGAACTCAATTTATAACCTACTTTCCAAGACTATTCCTACTGTGATTATTCCATCTTAATGTATTTTTCTGTAATCTTTGAAGGAAATTCCATCTTCTTTGTTGTTTTGCCTTCTTTCTCCAAAAGTGCATGTGGTTTCATCTCAGCTCCATATGGCAACAGTTTTGCCATATCTCACAGACTGTGAGAATCAGTGCCTTGATTCTCTTTTGCAGTCTCTGCTCATCTCCTTTTCATACTGTTTTTTTTTTTGTTAAAGGGTCCAAAATCACAGATCTAACTAAGCATATACCCCGCTGTGATTCCATGAAACTTTCTTTTTGCTCTAACACTTATTATTACACACTCCTCCTGTGCCATAATTCCTGTTTCATGAAACAGCTTCCCTATACCTATATTTTACATTTTCTGCCTTAGTCATAATACACATAATATATAAGTATGCATACCTGTGGAAATCCAAGGGAGACATCAAGAATTATTCTGTATTGTGGATTTTTACCATCCTGACCTGGGTGAGATGATCTCTCAGGGAAGTTTTGATTTGCATTTCACTGATGGCTAAAGATGTGGAGCATTTTATAAGATATTTGTTAGACATTTCAATTTCATCCCTGGAAAAGTTGTTTTATTTTTTTTGAGTTCCCAGGCCCATTTTCTAATTGGGCCATTTATCTCCTTGGTGTTTAGTTTTCTAAGCTCTTTATCCATTCAGGATAATAGAGCTCTATCAGACATTTGGTTAGTGAAGATTTTCTCCCATTCTATGGGTTGCCTTTGTGCTCGGTTTATAATCTTGTTATCTGAACAGAAACTCTTTAATTTCATAAGATCCAATTTGTTGAGTATTAGTTCAAGTGACTGTGCTATTGGATTTCTGTTTAGGAACTGTTGACCTAGTCCAATCATCTCAAAGGAGCTCCAGACCCTTTCAGCTAGTGTTTTTATAGTCTCTGGTTTAATATTGAGATGCTTGATCCATTTGAAATTTATTTTTGTGCATGGTGACAAGTACGGGTCCAGTTTTAATTTTCTGCATATAGACATACAGTTTTACCAGCACCATTTGTTGAAGATGCTGTTCTTTTTCCATTGGATTTTTTGGGCCTCTTTGTAAAAGATCAAGTGGCTGCAATTGTGTGGGCTTATATCTGGGTCTTCAACCTTTATCCATTGATCTACATATCTATATTGGAGCCAGTACCAGACTGTTTTTACTACTATGGACTTGTAATATAGGTTGAGGTTTGGAATGGTGATACCTCCAGCCATGTTTTTATTACTCAGGATTGTTTTTGCTACACTGGGTCTTTTATGTATCCATATGAATTTTGAGATGATGGAGAGAATGTAGAAAGAAGGTAATTCTCCTACATTGCTGGTGGAATGCAGGCTTATACAGCCAGTATGGCAATCAGTCTGGGGATTTTAAAAAAGTTAAAGATTGAAATGTCATATGACCCTGCTATTATACTTCTGTGAATAATCCCCTATAAAGCAAAAATTAACCTCAATGACAAAAGCACAACCAAGTTCATAGCAACACTGTTTACAATAGCAAAGTCATGGAACCAACCCAAATGCACAACAGTGGATAAAGAAAATGTGGTACATTTATGCAATGGAATACTATTCAGCCATCAAAAAGATAAATTAATGAAATTTGCTGGGAAATGGATGAACTGGAAAAGATTATATTGAGTCAAGTATCCCAAACACATCAAATTCAAAGCTGTATATGTATCCCCTAATAGGTGGATCCTAATACCAAACCCACTTAGTGACATATTAAAAGATAAATCTCTGTAATACCTACAGTAATCACAAAGATTATAAATAGGAGGGAAGGGGAAGGAGTGCACTCCAGAAATAAGGCGACAGGGGTCATGCTTCAGTAGATAAAATAGGTCCTCATCAAGTATTGGAAGAAAGTAGCAAGACATCTGGTGAAGCTCACTCTCATTTTCTTTCCTGGTCACTTGCCAATGAGGGGGTTTGATCTCACCCATCAGGAAAGATATAGTGACTTGCAGATAGATGGTAACCATCCTGCAAAGGGGAGACTGACCCCCTTCTCACTGTGGTCTCCTACTCCTATTCCTGTACCTTTGAATCTCCTCTTCTGGAAGATTTCATTTAAACAGCCTTTTATCTTTGGTTAGGAGGTGACCTCCAATACCAATCAGGATGGAGCCAAGGGCAGTGCAGGAACAGCAAAACTGTAAACAACAACACACCATAATTCAGAACATCAGAGACCCTACATTAATCATCTGGAACCAGACCAGCCAAATCTCTCCCCATTCTTAAGCTCAGGGAAACTTTCAGAAGAGAGGGTGGTAAGACTGTAAGAGCCTAAAGATGGGGAGGACCAATGATATTCAAGACACTCCACACAAGTTTGGACCATAGTAGCCATCGTACTTTGCTTGACCTGCACAATGACTGATATGTCAATGACCCCCCCCCCCGAAAGTCTAGCATGGAACCCAAGAACTACGATCCTAAAGGCAAAGGATTAACAATCATGAGTGTTCCCATACCAAAGGGGAACCCAGGAAAGGGAACTAGGAAATGCCAATGAGTCCTTACATCTTACTAGAATGGAGGACTCAGAGGGAAATTTGGCATTCACACAAAAGGATGCTCCAGGGAATGGGCGGGGGGAAAGGGGGAGACACTGGGAAGAGGGGAGGGTGGGAGGTGAAAGGAAGGGAAAAAGGGGGGAGGATGCAAGGGGGACTGGGGAGGGGTGGAGGGAGGCAGGGGACTGAGGTATCTATTAAGCTTTCATGATTGGGGAAAATAAATAAATATAATAAAAAGAAATTAAATAAAAAAGCAGAAATGAAAACTATTTTTATGTAGCACACAAATAAATAATCTTTTAAGACATTAGAATTATTCTGGGTTTCTCTATCTCCTTATTGCTGGGGTTTCCAGACTGTGTCTTCCAGGGAAAAATTTACAGGCAGCATTTTTAAATGGGATCTGGGAATCCAAACTCAGATCCTTTTTCTTGGAAGACAAGACCATTAACTCCTGAGCTATTTCCCCTGCCTTCTACCTATATTTTCTACAGGATGAAGGTGTTTATTCAGGTTCCAACTCCGAGTAGGCATCTCCTGTCCTCATCCTTTGAAATATACACTCCTCTGGAGCCTGATCACTGCTTCTCTGTTTCTGCCTTCACTTCCTGGAACTATTTTCTTTGCTCTGTCTCACAGTAAAGATCTTAAATTCCATTGGCCCAAGAACCTTTTCTGCCACATCCTTCACTACATCTCATACATCAAACACTGTTCAGACAGATCATGTGCAAAATCAGCATAAGGTGATAATGCTGTTCATTAATTTAATATTATATGTTTAGGTAGATGATAAGAAGAAAGATGACAGATGATGTCACAAGTTAGCCTGAAACATTGCATTAAAATCAAGTACAGCAAATCAATTACTACATCTTGTATTTCAATGTCCATCTTCTGTTGCTCATCATGTCACTGGTGGCTCAAAGATTCTAGGCAATCCCAGTCCCTGTTTACAACTCAAATTCATAAAAGTAGAGGTCCTTAAAACCAAGCTGAATCTCCATTCGCAGCTGTCCTCAGCATACATCCCATGGTTCTGGTATCTCCACCAACACTTTGGGTATACCTCTGCAACTGTAAGCTTCACCTTTCCTTGCAGGAACTCTATGCCTTCCACTTGATGCCAAGCTTTTGTTGCTCTCCATGAACTCTGTTGTCATACACCAAAACCAGTACCACCTGAGGGATGCCAGCAGAGTCCACAGCAAGAATGAAATGTAACTTGAGCGACAGCTGTACCAACTTTAGCATGCTGACTCTGGAAAAGCCTCTTTCTATGTAGCCAAAACTTCCATAAGGCAAGAAATGACATCAACTTGGGCTTTTAGCGACTGAAGAAATCTGGGCTTTCAAACCACAAATCGTCATAGAGTGATATTCATGTTTTCCACTATCCCCGTGCAAGTCACTAGGTGTTTCTTCATTGATATTTATTTCTCCAACATTGGCAGCTATTCTGCTGCCTGCCCTGTCCACATCTAAAGCTTCATGGTCATCAACACAGCTATTCTCCATCAAGCAAACCAGTCCATCATCTCCAAATTCAACTTCACCAAAGCCGTTGTTCCCCTCATCACAAATTGGGGCCAAACAATCTGTAACTCTTTCAGCACTGACATTATCCTATTGGCCCACTAAACTATGAAGAATGGTAATTGTAATCCACAAAGTGAAAATCTTCAAACATTTCCAACTTTTTTCAGCAAAACTATTCAAAAGCCACAAAATCCACTTGGTAAGGTTTATCAGCAACCCTCCACTTCCTGGCACCAAATTCTGTTGCAGTCCTTCTGCATGGATGCTGATAATTGACTATCAAAAGGTTTAAGGGAATAAGGATTTATTTTCTCTTATGATTACTGGTTACAGTTCTTAATCCAGCTTGATGGAGAGCTCATGCCAACACCAAGGCCAAGGGAACTGGCCGCACCATTTCTACACAACAGCTAAGAGAGGGACGATCCTTACATGCTAGACCAGCATGTCTTTCCAAGTGAACAGAAGGATGCCCACTTCCTCAACTAACTCTCAGTATTTTATTCACCTATTCAGGGCCTAGTCCCACCCACCATGGATTGGGCCTTCCCCATCAGCTAGACAATCTCTTTCAGGTTTGCCCTGAGCTTAACTCAACCACTAATTCTTTACAAATGTGCGCAAAGCTCAAACCCTCCTACTGTCAAGTTGACACCTGTGCCTAACTATGACAGATGATAAATACATAGACAAATGATAGATTATGGATAGATATGATAGAAGGTGATAGATTGTAATTAGAGATGACAAATGCAGAATAGGTGGAGGAATAAAAGATAGCTATGATAATGATGATTGATAGTTGATAAGAGACAGATGATAGTTATTTAAAACAGTAATAAACATGCACTACATTATTGTGTGTGTGTGTGTGGATAAATTTTGTTATATTCAGAAATATCTTCAGGTGAACTGATAGGATCACCCTTTGTCATCAATATTTCTCTGTCAATGGCTTAGAACTTTACTTGGATTTTGCCATTAGTAAATAATGCCATAATCTGGAGTTATCCAAGATGGATACTGTTGGTTTATAATCCTTTGCTGCATCAATTTTCAATGATGGCAAGGTCATTAAACAACCAACATACTACACACACACACACACACACACACACACACACACACACACACACACACATATTACTCACACGTAGTAAACTGTGGCTTCCTCCACTTTCTGATGTAAACTTTGCTCTGAATTCTCAAATTCCAAAATTTCATTACATGTCAAATTTCAAAATGTTTTAAAACTTATGTGCTTGCAATTGTGTGGAAGAAAAGCAAATTTCAAGACATATTCTGTCATGTTATGCAAAAAAATCATTGTACAATCTGTAGTACTGAAAATCCATTAATATTTTTACAATAATATTTTTCATTTAAGTGCCATATTTTATGTTCATCTTACATGTGTGTATATATATGTGTGTAAATAAATATTCACATATATTGATCACTATGCTAAGTATTTCTAGATCTTCTGTTTTCTTTTTATTTTCTATTGTTTATTTGACTGAAGGAGAACAGAAGCACGCTATTGTACCCAGGTGCAGGTCAGAGGTCAAATTTCTCCTATCATTTCTGCTTCTGGGCATCAAATTCAGGTCACTAGTTTTGAAAGCTAGTTTCCTTACTCACTGAGGTAGCTCATTGATATTTTCTTTAAAGAATCTTATTTGCAGAATTTTTTATGGAATGCATGAAAAATGAACTATCTCTGTCCGCTGTTAAAGGAGTGATGTTATAATAGACCACATGCTCAAAAACAAACAACATGTTGCTAATACTGATTAGAATGTCAGGCTACTTTGATTAGTTTATCATTGGAAATGACATACAGAGTCTTAGATATAAGATATCTGTTCAATTAAGAAAACTCTTGATACTGCAAATTAACAAACCATTCACATTTCAGTAATGAGATTTTCAAAATTAGATTAAAATTCAAACAGTAGAAATGACAGGATATCTATAATATCCTGTGATTATCTCTGAAATGTGTTTCTTTGGGAAATCTATTGTCAGTAGATTAAATTTCTTAACGTTTACTTATTATGATATAAGCTTGTTCAAACATTTCAAAATGAGGCTGAGATCTCAGCAGATAATAATAAACTTATGCAAATCAGTTACATCTTATTTTAACAGATTGAATTGTTTATTAAAAACTAAGAGCCTTAAATTTATCACTGTGTACAGGGTGACACCATTTCACAGAGAAGAGACTTACTAAGAGGCCTAAGTGTATAAACATGTAACAACCAAATGATCATATTTTTATTTGGATTTCTCATCCGTATAAAATGGCCTCATTGTGATCCCCTCTGAACAAGACACAAGATTGGATTTTAATCTTGTTAAAAAAATAAGCATCAGACTTTTATTTCCTTGGATTCATGTGCTTAACATTATCAACAGAACAATATATCATACTTTAGCTCTTTATTTATTTTAATTTCCTACTATACTTTCAGCTCTCTAAAGACAAGATCAGCATATTGCTAATATTTTAGATTTTCCAAATGTCCAACAACAAGAGTGTGGTCTGTTTGTAAAAGAAATAAAAGCATTGTGCTGAAAGATGCTGCTGTTCCAAGTTCGGTCAGTGAGTTAGAAACAGTAGGAAGTCTAGAAGGAAACAGGAATTATTCATTCTTGAATCTCTCTCTAGATCTGGTATATCAGACTCTGAATTCGAGTGAGATTCCAAAATCATTTCAGTCATCTTAAAATTGAAAAATCGCTGTGAAAGACACTGTATAATTTGAAGAAAGGGATTTTGAGCTTGATATATCACTATCACATCCATTAGCCCTGAAAAGTACCTAAAGATCTTCAATCTTATTTTGTTCTCCAAAACTCTTTGTACCACAAGCAAAATAAGCAGAATTTTAAGAGTATGTGATTGTTTATAAGCATCTGACTATTTTGTGTAAGGTAGTCTATACATTCTACCACAGTATTTATAGGTTCAGTGTTTTAAGTATATCTGTCATATGTGTCAGACATATTTGGCATGTTTTTAATTATTTAATTCTAAAATTTAATTTTCTAAATATTGACTGTTTTGTAAAACCAGAATGCATATCTCTATGTGTGTATTGAGTGCATGTATGCATTCATGTGTGTGTACACATGGATATAGATCCAGGAGTATACTTTTTTTGTCTTCTACCATTTACCACATTAAGTTTAAGAAACAGTCTCATCACTGAACCCAGAGTCGGTCAACTGGATAAAATAGGTGACCAGTAAGTCCTTGATATGAACCTGTCTCTGGGGCTACAGGTGTGCACTACCTTGACTTTTTGATGTCGGTGTTAAAGATCATAACTTTGTTCCTTATACTAACATAGCAAGAATTTTACTCCCTGAATCTCAACCCCAATCCCTATTTTGGATATTATGATTATTTATTAATAATTATATTTATATATAAATAATCTATAATCATTATTATTTAGAAAATATTTTCTAGTCCACAAGTTTGCTATTTTTTTCTATGAAGCTCAGTGTAGTTTTAACATTTCTGAAATACACAGATAACAAATTCATAAAACTTATGCTTCTACCCCTAATGTGTGATTCAAAAGTGAAAAATTCCATATAAGTATGTGAAGGAATTGCCATTTCCACCACTCCAAGACCCAGTTATTTAGTTATGTCCCTTTTCTATGACTATCTTAATTTTATTCTATGACGGAATCTAATTCATACATTTATATTAGAATATGTGTTTGGGATGGGGAGATGCCTCAGTTATTAAAGTGTTTGGCTCACAAGGACATGAGTACAGATAACTGGCATCTTTAAAAAGCATTGGGGGCTGGAGAGGTGGCTCAGGGGTTAAGCCTCCGCCTTGCAGGTGGAAGGTCCTGAGTTCGGATCCCAGATCCCACCTATAGATGCCAGGCGGAAGCAGGAGCGGCCTGCGCTTCTGGTCCTGGTAGGGCGGAGCCTGTGAATCCCGGGGTAGAAGGAGGTGGAGGCGTCCATGGTGGTTCGCGAATTTGTCCGTGGTTCTACGCATACACAGACACACACACACAGACACACACACACGTGCGCACACATGCGCACAGTTGAATAAATAATAATAAAAAATTTTAAAAGCATTGTACAGTATTCATATGTAACACCAGCACTGGGGAAGTGGATAGAAGAGGATCCCTGTTGCTCTCTGAAAATAAGCCTAAATATCTATATGAACTTCAGATGTGGTGAAGGAATCTCTTGGAAAAATACAACAAACATTGAATTAGGAAGACATTGACCTTTGGTCTCCACCTTCATACACACATATGCAAATGAAAGAGCACAGAAACACACACAGTACACTACGACTTTGTGTATGTCATGTATTTTGTTTTGATATTTTTAAATGCTGAATCTCAGATCTTGAGCATAATCCAGCACTCTGCCATTAGGCTATATGCTCGCCTTTGCAGCATGCATCTATTCTTTCTCTTTTCTCATGTAGCTCACTTGATTCATGTTGCTGCTGCAGTCATTCATGCACACATGCTATGTGGTTTAATTTTTTTTCACTTTTTAATCATTCTTTTAAAATTTTTTCTTTACAAGGATATTCATTATTCTTCCAGCTTCCCTCCTTCCTGCCTCCCTCCCATCCCCCTCCCTTTCCTTCACCATTTCCTCCTACTCCCACTGACTCTTCCACCTATATTCTTCAATGGACCCCCTGGGTTCATTCGGGGTTGTCTACTTCTGTTGGGGCTCATAGAATGGAAACTTGTAATGTGCTTTAATTTATGAAAAGGTCGTTCTGAACTTCTGTTTGATTTCAACTTAGCATCATGCTATATGGCTGCCATGATAGTTTCTCGAGAGAATGTTGGTCGAATCTTGTCCTCCTTTCAGGATAGCACATTTAACTTCAGCATCATGTATAATTTATGTATTCAATGTTCTTCCAGTGGCATGTAGACTTCTTATCAAATAAATGTTTGGTTGCTCTTGTGCTTCTATGTGCTTAGTATTTTCTGAGTTTTTCTTTTTAGTCATTCCAGTGAAGAAGTACAACACAATTCTGTAGTTTTAACTTTCATTTGCTGGCTGACTGATATCATTCTCACAAGTGACAACCAGCTGTTTGAGTATCTTCTGCATGGGTTTAGCTCCTGCTGACTTGTTAGACTCATTAACAGGATTTGATAAATACATATGTATTTACGTACATACATTGTATATATATATGTACACACTATATGAATACACTATAATGACACAGCATAACTGACTACATCATGTCACACTTTGCACTCTGTGACTAAAGATTCTTATTATATAGCAGTTCTAAATGTCAAATATTCAATTCCATGTGCTTCGTGTGTCTAAATGACCTATATAGAAAATTCCTAGCCCATTTTTTGTCCTTTAATATGTCATACCTATAAATATATGCACATATATGCATATTCCATCAGAATTGGTATTTGTGTATAATAGTTTTATGTTTTGGATACCATAAAAATTCTACATTGAGGTGACTCAGAATCCCTTTAAACACTTTTCCTTTCTTCACTAATTGCTTATGTCATTTTGGTCACATTTTTTGATTAATTCATATGTCTGCACTTTCATTTCCCCTATTTATGTATTAGAATATTTTTGTGCCAATATGAAGCTTTCATTCCATTATCCTAGCAATATAACAATCTAGATTTTTTTAAAAAAATAAATCTTGCTATTTTGCTCTTCCCCAAGAATATCCTTTCTGCCTTTGACTTTTTAATTTTCCACAGTAGTGAGAGATTAGCTTTTAAATATCTAAAGAACCCATAAATAATTTGTACCTATTTTGTTCAATGAAATGGAGTAAAACAAGTACATCTTCTGATTTTTGGTTACAAAGGGATTCTATATTCCTTTGGAACAGTTTTACAACCAATGGAGATTTTTATAAACATTTATTGCATTTGCTTTGTTGTTGTTATGTATATTTATTTACTTTGAAATATTTGACATTCTACTATATTTTATTACTTTGAATTTTGTTTCCTGTGTAGTTTTTATTCAACATTTTAAATTATTTTATAGATATATAATTTGTTTCAGGTTGGATGTTCTATATAAACACATAAAGCAGGTACAAATATAGTGAATAAGCTCATTTAACTAAACTGTTATATTTCATGAGTGGGTGGCAAAGAAAAGATAAATTTTACATTTCTGAAAGATTGGAGGTTACAACCATCCAGAACCAAGGTGTCAGCAGGTGCAGCTCACATGAACACATCAGAAAAGGATTGCTACCAAGTCAATCTCTTTGGCTTGTGTAGGTCAGCCCCATTCCCAGGCTAATTTCCCTATCTTTGTCCAAATTTCTCTTTTTTATAAGAATATATGTTCTGTCTGAACTGGAGTCTACTCAAAGTCTTAAATTCTCTCTTTTTAAATATGGTCTAATTTTGAAAGTCAAGTGCATTATAGGAGTCCATATGAAAGTATGAGGAAGGAGAAACAAAATCCATCACACAACAATGAAATATGAAATCCTGAGAACAGGATCTTGTGTGCTTTCTATATACTTCCTTGTAATAGTAATGTCAAGAAACTGTGAGATTTACTTTCACATTTACTTTGCAGTCAGGTGGCAGAACATTTTTTGGTCTTCCTCAAATAAAGTATTCTTAAAAGCTAGAAACTAGGAATGTTGATATTGTCAAAAGTCTCCAAAAATTCTTATAAAAGTAAGTCAAGAAATATACATCGAAGTTTCATTCATCTCTGATTCCTTTTATCATATGTTAGGGAGTCAGTAATAGTTTGCTTGGGTTCCTACCAAGTGGGTGGAGATAGAAAAAATGGTATCCACATACCACCAACTAGTATATACTCTTTAGAAGTAAATAATACAATGTGCAAAGCAATACAAATGTATTTGTAAATTATATCATTTAGTAGATGTAATATATCTATGCATTCTTATGAATGCAAATTTATTCAAAATATTACATTATATAAATTTGCTTACATCATATCTTTGAATGCAAATCAATAGACAAAGACAATATGTGTCAATAAATACACTTATTCTAATGATTATCTATAATTAAATTTATCAGAGAAACTTGTAGAAACATATTTTAGAAATATGATGATATCAATACTTGGCAACAAAATTTCCATGCAGTTTGGTTATAAAGTTAATTTTTAGCTATGTCTCATAATCTCATAAACCAAAAAGATTCTCTGAACTCCACCCAGTACAATGGTATAGAATCATACATGTTCCCTCTCTTTCTCTCTCTTTTTCTCAAAATAATAAATGAAACATTTAAATGCCAGACATTATTAAAATGTAGGTATATTTCATAGACTTATTAATAGCTAACTATAGCTTAAGATATAGAATTATTATTATATTGATATATTTTGCCAGAAACATTACTGTTTCATGTATTTGCTCCTATTTGAACTGTTATATGGGAAAACAGAATATTCCTTGTCAAAACTCTTAACACAGAATTAGCACAGTGAAGAATATAAAATATTTAAAACCAATTTTCAATAGCTTAATTTAAGAAGCACCTGCTGCTATCCAGTCAGTTGAAAAACTCAGCCTATGATGACATTTGCTTTTAGAGTCTCAAGTTTATACATAAAGAGCTGTTTCTTAACTTTTATTGGTAGTAGAGTCAAATTCAATTCTATTTCTACTACCAACTGAGACTACATATTTCTATAGATTTGATTTCTTTGAGTGCATGTTTATACACTGGAAATAAAAAAAATTATGTGGTGCATCAAATGCCACCTAAAATCCCCCTACTCTTAAACAAAATTCTAGAATCATAAAGTTCCCTGAAGCCATGTCCAAATTAAATACAGAGATTTACTTTCACAAGTCCTCAGAGCAGGGTAATTTTGTAAACAAAATCTATTAATTTAGTAAAGTTTTATTTCTCTTGTTTGTCTTTATGGGGATCAGTCAGAAACCAGCCAGTTTACCACAAGCTCTCTTGCACAGGGGTCAAATAAATGAGTCACTTTTTGGAGGAGATAAGCAAACACATTCTCAAGATGCAAGCTTTTTCACTGTTTCTTTCCTATTACACATTTTAATACTTTAAATCAAGCTACAAAATTTCTATTATCTGAACAAGAAAAGTACATCTAGGCATCCTTTGTCTTAATTCTCTTCAAGCTCCAAATATATGTGCTAGAAAGGACCAAAGAACCTTCAAACTAAACACTTGGTACTGACAGTTATAAAAAAATTGAAATATGAGATTTTCAAACAGGTTATATCACTGTAGAAATCAAAATAATTTTGAATATTATCCCTTATTCAAGAAAAATACTCCTAATGAGCTTGTGAAATTCAACAATATCTTGATAAGCTAAGGATGAGGGATTGTCAGTAGTTAATTGCAAAGAATTTGTTTTTATAATAATTGTATTTTTAACCTTAGTGGGTATCATAGTTACTTATCTTGTGATTATGGCAAAGTGCTTGACAAAAAGCAGCTTAAGCAAGGCAGAGGTCATTTTGTATCTTGTCACTGAGGTAATGTCTATCACAATGGGGATGCACAGTGAAAGAACATGAGAAGATTGTTCACATTGGGATATTCAGGATAAAAGAAGAGAGGGTTGGCACTCAATTACTTTCCACTTTGTTCTTTTTATTCAATATGGCACCAAAGACCATGAGATCTTGTCACCTAAATTGGGTAGTTTTTCTCAGTTAAATTTCTCCACAAATATCCTTCACACTAACACAGTGGTACACAATTTCAGTGTCAAAATGCAGTCTAAATTGCAAAGATGTTTGTATCACAGTTAGTATTTTATTCACAATGTCCAAATATTTAATAATTTTATTATTTATTCAATTGAGCGTGTGTGTAGGCATGTGTGTGTGTGTGTGTGTGTGTGTGTGCGTGTGTGTGTGTGTGTGTATGTGTGTGTGTGTATAGAACCATGGGCAAATTCGGGAACCACCATGGACCGACTCCACCTCCTCATTTACTCTGCCCTACCAGGACCAGAAACGCAGGTCCTCCCGCTTCTGCCCAGTGTCTATACGAGGGGTCTAGGATCCGAACTCAGGACCTTCCACCTGCAAGGCAGAGGCTTAACCCCTGAGCCACCTCTCCAGCCCCATTGTCAAATATTTAGTGCAGAGGCATTTTTCGCAAAGGAAAACATGAACGCTTTATATTTTTGTTTAGTATGGTTCTATTAGGATGTAAAGAAAGATCTAGAAATACTGTTCAAACCTATCAGCACACCAAAGCTACAGAACACCTAAGTATTTGGAAACTTAATAAAATATAAGTGTACACAAATAAACAAAATATTTGAGAATCTGCTTGCCTGGAACTCATTCTACATAACATATGATTCAGTGGGAAGAATTCAGTTGCAATATGTAAGTGAATGTGTAGTGACTAATTCAAGAGTTGTGCGATTGAAACTTGGTTCACAAGTTTGATAGCTGTTAACTGGATGGGAACATATATTCTATTACATTGTCATGCAATGAGCTTACCTAGTATTCTGGAGAATTACATAGCATGAGAGAGGAAACAGCATCCTATAGCCTACTGTTTCATGGTACTGGACAAGTTAATAAGGCGCTCAAGAAAAAACAATTACACAAAAACTCTGCTGTTCTACATGCCATGGAGAGAACTGTAAGAAAGAGAAAGGAAAGAAAGAAGAAGGAGAGAGAGGAAGAAGAAAAAGAAAGAAAGAGAAGAAAAAAAAGAAGAAAGAAAAAGAAAAGAAAGAAAAGAAAGAAAGAAAGAAAGAAAGAAAGAAAGAAAAAGGGTGAGAGAGAAAAAAGGAAGGAAGGAAGAAAACAAAAGAAAAGAAAGGAATGAAGGGATGAAGAAAAGAAAGAAAAGAAAATAGTAAGGAAGGAGGAAAGAAAAAGAAGTAAGGACACAGTGGGAGATGAGGGGGGGAGGAGGAAGGAGAGGGGAAGGAAGGAGAAGGAAGGAGGAAGGAAGAAGGGACATGGAAAGACTACAGAGGGAAACATCTGACAGTTTTTTAGGAACAACTAAACACCTATGTGAGGTAGAGAAAGGAAAAAGAAAGTTGGAATGGTGCACAGAGCAAAAACAACTACAAAACTACTTTCATCTCCTGACTGCACAAGCTCAGAAACACTTCTGACAAGCAGCAGTTCACACATACTCAATTCCTAGCTACTATCTGTCATTACTATTCTATATGTCATTAATTGCTTCAGTTTAGGAACACAAAAGGTATTTCATCATCAATCCTTCTGTCCATGACACCATCAAAGTATGATACTATCAAAGGTCAAATTTTGAACAACCATAATTTTTGTAACTATTTTGATTATTAATTACTTGGAAGCATATTACAAGACTTAGCTACTCATCAAAAAGTCTCATTTATAAGGATGAGAGACAAACCTTTGTCGATCCTTCTAATAATCATATCTTTGTATAACATGAAATCTATTTGACGGCTTTTCAGCAAAATGGAGCAAGAGAATCCTTTGGATTCTAGGTGGATGATATCATAGCATGCAACTACTGGATAAGCAAAAGGTCAAGTAGGATATGCGTGAATTTTCTGTCTCCCAAAGGATTTTTCTAGCAAAAGTATTCAGAAGGCAGTTTGTAGATGTTGAGATGACAAACAGAACCAACCTATTTGTTGGCAAGGCTTATAATGTGAGTGTCTTTCCTGGAATCCACAGGATAAAAAGGAACAATCATTCCCACAGGTTGTCTCTGACCAAGGCATGCTTGGTATTAGCGTGCATACATCCCCCCACCAACAAGATACATAAATATGTTTGTTTTTAAAGAAGAATGTTTGTCGATAATGAAAATATTAGACAAAACCTACAAATTATTTAAAGAAGCAGAGTCCACCAATATTAAGATTAATGGCCACAGATATATATTTTCGTTTTGTCTTTTAATACATAGATACAGTCTCCTCATTTCTACTTTACAATTTTAGAACGTAACATTATAATATCTATATATGCTGATTCCTAATATTGCTTTCAACATTCTTGGGCAATCTTTTTGCTATTCCTGTAATTATCATATTTATTTGTGACAAGAAGAAATCTTTACTAAATCTTTTTTTAAGATCTATTCCACATTTTTCTTCGAGTCAGTGAGAAAATCTGTGGGAAAGGTGGCTGATCAGAAACATGGCTATCTGAGTTTGCTGGGCTTGATTCTAAAAAGCCATGGAGAAAGGAGGGAAGTGGCTTCTGAAAATTGTCTTCTGGCCTCCATCCATGTGCTATAGTATTCATGCTCTGTCTTTCAAAAAAGATTTATATTGGCATTTTATCCACTTCCTTGAATTACATGAAAATATCTTTGGTACCAGTTTTTTAATAAGTTGGTTTTATTTTGCATATGTGGAATAAAAACTAATGGAAACCACAATATATAAAACATACTATATCTTGAGAGTTTCGCTATTCTCAGCTATGAGAACTTGGAATCTTCACAAGAGATAATTTTTCAGTGAGATTTCAATGAAATGAAGTTTTATAAAAAGTGAAACCATGAAATGTTTTTAAGATGTTTGAAATGTTCTTATTTTTTATAGACCTTGAGCTGTGGAATGCCACTAAGATGAACTGAAGTTGTCTTATTTCATGTCTGGTCATCCATAAATGAATTATTTCATCATCTGGTACCAGATCACTATTCACTCTTAAGTTTCAGAACTCAGTGGCATGATTCAGAAAATTTATTTAAGTGTATGGACTGAGATCAAACCATGGGATGCTGAATTTATCACACAAAAGGCCAACAGTGACCGCAGTGAAACCTTGTGAAATTGCTCCCTTTGTACACTCACCTTAATTCCCTAAAAAAAAAAAAGTAACTATTTTGGCTACTAATACTTTTTTCTTCTGGAATTTATTCTGAATATTTTCTTGTTAATTTTTTCCTTTCATGAAATATAAAGCAGAAAAATGTGAATATTAACCTTAAATAATCAAGAGATAGCCTGGACTCTTATTCATGCTTGCAGAGCATCAGCATGCATTAAAAGGCAGATCTCATAACATACAGGAATACTAGATAAACCCAATAAGATCACTGGGTCACTCCATTGGACAAGTCAGGGGTTCTATTTTAAGAATTGTACAAAAAAATCCTGAAAGCTCCAGAGGTAAAATATGTTGTTTTATGGAATAAATGTTAAACTTTCATAATTATACATGTAACTATATATATTATATATTGAACTTATGATAGTCAAGTATATATATATATAATACATATATATAAAATATGTTCATTGTATTTGCACAGATTTACACACTTTTTGTTAAGCCAATATCTTTTCAAGTGATGCAGCAAATAATCTTCAAACATAAAAACAGAAAACAAAATGTGTGCAGAGATAGCAGAGAACCCTGAAACTAGTTACGAATTTATCATATATTTCCTAATTTTTGCTAAAGCATGGCCAGATAAAGGAGATTGAGAACCACGACCTCTTCCAATCCCACAGTGTATGTGAAAAAAGATTATGTTTGTCAATTAGACATTTTAAAATACCCTTTCCCTGGGAAATTCCTGGTTAGAAAGACAAAAGTCTAAAAAGAAATGTTCTAAATTTTGTTTTCATAAATTTCATGCGAATTTAATTTTCTTGGGGACGTTTATTTTTTCTTGGACATTGATCAAGCATAATGCTTATCAGTCAAAGACATTTTCATCAATACACATTTATCAGTCATCTCTTAGTTACATTGATTACCTGAGAAAGCTGTTATTGTCAGGAATTTGTTAATCAGAATCATATGGGAGATAGATTAGAATAACTGAAGAGAGTATTTCAGAGTCCTTTAAATCTCTTTCCATTTTTCACATTTTGTTCTTAATGGGTCTTCCAACTTCAAATAACTTAATCAAAATCCCTCATCTGGTTGCACAGAGATTAATTAATGCCTCAAAATTGTGCATGCAGTCTTGTTTCCTAGATGACATGAGATCATGTCAGGGTAATACTTACCACTAATCTTAACTATTTATTTAATTAGGTAAGTAAATATTTTGGCTAATCTTAGAGTC
>JALPQD010000034.1:1833820-2293066 GCA_023101885.1 Typhlomys cinereus | reverse complement strand
TCTGGAACCAGACCAGCCAACTCTCCCAATCCTAAAGCTCAGGAAAATTTGCCGAAGAGGGGGTGGTAAGATCGTAAGAGCCTAGGGGAAGAGAAGAGCAAGATACTTCACACAAGTTAGGTCTGCAGTAACCATAATCAGACTTCATGTGACCTGCGCAATGACTAACATATAAGTGACCCTCCAAAGTCTAGCATGGACCACAGCCACTAGGATCCTTTAAGGCAAGAGATTCACAGTCAAAATAGTGTTGCCATGCTGAAGGGAGCACAATTAAATGCTCTGGGCAATGCCACTGAGTCCTTACTTCTCATTAGAATTAGAAGGGAAGTTCAACATTCGCATTGAAGGATGATCCAGGGAATGGGAGGGGAGGGGGAGGCACTGGGAGAAAGGGAGGGAGGAAGGGGAAAAGGGAGTAGAGTGAAAGAAGGATTGGGGAGAGGGGGAGGGAGGAGAGGAAGGGGTACCTATTAAGTTTGTATGATTGGGAAAAAAATAAACATTAAAAAAAATAAAAAGTTGCTGTTGAGCAAAAATATATTGTAGAACATATATTGTCAAAGTTCAACAAAAGAAGAAAATAAATGACCAAAATGAAAAATTTATCCTTTCAGATTTATTATTTTTTTTTAAAAATTCATACCATTAGAAATTCATTTTGCCATAACAAATTGAATTTGTTTTACTCATTTCATGTATAAATAAGCTGATTTTTTTGAAGTAGATAGACATTATTAAAGGCAACATTAAAATGAAAACATTTAAAATAAACAAGATTTATTTCTTTTCTGAACCAAAAATTACTTCTTTTAAACCACATGATTTCAATCCTCACATTTGTCAGAGAAATTAATCTAAAATACAAGTAAGCCATTATCTCACACATAGAATTGATTAGCATGAGTTGGCAACAGGTTAATATTTCTAAATGCTTTTGTTCATCAGGTGAGTTAGGGAATGGCTTCGGAACCTGTGACTCCATTTGACTTTGCTAAAGTACACCCACTCTTCTGGTAGTGTATGTGATAGTCTTGGTCCTTTACAATGCATACACACCTTCTCTGGATAAAGTACTGACAATCCAAGACCCACTATCTACATCAGATTATATCTGAGGCTCTCTCATGACAGTAGGATAGTTTTTCATCCCTTAGTAAGCAAATATCAAACCATTCTATTCAAATTAATTACCAAGGCATCCTGACACTAAGAACAGAGAGGCTATCTGGCCTTAAATGGTTTGAGGGTACTTGCAAAATAAGGACAAAATGTATCCTTAAGTAACCTTTTAAGTAAAGCCACCTGTTCACCATTTAAGGCCTTATCTATGTATTGATGTGCATGTGACTAATATCAGATACAATGTGATGAAAGTGTGCATGTACAGCAGGAAAATATGAGTACATAAGATAATATGCTAATCAAAAGTAAAAAAAAACCAACCCAGATAATACCCCTTAGCAACTACACCCTCTTTCCTTTAGAACCTATGGAGAAAGACCCAACACAGTGGCCTGGGACCCTTAGGTTTCTTCACTTACATGGTCTGTTGCTCCCTTGAATAGTTTTCTTCGTTGCTTTTAAAAATCTATCTGGTCTTTTACTTAATTTTTCAAGAAAGTTCAAAAAACCGGAAACACTTGCTTTTACCACCCTGTCTCGCTGTCATTGGTAACACAAAGATATTTTTAACTCCTAATGGTGTATAATTAACACTCTATTTTCAGTGTATCTTCTACAAAGCTTACTTAGAAACAGCTTTCAGTCAATAACTAGTGGAGCTCCATTATATGATCAAGCTAGTTCTGGTATCATACAAGTGGGTTCCGTACAGAGGTGGGGTAGGTTTCTTTCTCCTAATCTTCCCCCCTTCTTTGCTCTCCCACTATGTTTGACACAGCTAATATGGCCATCACAAGATGATAGCCCTTAGGTTTATCTTCAGAGCTTACAGAAAAACAAAGTGATTCATTTCTGTACATTAGAAACTACACGTGATCATTAGCTAACACTTGTAATCCCTGAACTCAGAAGGGTGAAGCAAGAAAGTTTCTGTGAGAACCTATCACACAAAGAGAAAATACTTAGGTTGCAATATTCTGTTAAGCAGCATAAAATCATAAAGCAACACAGTCACCAACCTTGTTTCTAATGCTACACCTGCATTATGGAGTACATGAACAAAGAGAAGAATTTGAAATAAGGATCTTTCTTGAATGCTGACCACATACATTCTAAATATCCATAAGTATATATTTGGATCAACTCTGAATCCATTAGCATCAATTTTTGTGCCCATGAGGAATAAGTTCAAGTCCATAAGTGACTGTCTGGGGCCATAGGAAGATGATAACCAATGAGACAATGTTTTTCACCTCAAGTGGCCTTGGAGGAAAGAGAGGTTCATGCCCTGCTGAGACAGAGTCAGGGGCTGAAGGTGACTAAAAGTTTATTCAAATTTATTTCTTTCCACTCTGTTCTGGACAGGCACTGTTATCAAATGTTATCTATGTGTCTCATCCTCTTTGGTTCCTGCCAGAGTGTCTTATAATAAAAAAATTTCATGATTCAAAGCTGTGTATGTGAAATTCATGATCAAAATGTATATAATCTGTGATCAGCACTATTATATCTAGTCTTTGGACAAATCACTGGACAAATTTTGCTCACATTCTTCAGAATAGGAACTGCTATTTCTACTCTCATGTCATATCTTTACCTCATATTTAAGAACTTGTTTTAATTCTTCATTTGGCCTAGTCTAATTGTTCAGGTAAGAATCACTGGTGCATGTCTATATTGTATTTATGTCCTTAGTAAGATTTTAATTATTCATTCTTCTTTTCTAAATTAGTGTCTCTTAAATTTGTTTTTTTTTCCTTTTTTTTCTTTTTTTTTAACATTTTTTATTATTATTTCCACTCATACAAATTAGTAGGTACATCGGTTCCCCTTCCTCTCCCCTGACCCCCTTCCTCCCCCTCCCCACCCTTCCCCCAGTGCCTCCCCTCCCAATCCCTGGAGAATCCTTGAATGTGCATGCCAAACTCTCCTCTGGGCCCTCCTCTCCGATGACGTACAAGGACCCAGTGGCATTTTCCCTGAACTCTTTCCTGTGTTCCCCTTAAGCATAGGAACACTACTGTGGCTGTCATGCTGTTTATATGCTATTGTATAAACAATGTACCTCCTTAGTTAAGTTCTTTGTTTTTCTTCTTCTTTTCTAGAATGTGCACATCATGATAGTAGTACATTTTACCTAGTTTATCCCAATATCCCTATTTATATAAGAAATCATTTGAGTAGATATATGTAGAATAGTGAATTAATTAGTTGGTAGTAATTGGGAGCAAAGCTCTGCAAGGGCAATTTCCCTGCCCCCTAGATTTATATCACTTCAAGGAAATCCCTGGTATAATAGGCATATTTTGTACTTGGAAAGATCAAGCAAAGCGAATGATTTTCTTACTGAAAGTAAATTCTATGCATAGCTGCACAAGATATCATCCAGCAAAGCTAATCTGGAGAAATTCCCTAGAGAACAGTTGCAGCTTCTGCACTCCAAACCCACCCTATGTCCTTGCTAGTTCCTAAGTTGTAGTCACCTCAAATTGCTGCAGAAATTCCATTTCTTATTTATGCTTCAATTTTTTTCTGGACCTATATATTTAACTTCTTGTAGTTACCTAATTGTACCAAATTCTTTATTTTGCTAATCACTTTCCTGATATTTTTCACATTTATTCGTTTTCTCCTGCATTTCTGAGTGTGGGAGAGTAGACAGATCCATATTTTAATCTTGAAGCTCTGAGCTTGTTTGTTGGTAAATAAATTGGGATTTAGTCCTTTAAGTTAGCCTAAAAGAGAAAATGATAAATTCTTTATAAGGCATTTCTTTTTTAATATACTAATGCAACAGTACAAGACACACAATATTCACTAAACCTTTCAGAATGTTATGATCACTGTGTTCTTTTACATACATTATTTGGATGCAGGAGTTCTTTTAAAAATTATTTTATTTATTAAGGGGAAAGGTAGAGGAAGCAAAAAGAGAAAGAGAGAGAGACAGAAAGAGAGAGAGAGAATGGATATTCCATAGTGCTTGGGTGGAGTTTAGAGAACAACCTTCCATCATGCAGAATTCCAAGGATCAAACAACTCAGGTGTCCAGGTTTGTGAGCCTAACCAGTTGAGGTATCTCCCTGGCTCCAGGATAAATGACTTCTACTGTGGCACATGTAGCTCTGTATAGTAGCTCCCCTGTAGTGCATGACTCAGAAGGGACATTTATATTTTCAAGGCACCATATCACAGTGAAAGGAATGGTCCTACCAAGCTCTTAAATATAGATTCAAATATTTTAACTCACATCTCAGTAATTTTACATTTATCCAAGGTAACATTTTCACTCTGACTAAAGTTCAAGATAGTTTTTCTCAAAAGCTAGCTTGTTTTGGAAGATACTTGATGCATTTTTTTATTATTTATTCAATTGTGCGTGTGTGTGTGTGTGTGTGTGTGTGTGTGTGTGTGTAGAACCACAGGTGAATTCAGGAACCACCATGGACCACCTCCGCCTCCTCCTTGTTTACTCTGCCCAGGAATTCACAGGCTCCGCCCTACCAGGACTAGAAATGCAGGCCGCCCCCTCTTCTGTCTGGCGTCTATAGGTGGGGTCTGGGATCTGAACTCAGGACCTTCTGCCTGCAAGCACAGGCTTAACACCTGAGCCACCTCTCCAGCCCCAATTGATGCACTTTTAAATTGCATTCAATTATAAGATATTTTCTGATGTTGGCTTCTAAATTAAAAAGTTCTGAATAAAGGATAAAATTATACTTAAAACCAGTTTTATGTTCATCCTGTGTCCAGTATAAGAACAAGAAAGCAAGATGTTGTCAGTTTCATTCAGACACCATTGACAGAATAGCATATGGAGTATCTTCATTCAAGTATTAAAAACTTCTGTCTTTATAAAAGTGGAAACTTTTGAAATAATTCTTTTTCTTTTTAAGCATACACTGATTTCATTCCAACCAGGAAGTTCAAAAGCAAAAGTTGCCATAGTGTGATCCACTGACAGGTGTCTTTCTCCCTTATAGTTGATATGCTCCTTTTCTGGGTTGTGATTTTTCAATCTATCACCCAGGAGGGGGGAAGGATAAACCAGGGAATGGATTCAATCCAGTCTCTGGGAGTTCTTCTAAGTCCAAAGAGAGCACTGGACTCCCTTCTACCTGACAGAGCAGAGGCTGATTACAGAAACTGAGTTTTAAAAAAATGCATGATCATAGTGTCAAGACACTCAGTATATTAATATTTGCTTTCATGCCTTGAAACGACTCAGAAATAAACATTAAGAGAGACTGCTTTATCTTCAAATATCACACACCTTATAAAATTCTGCTATTTCTGACTCTAAACTTAGTGTTCTACTTTATCTTTAACTGCTTTTAGAAATGTTCATTGTTTCGATGTAGGTGGTCTATTTTCTCTTCTTTTATGAATGATCCCCTGAGAGACAGAATGGTATTTCTAAAATATGATTATATCTCCTGACAGATTGTCTGGAAATGTTACTAATAGTTTGTTTGATGAATGTCTTCATATAACAATATATAATTAAATTTTCATAATTTCATGTATTATCACAGAATCCCAATTCCTTATTTTTCCTATTACTGGCCTTCTTTTCCCCATCATCTTCCTTTCTGCTTCTAAGTGTCCTTTTATGTTCATGACCCACTAAGTTTTAGCTGGGTTAGTGCTAATAGCATGTGTCTGGGTATTTACTGGAGCAAAGATGATATATCAGTGTGTAGAGCACTGAAGAAAATAGCTCTGTTTAACATCCTCCCAATCCAGCACTCTCAGGGAGGTATGGTGCCACTTGAGATAGCTCCCATTCCACAGTGAAAGGTTGATAGCCAAATACTCAGATACTCTTGTCCAGCACACGTGTCTAGCTCTGTCTGCTATGCTAGGCACAAATATGGCATATATTGCAAAGATATATATTAAGTTGCAAGTATTAGGATTACTTAATTTTTAAGCATACACTGATTTCATTCTGGCGCAGGGACTTCTAGAAATTTGGAGCAATTCCAATGGCTGATAGTATTTACAAATACTGTAGAGCAAATTGAGGCATATGGAGGTGAAATTTGTTCTGCCCAAAGTCAGCTTTCCTAGGCTTGGGGGAATGGTGTATTATTCTAGGCTTTTTTGTATCCTAGCTATTCGAGTGACACATATGCTTTTCTCTGCCCTTATGTGATTTTTTTTTCACTTAATTCATACAGGATATACTTTGAAACCTTGCTAATCTTAGGAATCTTTGTGTCTAAGAACCTATATCATATTGTGTAACAGCAAGCAAAATGAAGGGATAGCATTGCCTGTCCATCAAGCACAAACAGTGCAACTGACTTTTATTATACAAGATCGTCTTCCCAAGTCCTAATGCTAACACCTTCAATACAAATCACTGTCTGTCCAGCACCCTTAGGGATTCACTATATCATGAGTATAGATTTAGCCAAAGAGAAATGATGTACAAGCTGTCACATGTCTTCGTGGTGTAGTAATATTGTTTATTGAGATGTTTTTCAGAGACTTACCTTACTTATCTAAGCTGGTTCTCAATTCGTATAGTTTTCCTATGAACCTTGTGTTCTGGTCACACACAAGATTGAGAACTCACTCTATTGGGTGATCACTCTGTTGGTTAACCAGGAACACCACCTACTCACAGTGCCTTCTCTACCTCAATAGAGATGGCACAAATGAAGAAGTCCACAGAAAAGATACTAAAATTAATATGGAAGTTAGCAAATTCACAGAATGCAAAGCTGAAATGCAAAGATCAGTTTTACTCTTGTATACAATTCATCATTTGTTTTTTTTTTCACTACAGTGGGCTAGATAGGAGGCATTTTAGGATTGCAAACTGTTTTTCCATCATGTACTCAAGTATCAGTTGCTGCAATAGGTAAGCATACAGGAGGAACACATTTTATCAGTTATTTGCAGAAAGCCCTAATTTGATTTAATGAACATAGTCTTCGTCCAATTTCTGCTAAATATTATTAACATAGATGAGAAGACTTGGCATTGTCTAAGTATCTTTTAACTAATTTCTCAACATATTTTAACTTTTATCAATATTCCCTAGTCTATTGTGTGGTAGTCTTTCAAGCCTTTGCTAAACATTACTTCTAAATTTGTGGTTTCTTACATTGTCATAAATTAACTTATTTAAACTCATTTTATTTTTTCTTATCTACTAATGTATAGAAATAGACTTAAATCCTATGCTATAATAAGTGTTTTTCAAGTTACTTCTACTTTATATTTAATATACATTAATTTATTTCATGTCATCTATACCATGTTTATGCAGCATGCATGTTAATGCAGAAATCCTTATTTATAGCATAGATTTCCATATTGTGCTATATTGTGTATTTGTGAAAGATCCTCCTTCATCATCTTTCTGTTATTTTTAGTTTCCTGGATTGTTCTGGCTCCACTCTTTATATGCTTTCTCTTATTATATTTTAGCCCTATTTAAACTGCCTGTACCATATCTGCTGTGAGGGCAAGATGGACTTCCTTCAAATCCCAAATTTATTTCCCGTTCACAATGTCCAGGTGGCTGGTCCAGTCCAGAGACATCAAGTAACTCTAACATTTATGTATTTTTTCTAGAATTCAAATTGTATTTCCTGGGAACACCAATCACTAGTGTAACAGAACTCATTTCTACATCTGTAGAAATTCACAGATGTATTTCATTCTTTACATGGAGAATTATATTCCCTGATTGGCTGTGGTGAAATGATGTTGAAAATTAGAGAAAAAGCTTTTTTAGAATTTTTAAAATTTTATTTTATTTATTTATAAACTAATTGCGCTTATGTCTTTGCCATGAACCACTCCGTACCAACTTCCTTCCCATCCACACATCTATCTCTCTCCCTTCATCAATTCTGTCCTACCCCCCCCACTCCTGTCCCTCTGCTTGTGTGTATTACAGGGCTTCCTTTGGGGTGTTTGTGTCTGTAAGGGAGTCAGATTTCTGTTGATCTTCATGTAACTCATCTGTGGGTAAAGTTATAAGTGGTTAGGATTCTCTTCCTTTGTCCAAAACCTGCCCCTGAGATAATTTTTGAGAGCATTTGCTTTTTCTAAAATCCTACGTAATCCTTGGAAAATGTTCACCATTGTGCAGATCTGGTGGTAAAAGTTCTCATCGCAGTGATCTTCTGGGTACAGCAGTCATGACCTGGCTGGACTGTGTTGGTCAAAAGTACCCCATTCCACATTTTGGCTCTTAAATCTTACCACCTCCTCCACTTAATGACATATTCAAAAGTAAATCTCTGTAACACCCTTTGTGAACAGGAGAGAAGGGGGAAAGAGGACGTTAAAAGAAAGGAGATAGGGGAGCACACTTCTAGTAGAGAAAATAGTAGGCTCCAGTCATGTATTGCTTGTAAGTAGTGAGACATCTGTTGCAGCTCACTCTCTCTTCCCTTCCTGGTCACTTGAGACTGAACAGGTTTGATCTAACCAAACAGTGAGGGGTATAGGGACTGGCAGATGAATGGTAACCATCCAGCAAATGGGACGCTGACCACTCCCCTCTGTGTCCTACTCCTATTCTTCCACCTATCTTTGAATCTTCTCTTATATTAAGATTAAGGTTCTATGCCCACATAAACAGATGCTCTAGGGGATGGGAGGGAGGAAGGTGGAAGCACCTGGAGAAGGGGAGGGAAGGAGGAGGGTGAAAGGAAAGGGGCAAGGGGTAAGAGTGGAATGGGTGAGGCGAAAGGGATGGGGGAAGGAGAAGACAGGGGTACCTATTGAGCTTGTATGATTAGAAAAAAATGTGGGAGAAAAAACATTTTACCACCCCCTCTTCTGCAAGGATCCCTGAGTCTTGGTGTGGAATAAGATATTGATGAGCTGATTAGGGTTGAGCATTCCAGGTTCCCCATATTGTGTACTCTGTCCTGATGAAGTTTTCTGTCTTAATTTTCTTCCATGGTAATAGGGTGTGACTTGGCTGAGCTCTGAGAGCTTTTCTTACCTAAAGGTTAAAAAAACTGGACTGTTTCCATAGTGTTATATTGTTCAATCTTTTATAGTTAACCCTAGGATTTCTGTCCTTGTCCATTTATTTTCTTTATACTGTCATATAGAAAGATTTACAGTATGAGGCATGATTTCCCAGATATCTAAGGATTAAATACCATTCAGAGAGCATTTGCTTTCTCGTGGGTTTTACATACATTTGTTGCTCCCATAGTTTCTTCTTAAAGGAGATGTAGTGGTCTGAAACTTTCACTAATTGGCTAGGCCCTTTACCTCTTTTTTTCCCAGAGCTACTTGCATCATTTTTTCCCTCCTTTATCCCTTATTAACACCAATCACTAGTGAAATCAAAGCCATCAGTTGCAAGGGACCAGGAAAGAAAGTGAGTGAAATTAACTCTACTTACTTGCAATATTTGATGGTGACCTATTTTCTCTACTGTAGCCTGATCCCCTACCTCCTTAATTCTGGGAGTCCCTCCTTCCCCTTCCCTCCTGATTATAATGTTTGCAATTACTGTAGGTATTACAGAGATTTATTTTTGAATATGTCACTAAGTGGGTTTGGCACTATGATACACCTATTATGTAGTACATATGGTGCTTAATTTTCTGTGTCTGAGATACTTCACTCAATATAATTTTTTTCTAATTCCATCCATTTCCCAGCAAATTTCGTTAATTCATTTTTTTTCTTTTTTTTTATTATTCTTTCCGCTCATACAAACTTAATAGGTACACCGGTTCCCTCCCTCCGTCCTCCTTCCCCCTACCCCCTGCTCCCCCTTCCCTCACCCCTTCCTCCCCATCCCCCAGTATCTCCCCCCCCCCAAACCCCGGAGAATCCTTTTTTTAAATGCATTTTTTATTATTTCAGCTCATACAAACTTAATAGGTACACCAGTTCCCTCCCTCCCTCCTCCTCCCCCCGAACCCCCTACTGCCCCTTCCCTCCCTCCCCATCCCCAAATGCCTCCCCCCCAATTCCAAGAGAGTCTTTTATTGTGTATGCCTAACTCTCCTCTGGGTCCTCCTCTCCGATGACATACAAGGACCCAGTGGCATTTCCCTGAACCCTTTCTCGTGTTCCCCTTAAGCATAGGAACACTACTGTGACTGTCAATCCCTTGACTCCAAGGATCTTGGTGCCTTTAGCTGATGCTAGACATTATGAGGTCAATAGTGTGTTGGACATTGTGCAGGGCATGCAAAGTCCAATTATGATTGCTTCGGCCCTAACTAGTGAGGAGAATCTTGCAAATCATTGCTCCTCCCATTCTTTTGCTCTTACAATCTTACAACCCCCTCTTCCGCAAATGTCCCTGAGCTTCAGGATGGGGAGATATTAGGCTGGCCTAGTACTAGGTGGTTGATACAGAGTCTCTGAAGTTTTGGATTGTGGTTTGTTGATTTTCTTTTGCAGTTTTGCTGCTCCTACAATGCCCTTCACTCCATCCTGATGGAAACTGTATGTCACCCCCTGGTCAGAGACAAAAAGCTGTTAAACTGGAGTCTTGTTATAAGAGTACATTCAAGGGTAGATGTAATAAAAGTAGGAAACCTCAGTGAGGTAGGGGTCAATCACCCATTTGCAAAATGATTACTTTTTATCTACCAGACTATATGCCCTCCCCTTCTGGTGAGATCATACCCCCTCAGTTGTACATGATCAGGAATGAATGTCTGTGAACTTAACCAGGTGTCACATTACTTACTTGCATTCCTTGATGGAGGCCTATTTTCTCTGCTGTAACATGGTCCCCTCTCTACTTGTGTCTGGTGTGGCCCTCCAACCCCATCCCTCCTGTTCATAATCCTTGCAATTACGGTATTACATAGGTTTACCTTTGAGTGTCTCAATGTGGGCTGGGTGAGTTTGGTACTAGGAGCCACCTATTAGGGAGCACATATGGCGCTTAATTTTCTGGGTTTGGGATACTTCACTTGATATAATTGTTTCTAATGACATCCATTTCCCAGCAAATTCCAGTAATTCATCATTTTTGATGGCTGACTAGTACTCCATTGTATAGATGTGCCATTGTTTCTTTATCCACTCATCAACTGTTGGACATTTGGGTTGATTCCATGACTTTGCTATTGTAAACAGTGCTGCTATGAACATGGTCGTGCTTGTGCTATCAAGGCGAACCTCTGCTGCATGGGGGGTTATTCCCAAAAGTGGGACAGCAGGGTCATATGGCATTTCTATCTTTAATTTCTTTAAGAATCTCCAGACCACTCGCCAGAGTGGCTGTATGAGCCTGCATTCCCACCAGCAATGTAGGAGAGTTCCCCTCTCTCCACATCCTCTCCAGCATTTGGTGGTGTTTTTATTGTGGATTTTTGCCATCCTGACCGGGGTGAGATGATATCTCGGGAAAGTTTTGATTTGCATTTCCCTGATGGCTAAGGAAGTGGAGCATTTTTTAAGATATTTGTTAGACATTTTAATGTCATCCCTGGGAAAATTTCTTTTAAGTTCCAGGGCCCATTTTTTATTTGGGCCATTGTTTTCCTTGGAGTTGAGTTTTCTAAGTTCTTTGTGCACTCTGGACAGTAGAGCTCTGTCAGATGTGTGGTTAGTGAAGATTTTTCTCCCATTCTGTGGGTTGCCTTTGAGCTTGTGTTACAATCTCTTTATCTGAACAGAAGCTCTTTAATTTCACAAGGTCCCAACTGTTGAGAGTTGGTAGCAGTGACTGTGCCATTGGATGTCTGTTTAGGAAATGTTGGCCTAGCCCAATCAGCTGGAGGGAGTTCCCAATCCTTTCAACTATGGTTTTTATAGTCTCAGGCCTTATATCAAGGTCCTTGATCCATTTGGAATTAAGTTTTGTACATGGTGACAAGTACGGGTCCAGCTTTAATCTTCTGCATGTGGAGATCCAGTTTTGCCAGCACCATTTGTTGAAGATGCTGTTCTTTTTCCGTTGGATTCTTTGGGCCCCTTTGTCAAAGATCAAATGGCTGTATTTTTGTGGGCTTATATCAGAGTCTTCAATGCTTATCCATTGATCTGTGTGTCTATTTTGGAGCCAGTTCCAGGCTGTTTTTATAACTATGGATTTGTAGTATAGACTAAGGTTTGGTATGGTAATGCCTCCAGCAGTGTTTTTGTTACTCAGGATTGTCTTTGCTGTCCTGGGTCTTTTATGCCTCCATATGAAATTTGAGATTGTTTGGTCAACTTCTTTGAAGAATTGCTTTGGGATTTTAATTGATATAGCATTGAATTTGTATATTGCCTTTGGTAGGATTGTCATTTTTATGTTGATTCTGCCAATCCAGGAACATGGGAGGTCTTTCCACCTTCTGGTGTCTTCTGCTATTTCTTTCTTTAAGGTTTTAAAGTTTTCATTGTAAAGGATCTTCACAGTTACTGTCTGGGTACATTAACCCTGTCTTGGCTGGAGTATGTTCTTTTCCACTTTGAATCCCTTTTTACCTTCTTCTCTTGTCCAATGAGTATAGCTAAGATTTCAAGTAGGATATTGAATTGAAATTGCCAGAGGGGGACAGCCTCGTCTGTTTCCTGATCCAAGGAGGAATATTTCAAGTTTTTCTGCATTTATAATGATCCTTGTTATAGACTTGTATATGGCCTTTATTATGATGTTATAAGTCTCTTCTGTTCATATTTTTATTTATTTATTTTTCTTTATTTCCACTCATACAAACTTAACAGATACGCCGGTCCTCTCCCTCCCTCCAACCCTCCACCTCCCTCCCTCCCCATAACCCACCCTCTTCTCTCCATCCCCCGTGTCTCTCCCTCCCCTCCCCGGAGCATTCTTTAATGTGCATGCCAAATTCTCCTCTAGGTCCTCCTCTCTGATGAGGTGCAAAGACCCAGTGGCATTTCCCAGAACCCTTTCCTATGTTCCCCTTAAGCATAGGACACTACTATGGCTGTTTAATCCCTTGCTTCCAAGGATCCTAGTGTCTTTAGCAAATGCTAGACTTGGTGGGGTCAATAGTGTGTTGGACATTGCGCAGGGCAGGCAAAGTCCAATTATGATCGCTTCAGCCCTAATTTGTGTGGAGTATCTTGCATATCATTACTCCTCCCATCCTTGTGCTGTTCCAATCTTACTGCCCCCTCTTCCGCAAATTTCCCTGAGCTTCAGGATGGGGAGAGATTAGTCTGGCCTAGTTCTGGGTGGTTGATATAAAGTCTCTGATGTTCTGGATTATGGTTTGTTGATTTTTTTTTCAGTTTTGCTGCTCCTGCAATACCCTTGGCTTCATCCAGATGGGTATTGGATGTCACCCCTGGCCAGAGATAAAAACCTGTTAAACTAGAGTCTTGTTACAAGAGTATATTCAAAGGTGGATGTAATAAAAGAAGGAAACCGTGGTGAGGGAGGGGTAATGGTTACTTTCTATCTGCCAGACTATATTCCCTCCCCTTCTGGTAAGATCATACTCCATCATTTGTAAATGATCAGGAAGGATAGTCTGTGAACTTAACCAGATGTCTCATTACTTACTTACAGTCCTTGATGGTGGCCTATTTTCTCTGCTGTAACATGGTCCCCTCTCTCTTTGTTTCTAGTGTGGCCCTTCTCCATCCCTCCTGCTCATAATCTTTGCAATTACTGCAGGTATTACAGAGAGTTATCTTTGAGTGTCTCTAAGTAGGTTTGGTGCTAGGATCTACCTATTAGGGAGTACATACAGTGCTTAATTTTCTGTGTCTGGGATACTTCACTCAATTGTTTCTAATTCCATTCATTTCCCAGCAAATTCCATCAATTCATCATTTTTGATGGCTGAGTAGTACTCCATTTTATAGATGTACTACATTTTCCTTATCCACTCATCAACTGTTGGACATTTGGGTTGATTCTATGACTTTGCTATTGTAGACAGTGCTGCTATGAACATGGTTGTGCTTGTGCTATCGAGGTGAATTTTTGCTGTATGGGGGGTTATTCCCAAAAGTGGGATAGCAGGGTTGTATGGCATTTCAATCTTTAATTTCTTTAAGAATCTCTAGATGGCTCGCCAGAGTGGCTGCATGAGCCTGCACCTTCTGTTCCTATTATCTCCAGGGCTTTTATCATAAAGGGATGTTGGATCTTGTCAAAAGCTTTTTCTACACCTATGGACAGAATGATGTGATTTCACTTCTTGGAATAGTTATTATGATGGATTACATTTATCATTTTGCAAACATTGAATGAACTTTGTGTGTCATAATAAATGATCTTTTTGATATTTTTTCAAATAAAATTTAGAAAATTTTGGTAAAGATCTTTGCATCTGTTTTCACCAATAAGAGAGGCCTATAATTTTCTTTTTCATTGTATCTTTATTTTGTTTGGAATCAGTGTAATATAACATTCGTAGAAAATATTTGGAGGTGTTCTACCTTTTGCTATTTTGTGCTGTAGTTTAATGAGTAGTATTGTTAATTGTATTTTAAAAGTCTGGTAGATTTCTGTATTGAATCCATCAAGTCATAGGCCTTTTTTGATGGGAAGATTTGAAATTACTTCTTTATCTTTGCCATTTGATATCAGACTAAGTTATATGATTCAATTCATCCTGATTCAATTTTTAGTAATTTGTGTATACTTAGAAATTCAGTCATTTCTTCCTGATTGTCAAATTTTGTGGAGGATAAGATTTTTGAAATAAGAGCTTGTGATTCTCTCAATTTCCTGTGTATCAATTGTAATAACTCCATTTTAATCTCTAATTTTATTAATTTGGATTTTCTATCTTTTGATTTTGGTTAATTTGGCTGTTTATCAAACTTGTTTTTTTTCTCAAAGAACCAGCTCTTTGGTTGATTGATTCTTTATATTGCTTTTTTTCCCCTCAATTTTGGTAATTTCTTCCCTGATTTTATTAATCTCTGCTCTTCTACTTCTTTTAGGATTTTGTTCTTTTTTTCTAAGGCTTTAAGTTGCAAAAATTATTTATATTTTTTAATATAAGTATTGAGTACCATAGACTTTTCTCTTAGTATGGTCTTCTTCGTGTCCCAGATATGCTGTGTTTTCATTATCATTCAATTCCAGGAATTTTTTAATTTCCATTTTGATTTCTGCCTGAACCCATTCCTCATTCAGGAGCATGGTATTTATTTAATTTCCAAACATTTGTATATTTTCTGTCATTTGCCTTGTTGTGGAGTACAGTTTTATTCCATGGTGGCTTGATAAAGCACAGGACATAATTTCTATGTTCCTGTCTATGTAGACGCTTGCTTTGTGGCTCAAAGCAAGAGAAAGTTCAGTGGGCTGCTGAAAAGAATGTGCATTTGTTAGTGTTAGGATGGAAGGTTTTGTAGTGATCAGTCAGGTCCATGTTTGATTCTACTCCAGTGTGACTCTCAACTTCAATTTAAAACAAATTATATTGCCATGAAAGTTCAAGAAATATTAAAAGTTAAGTCTTGTTCTATATTTATTTAACTAGCATCATAAATTTTCCCAAATATAGTAACTATTACAAAGGAGTTGACATTGATGTGTTTATTTTGTTCATTTTTTTTGTTTTATGGTCATATGTGTAGACTTATATAACCTTACCATACACATTTCTTCATATATCTATGACTATCAATGTGAAATGGAGCAGTTATTTCACAAAGATCTTCTGAGCTGTCCTTTGTACAGTCCCATTTCCTCAGCCCTGAGGTCCAATGGTCCTGTTTCTATCATTTTTTTTGCCACTTCAATTATATTATTAATCCTAAAATTTCACAGACTGTTTTAAAAATTATTTATTTATTTGTTTGTTTATTCATTCATTCATTGTGTGTGTGTGTGTGTCTGTGTGTCTGTGTGTGTGTGTGTGCATGTGTGTATCAGAGAGCAATGTGTATCCCTTTGTAGGACCAAGGATAACTGTGGGAGTATTCTGGATTGCTGCTACCTCATTTTGTACTTGTTCCGGGATGTCCAAGCTCTGCTTTCCAGAGATGAAAGTGCACATGGCCTCTACCTTCTACAGGATATTATTTCCTGGGATCTGAACTCACTGCCTGTGAGACAGAAATTCATCCTGAGCCATTTCTCTAACCCTATACTCACAGAATCTTGCACTTTTGAACTTCCTGGACTGGAAACTTTAACTACTAAATTTACTAAGTTTATCATTCCTTCAAATGGCTGTGTGTACCTGTAGTTTAACTTATTTATTTAGGGGATTAGTTAATACATTGCTTAGCTCTTATGGAAAGCTGAGGTGCAGTTGGAATCCTCTTTTTCTGTAACTGAAAAAAACTGAAAATCATGTGCACCAACTTGCAGTCATTTTCTTGAAATTTGTTACTGATTTTGAGGGTTGCTATTTATTGCTTGAAAGTTTTCTTCTTTCAGCTATATTCTCAAAAACAACAAAAAGTGAGTTTTAAAGGATAGCTGCAGTCTTTCTTTTACAGTTCTCCTTCCACACCCTTTCTAGATGTTCAGCTGTATTGAAGATGTATGGAGGTGACATTACAGATGCTAGGCAAGGACATTACCTATAACCCTATCCTCTACAAGCTTTTGATAATGCTGCCCAAGAAAGTCACTTAAAAGTAAGGTATTTCTCTCATAAAAATTGCAATTATCTCTGAGATTTGTGTTAGGTTCCCAATAATATGACACCTCCACTGGAGGTACACTAGACTCAAATCTGAACAATGTTCATCTCTGAAAATATTATTAGTATTAAGAATTGAAGCTATATTGTCTTAGATGATGTTACATGAGCATTTTCTTTTTCATAGTGGAATTTTTTCTTTCTGGTGGAATTACTAATGAGTAGTGTACATCGCTTTACTATAGAAATTAATTGTTCTTGCTTCATTTATACTTTTTGCAGATGTACATATAACTTTGGAGAAATATTCAATTACTCTGTTTTACCCCTGTAATGGACTGAGAGCTCTGTTGGATCTGCCAGAGTTGTTGTATTCTTCAGAAAGAATACCTCTAAGAAACCAGTGTGCCCCAGAATCATTTACACTAACTGGGTCTCCAAAGGAACTGCTGTATATCAAAGCCTTCAGGCTTGAGACACACAGCAGGGTTCTTTCTCTTGGTAAATGAAGCATGCTTTGTGGAACACTGCACATTCTCCAATAGGAGTCTAGGGGAAAATAAAGCGTTGATTGTCTTAATATCTAGTCTGAAAAGAAGTGAGCCAGGATGCAAGTTCTGGTAAACAGAAAAAGACTCAAGATATTTAAGAAGAGTGTGGGGTAGATTTCAAGACATAGAATGTCAATGAATTTAATGAAGGTGTGGTAGGGCTAGATGATTTTATTATTCTGAGTAGCTTCTTGGTTAAAGGGCATTTGCTTTACAAATAGTTTTCCTGTAGTTGACACCTGTTGTTTTGAAATCAATGGAGAGGCAACCAAAGAAAAGGGAAGTTATATATTAGAATAGATACTCAGTTTTATTTTCCCTAAAACTGCTTCTGGCATTAACATATGCAAATGTACTTAAAGGTTTCATTCTATCTCTAGAACATGGGCTAGAAAAGTAAACAGAGCTTCTTACTTGCAATGCTCCAGTGCTTCTGTGCTGAGTGTTACTAATAGCTTTGTTGTTCTAATGTAATTCTCTAGGTGCCCCTCTTTTCCTGTGTAATCTGCCTCTCATTAATTGAAGCAGATAGTCTTATGATTTGAATTCAGAGGTATATGAGGTGTGAAAATATATGCACGTGCATCTACTAATGAGGCTGCTTTTAAAGCCAGCCTGCTAGATCTTGCACATTTCTGCACATTTGTATGTTGGACTGGTCACTTTACTGCACAAATTTTGCCCATTGTCTTGTTCTTACTCTAATGTTGATTTTGAAGGCATTTTTTAAATTAACAATTGGCTTTGGGTTTATTGCCTATTTCTTAAAATATGTGTTCATAGTGTGTTTTCAAAAAATTAGGTAGGATGTGTCTTGATGAGTAATGAGATGTTGTGAAAAAAGTAAGTGGTAAGGTGATCAGGCAAGAAGACAGAGCATCCCTTTCTATATTTGCTGCTTGTTAAATGCTCTTTTTCAGCGCAGTGGGGACTGGATGATGTAACAGATATGGTGAACTACCACAGCTCAACTGTACTCCAGGGATGTCACCGGTAACTACGATTTCACCAACTCCTGTGGTTTTTGTTCTGTTGTTGTTCTGTAGTTTCATTCCATGCAGAGATCCCAGCAGGTGGAATAGGTATTTTTTTTAGTATTGCTCTTCTTCACAGTGACAGTAAGAAAAAATAATAGGCACAGACCTTACATAGTCTTTGGGAATTTCATTCAGAACTCAAATATCTCTGGAAAAATGCTGCTAAAGTACATTCAATTTTTGCTTACTTTCCGTGTTTGATATCAGAATTACACTTTCCTCATTTCCTGTTGGATTTCTATGTACTTTGCTAATGAAAAACATTAGTTTTACTCTCTGAATTGTGATCAAATAATTATGCTTGCCTTCTTTTAATAAACAATTGTAAAACATACCACAAAGCTACTAATTTCTCTTTATAAATGCATTTTAAATAATTTGAATCTCTTAACAATATATTGTCTATTTGCAACAATGCATTCCATTACCTTTCAGCCCATAAAGTTAATTAGAATCATATGATGATAGGAACTATCCTTGGTATAGTGTTTATCTTTCCTCAGGGAACAAAGTGGCTTTAAACTTAGACAGTAAAGACAACTACTTACTAGCAGAGCTAGTCTCAGATTATAATAATATTTATGCATATGGAAGAGAGTCATTTCCTCAATGATACTGCAGGGCAGATACAGTTTAAAAATTGAACATGGTCAAATAAAGCACTGTAAAGATAATCTCTTTCTTTTGGCTGATCTTTCAATTGTTTCTTTATCCATAATGTAATATTGTGTGTCCAAGACTCTGGTATTGTTTTTATACCTATTGTGAACTTATTTTCACCTCGTTTTCTAAAATCCATATCAACATTTAATTTAGTTTGCTAGTTTATGCTTACACAGTATATATAAAATATTGGTCTAGAGAATTGATATTTGATACTTCATGCCAAGTTTTTACTTATTTTTTCAACATTCCATTATAGTTTATCTAACATCTTTGTTAGTCCATTTGAAAATCCTATTATTCATTGCATGGTTTAGTATAATAGCTTATGGCTCCATTTCTGTCCACAGGTCCTGGGTTTCCCTTTGACTGCCATGTTAGTATCATATAAAACAAGGGCATTGATTCACAAACACTAGATTAATGCATACAAATGAAAGTGTAAGAGGCTCTTTATTCTCACTAATGTTGAATTATTTGACAGAGGGATCTAGATTACAATTTTGCAAACGTTTTTCTAAAGTTTTGCTTTGCTTTTTGTGTTTATTTGTTTTGCAATCCATTTGGCTTTTGTGTTTACTTTAGATATAAATTTAGAAAAAAAAATGAAGCCACAACTTGTTCACCCTTGAATCAATATACCTGTGATTGGAAACATGTTTATTTAAAAAAATGAGTGGAAAGTCATATTTAATCCCATGATTCTAGTTTGCTGTTTATAGGAGTATATAGTAAAAGTCACTAGGAATATTTTCTCAATCTAAAGTTAAAGTAGTACACATTACTAATTAACATTACACAGGCTCATTGGACAAACCTTACACATCTCTCTTGCTAAATAATACATGTGTTACATATCAGTAGTCTGTTTTTAATTGTGTTCATTTTTTTCTTGGTGTTCAGATTTTTTAATACTTTCTGTATTCTAGACAGTAATCTTGTGTCAGATGTTTAGTTAGGAAAGAAATTTTCCCAATCTTTGAGCTACCTCCTTACTGAGTTGACAGTTTCCTTTGAAATTCAGAAAAGGTTTAGAATCATGAGATTTCATTTATCAAATTTTGTCTTATAAACAAACACTGATTTCTCAAATGGATAAATACAGGTAACACGGCAATATTTTTAAGAAGTACTCTACATCCTTGGCCATTAAAGAAATTCAGATTAAAACTACTTTAAGATTCTATCTTACCCAGTCAGGAGCACTGTGATTAAGAATAAAAATAATGAATGTTGGTGTGGATATGGAAAACCATTTATACATTGTAGGGGGGACTTTAAATAAATTAGTGCAGCTACTTGGAAAATAAGTCTTGACACTTATAAAAACAGAAAAATATCATATTAACATATACAATTCCTGGGCATAGTCACAAAGGAATCTATATCCAACTATGAGATAGATCCATGGTTGGTTGAATTATTCATCATAGGCAGGATGAAGAGTCAGATCAAATGTTCATTATTTAAAGAATGGATAATGAAAATGTGGTGCATGCAAACATTTAATTCTATTCCCCTATGAAGAAAAATGAAATCATGAAATTTTCATGTAAATGGATAGAACTGTAAAAAGTTACACAGAGGCAAAACAGGCCCAGTTAACCACTGCATGTTCTCCTGCATGTGTAGATATTAACTTTGACACTATCTCTGTGTGCTTGACTTGCTTTGCCTCTGGAAACCAGAACACTACAAAGGCGATATTGAGGATGAAGGGGATAATAAGACATGGGTAAGAGGAAAGAAGTAAGTGCTATATTGAGAAGGAAAGTTTTCAGCAGGACCACATGTAACAATGGAGAAGGTAAAGGGAAAGTGTGAAAGCTAATCAAAATAAAAGCTAGAGAAAAATTACTTCACAGAAATCTGCTACCTTATTGCACAATTAAAATATATAATATCCATGGCACATACTTTCATTAGAATTGCATAGGAACTGCTTTATCCACATCTCACCACGAAAATAAAAAGATCTCAAGAAGCTAAACACCTTTCTAAGAGACTGATGAGGTTTAACGGTGATGGGGAAGAATGTGGGGGCTATCAGGTCTAAAGCCTACTCTCTGGCGAATGACACATTAGCATCTAAAATAGGCAGTTGTTAGGGACTCCTCCCTTGAAAGTTGAGTTTTGCCTCTTGTCTGCATAGACAATAGCAAGTGAATTCCTTCTTCTGGGAGTTGAGTTTACCTCCTGTCTGTTACTTAGATCCCTTTTGTTCCTTTCAGGACTGGCTAGATTATAACCTCCCCCTACAGTTCCTGTCATATGCATTTGAGATATATTAATGGATGGACCAGGTAACTCTGCCTTGAGACATTCATTGTCCATTCCCTTTTAGCAACTAAGTATTATGCCTGCTTTTAAATCTACCTGGAGATATCATGTCTGGTACCACACAGCAAGTAGATGCCACCCCTGTATACATTTTATAAAATCCTGTAAATAATTTGGCCCTGCTCTTTGATTGTTTTCCTATAAATACTCATGTATGCACAATAAAGTTGGCTTAGATGATGGAGGATATCCTCGGCTCCCTCTGACCTGATGCCTAATCAGTTTCTACCTCTCCCACTTCTGTTTCCTACATGTAAGTCTGGGTTTATGCTGGTTCATGGGCCTTGACAGGAGAAAAGGAAAATGCTTTCTTCAATGGTCTATCCAGTGACCTAGAATGCTTGCTGGAGCATGAAGCAGGTGAAAGAGGTGATACATACATCATCAAAGACCAACAAGATGAAATACAGTGGGTTTAAAATAGGGAGAGTCTGGCAAGAAAGATGACAGTTCATAAGGAGAAAATGAGGGGGGACAACATTGGGGAGTGAGAGGTGAAAATATAAATTTACTATATTTCATGTATGCTGCAGTAAAATAAGAGATTGCAAAAATATAGAAGAGATGTTGATTAAGGTGTTTATAGTCTCTGGCCTTATATTGAGGCCCTTGATCTATTTGGAATTAAGTCTTGTACATGGTGACAAATATGGGTTTGGGTTAAGACTTAATCTTCTGCATGTGGATATCCAGTTTTGCCGACACCATTTGTTAAAAATGCTCTTCTTTTTCCTTTGGACTTTTTTGGGCCCCTTTATCAAAGATCAAATGGCTGTAATTTTGTGGGCTTCTATCTAGGTCTTCAACTCTTATCCATTGATCTGTGTGTCTATTTTGGAGCCAGTACCAGGCTGTTTTTATGACTATGGATAGTATAGACTAAGGTTTGGTATGGTGATACCTCCATCAGTGTTTTTGTTACTCAGGATTGTTTTTGTTATCCTGGGTCTTTTGTACCTCTATATGAATTTTGAGATTGTTTGGTCAACCTCTTTAAAGAATTGCTTTGGGATTTTGATTGGTATAGCATTGAATTTTTATATTGCCGTTGGTAGGATGGTCATTTATATGATATTGATTCTTCCAATGCAGGAACATGGGAAGTCTTTCCACCTTCTGGTGTCTTCTGCTATTTCTTTCTTTAGGGTTTTAAAGTTTTCATTGTAACGGTCTCTTATGTCCTTGGTTAGGTGTATACCAAGGTATTGCATTTTTTTAGGGGCTATAGTAAATGGGATTGTTTCTCTCAGAGCTTTTTAACTACTGTCATTCTGGGTATATAGGAAGGCCACTGATTTTTGTACATTTATTTTGTATCCTTCCACCCTGCTGAACTTCTGTATTAGTTCCAGGAGTTTCCTGGTGGAGTTTTTGGGATCATTCAGGTATAAGATCATGTCATCTGCAAATAGGGATAGCTTGACTTCTTCCTTGCCGATTTGAATCCCTCTTATGTCCCTTTCTTTTCTTATGGCTTCAGCTAAGACTTCAAGTACAATATTGAATAGAAGTGGTGAGAGCGGACAGCCTTGTCTAGTTCCTGGTCGAAGCAGGAATGCTTGGCTTGTTGTCTACAGCTTTAGTGTAGGGAACTCCATCCAGCTGATTGGACTAGGCCAACAGTTCCTAAACAGAAATCCAATAGCACAGTCACTACAACCAACACTCACTAAATCAGATCTTATGAAATTAAAGAGCTTCTGTTCAGATAAAGAGATTGTAACTCAAGCACAAAGACAACCCACAGAATGGGAGAAAATCTTCACTAAACACATACCTGATATAGCTCTATTATCCACAGTTTACAAAGAACTCAGAAACCTAAACACCAAGGAAACAAATGGCCCAATTAAAAAAAAAATGGGCCCTGGATCTTAAAAGAAACTTTACCAGGGATGAAATTGAAATGTCTAACAAATATCTTAAAAAATGCTCCACATCCTTAGCCATCAGGGAAATGCAAATCAAAATCTCCCTGAAATATCATCTCACCCCTGTCAGGATGGCAAAAATGCACAATACAAACAGCACCAAATGCTGGAGAGGATATGGGGAGAAGGGAACTTTCATACATTGCTGGTGGGAATGCAGGATTATAGAACCACTATGGTGAGCCATCTGGCGATCCTTAAAAAAATTAAAGATTGAAATGACATATGATCCTGCTATTCCACTTTTGGGAATAATTCCCCATACAGCAAAAATTCACCTCGATAACCCAAGCACGACCATGTTCAAGCAGCACTGTTTACAAGATCAAAGTCATGGAATCAACCTAAATGCCCAACAGTTGACGAGTGGATAAGGAAAATGTGGTACATTTATACAGTGGAATACTACTCAGCCATCAAAAATGATGAATTAATGAAATTTGTCAGGAAATGGAAGTAATTAGAAAAGATTATATTGAGTGAAGTATCCCAGACATAGGAAATTAAGTGCCATATATACTCCCTAATAGATGAATTCTAGTAACAAATCTACTTAGTTACACACTAAAAGATAAATCTCTATAATACCTACAGTAATTGTAACGATTATAAGCATGGAGGGAAGGGAAATGAGGGCCCCGCCAGAAACAAGGAGAGAGGGGATCATGCTACAGCAGAGAAAATAGGCCACCATTAAGGACTGCAAGTAAGTACTGAGACATCTGGTTAAGCTCACAGACTTTCCTTTCTGGTCACTTGCATCAGATGGTGTATGATCTCACCAGACAAGAAGGGCATAAAGTCTGGCAGATAAAAGGTAACCATCCTGCAAATGGGAGACTGACCCCCACTTCAGTCTTCTACTCTTATTCAATCTACCTTTGAATCTACTCTTATAATAAGACTCTATTTTAACAGCCTTTTATCTCTGGCCAGTGTGTGACATCCAATACCCATCAGGATGGAGCCAAGGGTGGTGCAGGAGCAGCAAAACTGAAAAAAGTCAACAAACCATAATTCAGAAAATCAGAAACTCTACATCAACCACCTGGAACCAGGCCAGCCTAATCTCTCCCTATCCTAAAGCTCAGGGAAATTTGGGGAAGAGGGGGCGGTAAGAATGTAAGAGCCTAAAGATAGGAACAATGATATGCAAGATACTCCATATGAGTTAGGGCCAAGTAATCAAAATAGGGCTTTGTATGACCTGCACAATGACCAACATATCACTGAACCCCCAAAGTCTGGTATGGATCACAGGCACTAGGATCCTTAAAGGCAACAATAGTGTTCCTATACTAAAGGGGAACACAAAAAAGATCTCTGGCGATGCTAGTGAATCCTTACACCTTATCAGAGAGGAGGACCCAGAAGGAAGTATGACAGACACACTAAAGAATGCTCCAGGAATGAGGGGCACTGGGAAAAGGGGAGGGAGGGGGGAAAGAAAGGGGAAATTAGGAGGGAGCGGGGATGTTACAGGGAGGAAAGGAGGGAGGAAGGGGAACTCAACTTTGTGTGAGTGGAAAAAATAAAAAAAAAGATTTTGAAATGAGCTACTTTGCATGGCTAGATAATATTGGTACTAGAAGCAAGAGATACTAAACAAAATCATGGTACTAGGTGGGAGATACTGACATAGGAGTCTTGTTCAGGTGGACCTCAGAGATTCCTTCAAAAAATATGGGTTCTTGTTATTCTTTCTGGTTGATCAGCACAACTAGATGATAATGTACAAATGCTATGGATATGAGATATTGAGAAATCAAACTGGAACTTTCTGAACTTGTTCTGGTGGCTTCTAGGAGACTGAAGGCTTCATTGATCTTACTGACTTGTGAAACCCCCATAGGTTTTGACAATCTGTGACAATATGTGACAATCTATACAATAGTGGTATTCTTTTATAGATGTGACCCCCTGCTCCCTTATTGGATTTGAGGCAAGTTTCACAGGAGTGCATCCAATTCTCATACCACGAACTTGATCAAAATCCTATGAATGAGATAGTGGTAACCCAAAGCAGGGAATTAATACTCTTGATTAAACTATTTGGCATAGATTCATATTGCCTGACATATATTATATGTTCATATACACTAGGAAAAAGCTATTTTCAGCCTTAGTGAACATGCAGAGACTCAATGTTTCTCAGGTGCTAAGAATAAGGAACACCTGAAAATTAGGCCATCTCTTACAAGGCTCATGGAATATTGCAGAAGAGGAGGCAGGCAACATGTAAGGCAGAGAAACAAGATATAGGGAAACAGGCTACAAAATGCCATCTTGCGGGCATGACTCAATCAAAGTAATCATGAATTCCTATCAGGGGTCGCTTGCACTGGAACCTTACAAGACTGGCCTGATCAACCAGTTGTAGAAGAGGAAGCTGATCCCTGAACCATAATCCTCACTTCTGATTTAGTGGCAACTGATGATCATACACAGGATGAACATTTACTCCTGTTGGGTATCCATCACTGAGTCCTTTGATCTCATGGATTGCTTCAAACTCATGGCCATGGCTACATGGATGACCCTTTTCAAGTTCAGTGGGATATACACACAGACACACTCATACACACACACATAAAATATATGAATAATTGATCATATATCCTAGAACACAAACATTATACTTAAACATTTTATTATGAACATTTCAAATATCAATGCTGTCATGGTTTGAAATGTATGACCCACAGATTCATGTGTTTGGGAAGGTCATGGCACTTTTATGAGGTGGAGCCTTGCTGGAGGAAGGCAGTCTCAGGGATGGGCCTTGTGGTGGATCAGAACCATCTTACTTCCAGGAGAAGTCTGCTCTTGCAATTAATAGATTTGCAGCTCTCAGACTCCTGGATGGTTATGACCTAAGCCTCTTCCAGCTTCTGCCTCTAGCCATTCCTTTTCTGCCATGAAAGACTGTATCTCCTCTCTGGAACTGTAAGCTAAATAAATCTCCTTTTCTCCCTTAAGCTGCTTGACTTTGAGTATTCTCTCACAGCAACAGATAAGAGTAACCAGTATACATGCTGTCCAGAGTTTCAAAATTTTAATAACTATTAACTTAAAAGTGCTCCACATATGTCTCAAGAAAACAGTTTATATAATTGCAAAGGTAAACATGGATGTTCCTTGTCTAAGTCTTTCATTGCCACAATGGTCTACAGATTTGCTTGCTACAAGCAAGAAATTAACGATTAAAAACCAAATAGATAATAATGATATTTACTCTTTTCAAACAATTAATTTCCTTATATATAATTCTTTGTCATCTACTGAGATACTAAGAATTTTATAAAGTTTATTGTCTTATTATTTTTAAATTAAAGATAAATAATCACAAAGTTGTTTATTTGGTGCACAGTTGTGGTGGCTGGTTGTAGACAACATAACATGGCTCTGTCATGCTGCCCGAGGCTTTTGGTTATATCCAGGTGATGTTACCAACCCCAGAACAACCTAACAACCTCCGCCTTTACCCAAAATTTATAGGTTCAAGCACTCTGCATTCCAATACCAAGGACAAAATTTCTAGCATGTGAACATTTGGGCACAATGTAACTGACAGCACAGTCAGAAAAAAATTAAAGAAAAAATGAAAAACATAGGGTGCTCAAAAGAGCTAAAAGGAAAGATCCCCCCTCTCTTTACAACATCCTTCAGGGAGGGGATGCAAACAGAAGAAAAGCCTGAAAAAGGGATTTGCCTCATTTATACTTCCTGCTTATCTCTTTCATTTAGAAATAATAAAAAGCAATAAAGTTTCTGTTAGACTGTTGTCTTTCTTCCAGCAAAAAATCACAGAAACAGGTAATGAAATACTACTATTATTTTTTCTATTTATTTTTTATTTACTTTTGGAGAGTGCAGACTAAATAAGTAAATGAATCTAAATGCATATGGGAATGAGCTTTTTTCCTAAGTCATAATTTATTATTTAGGAAAACAGAATTTTAATATATATAATTATCTCAAAATATTGCAGAATAGAAGCACTGTTTTCTTTCTTTCTTCCTATAGAGAATGATTTGGAGAATACATAGGCTGTATTGCCATTCTCAGAAAATTACTAATGACAATCACCACAAAGACAGTATTAATGCTCATGAGTGACACCTAGCTTCTTTTTATGGACAGAGATGCTGTTGACATATTTTTAAGGATGGTCTTATCATGTTTTGTATATAATTTTTATATTTTATTAATTTATTTAATGTGCCTGTGAGGGGACACTGTGTGTTCCTGTGGAGAACCAAGGATTGTTTTACCTCCTTCTTGCTTTGCTCTGCTCCAGGATCTGCCCAACAAAGCTGGACATGCAAGTTGTTGCCACTTCTATTTGGCATTTTTACGTTGGACCTCAGATCCGAACTTAGTACCTTCTGCTTGCAAGACAGAGTCTTAACCCCTGAGCCATTTCTCCAGCCCATAACTTTTCCTGAAATAAAAATATATTGCAAAAAAGATATAATCTTATGTATTGAAAATAAATCAAGTTATCATCTAATAAATATCTAACAAGGAACATTTATTTTCAAGGCAAATGACAATAAATCAAAACAAAAGATTTAAAGCAAAAAAAATTTCTATGGTTAATGGTTGAAAATATTTGATGTGCATTTTCAATTAACTGCAAGAAGTTCGTGTTTTAAAAATCTAGATCCTTTGTTTAAGAGCCTAAATATTACCCCCTATATTGCTCTTCTAATTTTTCCTTCACTTCCTTCTTTTCTTATTAATTAAAGAAAAGTTTTCAGCTAGGCTTAAGGGAGCTGTTGAACACATGTCTATGAATACATACATACATACAAACAGCAGAAACCTTCTTTAGTATGTTGGAGAAGTGCTTTCTGAAATCTATTGCAATATAAATTATTCTAAGTCACTGTACATTATTTATATATTTTTAGTTTTTTATACTTTCATACTTGAATGCCATGAATTGATGACATTTTAAAATCTTAATTCTCAAATACATGTATTTTTTAAATTTATTGCTTGTATTCAAGAAGTTATTGACAAATTCTCGTTCATTTAATTTTTTTACTGTTTTCTCCGGGTAAATCTAAAATGTTAAGCTCTTAAATTTAGGACTTTGTTACATTTTAAATATTGTTCCATGTAAAGCATGATAAAAAGTTCAAGATCTCACCCTTCTGCAAGGAGGCATCCAGTTTTCCAGCATCATTTTTTTTAAAAGACTACTTGTAAGATGTAGTACAAAATATGCCACACCAGGGACCAGTGATGCAAAAGTTCATTGATGGTTACCTACCTCTATGGCCTAATTGTGGAAAAAGGGGGAAAGAGCAATATCTAAGAGAGTTTTTATAGCCTTTGGGCTTATTGGTGGAATGAAGGACAGACTGGAGTGAGCTATCAACATCTGTTCCAACTCTCCTTGCCATAAAGATAAGCAAGCAAGGACTTTTGCAAGTTGGGCTGATAAGGAGCAATGATCAACAAGCAGAAGTTCTTTTCTGAGTATGGGAGATGTATGGGAGATGAAGGAAGGGGAGTTTCATCACTATTATTTTCTCAATAGAGTAGAATTTGAAAATAATAAACAATTTTCCATGTTCTATGTTACATTCCATTGACTTAGATATTTATGATAACATGATTTTTGTTGTCCATTTTCTTCACAGCAAACTTTATATTAATTAAATAGGAGTAACTAATTTAACTGTAACATCTAATAAAACTGCCATCATTAACACATATTCATCATGTTAATCAGTGCTGGGCTTAAAATATAAACTAATACAATAGATATTTTTATGATCACCATGAGAACTATTCTTCTATAATGCTCCATATTCAAAGAATCCATTATCCCAGGTATTAATACATTGACTGTGGCTCATGGTATAACAGATAGCATATAAGGTGAATAAAAATCAAACTACAATTCTAATATTTAAGATTACATTACTAAAATGATTATTATGTTCACTAGTTTTACATTTAATAGCATTAAGAATATTTTGATAATACAAATACTTTCAAGAATACATTTTTCCCATTTGGTGTATGACCAAATTCAACCTTGGACTATGCATTTTGTGTTGGCATAGAGTATAGGTCATGTATAAATAGTTCTATATGAACATCCAGTTTTTCTACTACTGTTTTTTCTCTTATCACTTCTTTGAGATTTTGTTATAACATATTTCACTGTATAACTGAATCATTTTTGTCTTTTTGTGAATTGTGAATACTGTGATATTTGACCTATTTCCTTTTTTTTTAATTTATTTTACCGCTCATACAAACGTAATAGGTACCCCTGTCCCTTCACCTCCCTCCACCCCTCCCTGGACTTCTCTGCTCCCTCCCCTTTTCTCTTTCTTTTCCCCTCCCTCCCTTTCTAACAGTGACCCTTCCCCATCTCTGAAGCATCCTTTAATGTGTATATCAAACTTTCCTCTGGGTCCGCTCTCTGATGAGGTGTAAGGACTCAGTGGAATATTCCTAGGACTCTTTCTTGTGTTCCTCTTAAGTATAGGAACACTATTGTGATGGTTAATCCTTTGCTTCTAAGGATCCTAGTGCCTTTAGTCCATGCTTGACCTATTTCTTACAGCAATACTCATCAAAAACATTTTGGTTTTATATTATTTTATATGACAATGCACAGTATTTCCATTGCCATTCTGTTTTTAGTTCCACATTTGAACTTTTTAAATTTTTTTTATTATTTATTCAATTTTGCTTGTATGTATGTACGTGTGTGTGTGTGTGTGTGTGTGTAGAACCACAGGCGAATTCAAGAACCACCATGGACTGCCTCCACCTCCTCCTTGTTTACTCTGCCCCGGGATTCACAGGCTCTGGCCTACCAGGACCAGAAGGGTAGGCCACCCCACTTCCACCCGGCATCTATACTTGGGGTCTAGGATCCAAACTCAGGACGTTCTGCCTGTAAGGCAGAGGCTTAACCCCTGAGCCACCTCTCCAGCCCTCTACATTTGAACTTTTGTCAGCCATTTTGTTGTCATTAACTTCTTACTTCCATTAACTGGAAGCATGCTGTGTTTACAGTCTATTGTGTTCACCATATCTTGAATTATGATCTGTAAAAGGTTTGAATTTTGTTGAATGGTGAAAGTGTATGTCATGGTTTGGTTGTGAGATTTCCCTCACAGGCTCATGTGCTTTAATCCTTTGCTAATCCAGTTAACTATTGAGGAGTACATGGACAGTTTAAAAGGTGGTTCCTGGAAGGAGGAAAGCAGATCACAAGAGACAGCCCTTGAGATTTGGTGGCTCAGCTCCTCTTTCATTTTGGCTCTTGCTGTCTCTGATTCCAAGATGGCAACCATTACTTGAACCACCTTTCTGTGTCTGCCACCAAGCTCTACCTTCTGCTATGCAATTGCCTCTGTAATGGATGGTATCTCCCCATAAGCCAAATAAATATTCATTTTCCCTAAGTTATATATGAGTATTGTCTCAGAGAAACAAAGGGAAGAACAATTACAACATTGACCATGTGTGTGTGTTTTACAGTATGGGTAAAAATTACTGTGTCCACGTTTTTAAATCCTATAGAAATCTTCAGCACTTGTATAAGTTTCTGCTTGTTTTGATTTTTAGGAAAGATATTAAAGTCCCTGCTTATGATCATGGGTTCTGTTTTTTTTTCTCTTATTTTCAGCATGTTTATGGAGCACTTTTTGCTCTTGAATATATTTCCAGGCTCATGATTAGAAGATCTACAGATAGACTTAACTACTGAAGCAGCTAGCGTCTATTTCCCATTCATGTGTCCTTTCACTGTGAGCTCACACCTGAAATTTGAGATGTTAGCAACACTATACTTGCTTATGATGCTCTTAGTTGCAGTTGTCATTTACAGACAGGACAATTATCAAACTATGCTCCTTCTCCTGTAATCTCAGTTGATTGTGATAGATCATATGGAATCATCATACTGCCAGAAGAAAAAAATAAACTTTTCTTGATGATGCTTTGTCTGTTTGGGCTGTCTACTTGAAAGTAAAGTGAATTCACACACACACACACACACACACACACACACACACACACACTTGGATAAATAAAAAATAAGAAAGTAGAATGAATTATTTAAAATATGTGTTTTCCTGGTTATTATGCCTGAATTTCAAGAGAATTCACTAGGACTTTGTTATCTTAGGAGATGCCATTTTCTCATTTTCTGAAGTGTTTAATTTGCTGTTCATTTGACCCATCTGTTCTGAACCTAATTTACCTAACTGCATTATTTTACTTACATATATATTTTTCTGAGTAGTTTTGAAATGATCTCTCTTTCAGTTTCCATTATTTGTTGATTAACGAAAAATACATTTTATAAATAGTTTATAATTTTATGTAGTTGTTCTATTATCTCAGCCTCTGTGGAAGTAAAGACCATGTCATCTTTAATACTATTCAAATCTATTTCATGATGCATGACTTCTTCACTTGTTTTTTTTTTTGCTGTTGTTGTTGGTGGTGGTGTTTAGCTTAGTACTTTTCTAGTTAATCTTCACTTTGTTTTGTTCCTCTGTGGAGTTTATGTGCCTTGCACTGCCACTCCACCTCAGCAAGGAAGTTGACCGTTTCTTTTTATTGAGAACCATTGTTGAGCCATGAGCCTGGAATTGATATACTTTGCTTTTTTTTTTTTTGCAAGGAGATGGTTAAAATCTCAGAAATTGATCACGTTTATATTGGCTCTGACTTGATATATTTTTTCTAGGATAACCCCAGGGTAACCTTTGTTTTTCTATAAACACCATCCCTCCTGTGTATCTCCCCAAACACTTATTAGGCCTGTAAATGAAAATGCTGCAACCATACCTTCTAGATTTTCAATATGCACAGTATACTAAGCTTCCCTTAGTCACATGACTTCAGGAACACAGCGCAATGTCTGGTGTCACTTTCTGTCCCCTCTGGTCACTCCCTCCCTTTGTCTTTTTCTTCATGGTCCCCAAGACCCATCCCTCTGCTTCCTTTTGATGGCATTGTAAACAGCAGCATAACCATCTAATTCTGCCCATTTTGTTGGTAAATTTTAACAGCTAAGCGATTTTACTATTGATTTTTTTTTCTTTTCTAGTATTTAAAAACTAATCCTGTTTCCTGAATAACAAGGTTGCCATAAAAACATTCAAATCCTGGAAGGACACAATATGTCTTAGAAATCTAACCTAATCAGTCTGTATTTTGGGTATGTATGAATAATATCATGGCTTTACTCTTATATAATCTTCCACACCAAACATTCCATCATGGATTCAAATATTCTGAAGAATCTCCCTGATACGATGCATCTGTATTAACTCCATGCAAGTTTTGAAGAGGACTGCCCTGAAAACTCATTTAATTATAAATTTTATACTAAATGATCCATGTTGGGTTTTTTTTTTTTTTTTGCCCTCCTTACTGTTTTCACTTTTCTTCTTGTTATTTTTTTCCAAAGCATGACCATCTCTGTAATTCATTGGAATGAACAGTAATTGTCCTGGCCTGTGCCTAATAAAATTTAATTTAAGACAATTTCAAAAGAACTTATTGGAGATTTTAAACTTTCTAGATATAGGTATCATGGGGATGAATAAAGATATTACCACTTAAAATGTTGTATTCTCTCAAAGGAAAGAGAAATACATGAAATAAGTATAAAACAAATAGGAAAAGTACACTGAAATGTCTGAGTGGCTACTGATGCTAGGGAAAGAAAGCATTTATTTCTGATTTTGGAAGCTCTGGGGTGCTGTATGGAACAGATAATAGCAGTGTTCAGGAATTATGTTATGAAGAAATTATAATCTATTCAGTGTAAGGATTTGCATGTCCAGTTTGTTTCACTCTTTGTGTCAATAGTAAGATTTCAAGGTACCTTAAATCCCCAACCAAATCTTCTTTAGAATTCTCAGAGTTATAAACCATTTTTCTTTAGTTCGCTAATACTAAATTTACTACCTACGGGTCAGAAATCACCATTTTCAGAGTGTTATTGACAAATACCAGAAAGCATCTTACTTCATCACAGAAACTTTAAAAACTTCAAAATCATCTTGGTAAATGTAAGGCACATTGGCTTTAATCAATGATCACCCTAGCTTTTATCCCAAACTCTGTGGGAAAGTAAGAACAAATTTCGAAGACTGAAATAATCTTAAGAGGTTCTTACAATAGCATGTAGGTAGCAATGCTCAACTCCCACAGTCTCAATGTGAGACAAGTTTATGTCACATGTCAGAACTCCAGAAATAATTCTGTAGCGTAATAAATCCAATGCAACTTTAGGTTACTGGTCAAAATCCTTTCATCTTTTCCTTTACCTTTCCTTTATCTTTCAAAGATGCCAAATTGCTTTCTTCTTATTATATAATCATAATATATTAAAATATCATACCTTATCAAGGAGACACATCTGTTTGTATTATTAGGTCATAAAATTTATAGAGGGTGCTACTTGTTCAAATTGCAATCTTTTCTTATTTCATTTTATTTAAAAATGTAACTCATGCATAAATCATAAAAAATGAATGAAAAGTTATTGAAAATGAACATTTATGTAGTATAACTTAAAAATCAAAATAACCACATCTCTTTAATATTCACAATGACTTTTTAATGAAAACTTTACAAATCTGTCCTATATTTTCAAAATGCACAGTAAGTTACTATTTTAGCTTCAGTCATATGAATGCAATAGCACATCACAACCTCTTGTCTCTTATTCTTAGGCTCTGATAATCATTTACCATTCCTTCCACTGTCTTTCTCTTCATAGATTCAGTTGGTCACCAATTTCCTACATTCTTATATCATTATAGACTGCAGTTTTATCATACAATTCTACAGATTCCTTAATAAATTTCAGTTACTAGGCACAGACTCTGACAGAAGGATAATTTACTTCTGTGTTTTACTTCTGCATTTATACTCTGCTGATAAGTATGTTGTTTCATAAATAGCAATCCACAGAAGTGTAATAAGTTATAAGTTCATATTTGGAATGTAGTTTTGCTGTTCTTCCTTCATTTTGCACATTTAATTTTTAAAAGTGCACCTTGACATACAGCAGTTGTCTTCCTCACAGTAACTGGATAAGAAGTTTGCCTATCCAGGTCATTTTATTGGGAGTTTGCGTACTCAAATTCTTCGGCATAGGCTTGCAATGTCACAACATAAGTCAGCACAACCTTTATGAGCATATTTTTAAAATGTGCACTGTACTAGCAGAAACGAAAATTAGACTGAAATCTTTTTTTATTCCAACTTTTTATTCCCACTCTTTCTCATGTTCCATCTTCAATGTTGAGAGGATTCCTGCTGTTTTCCTTGATGTTTACCAACTAACTCCATATGTATTCATGGGAAAATAAGATCCATTTGATTTGATATGAGTGGCACAGTCTGTTTGGAAATTACTTTCATAAAATCTGTTTTGCAGAAAATATTTTTCAAACTTTTGGAAAATATTCTGTGTATCTGTTGTACTATTGCATAAATGATTGTTAAATTTAATTACAAGAGATGAAGTATTTACAAAAATCACATATGTATAATTTTTATCACAATATGCTAAATGATTTGTTAATCTATTTTTAATATTTCTGTTCCATAATTAGAAATATTAGTGATAATTTTGGAATTAAGATCACATACATTCACACACTTTTCTCTCCACCTCTTTGCTAATGTTGATCAAGCCTCAGTTTTCATCATGGCATCCCATGCAAGACACTGTTTGTAATTGTATTTTACATAGTTCCTTATCCACCTATGCATATTTATCTTTTCTGCATTCCTTAACCTGTTTTTAGTTTAATTAGCAATAATCATGTTGTGACAATGATGATTTTGAAGCTGATAATATTTGAGTGACAATCACAATTTATCATAAAGCAATTATTTGGGTTGACCTTAATGCAACTAAAGTTGTTTTGATTTTTATGATAAAACCATAATTCATAGCATCTCCATTTAATGAAAATTAATTTCAAGAAGAAATATCTCAATAGAAAACACACTATCACATCTTAAAGAAAAGTGTGACTAGGGATGTAAGGGGATTTGAATGGGAAAAGGGATGTATCTCGCCAACAGCTCTTTTCTAGTGGGAGGAAAGATAGCTTATCCTTTGATGTTTGAGCTGAGAATGTTAATGGCTTTTTTGGTATTATGGATAAGTAAATGCTTTGGGTGATGACATTTTATAAATGATTTTGAACTTTAATAATTCATGTTAGGGTCATCCCTCTCATCCATTTGCATTAAGAACCAAAATAGGAGGGCAGCCCACCAGAATATCCATGATCTAGGAGAGGTGTGAGCCTGCCTGGAGTGCCCACCTGGGCTGAGATGATCAATAAAGTTTCTCAGGAAAATTGTGACTGAACACAGGAAAAGAGACCCAAGTACTTCCAGCGTTATGATTCCTGAAATTTCTCAAGCCCTATTCCTCCTTGTTCGGAAGGTGTTTATGTGTTTAAGAAATTGATTAGACTTCTGTTGAGCTTCAAGAAATTAAAGCTAACATCTCTACTGAAAAAAAGAGTTTCGAAAGGCAAAATTTTGAAATACTACTCATCCATAAGTGAGCAATATCTTGAATTATCTATCCTAATAATATGAGAAAAAGTTGAAGATTAGGAGGACTATTGCAATTTACCTGCATCGTTGCTGATAAATGACCATCAAACAGCTTAAGTGAACAAAGGTTTTATTTCCTTATGATAGGCCAGCTATAGTTCTTAGTCTAGCTTGACGGGAGAGCATGCACCAGCATAAGGACTGAGGGAACTGGCCACACCATCTCTATGCAATGGCTGAGAGAGGGACAATCCTTACTTGCCAGACATGCAGGTCTGGCCAAGTGAGCAAAAGGATGCCACCTTTCTCAACCAGCTCTCAGTATTTTATTCACCTGTTCAGGTCCTAGGCCACACCATCTCTATGCAATGGCTGAGAGAGGGACAATCCTTACTTGCCAGACCTGCAGGTCTGGCCAAGTGAGCAAAAGGATGCCACCTTTCTCAACCAGCTCTCAGTATTTTATTCACCTGTTCAGGTCCTAGTCCCACCCACTATAGGCTGGGCCTTCCCCATCAGCTAGACAATCTCCTGCAGGTTTGCTCTGAGTTTAATCCAACCACTAATTCTCTACATGTGCCCAGAGCTCAAACCTTCAACCTTTAAGTTGACACCTGTGCCTAACTATGACAAGGACAAATGTTATCTTCCTAAAACAATTATGAGTGCAGGAAATCCATGAATTTGCATATTATGAATATTTAAATACATCCTTTCAAAATTCTACTTTTGTTCAAATTGAGCTCTTATTTTATAATATGTATCTCTAAGCATATTGGGAACACACAATAAAAAGCTTTCTTTGAAATTAATATCATTGAAAATAGAGTAGCTGTTAGTTCAGGGTCATTTTGAATTAATTGACACTAATGATTCATATGACTATGAATATGAAAAGTGAAACTTTTCTGTTCTATAAAATTGACTCTATATAAATTAGTTTCATGTAACTGAGCAAAGTAAGACACTTGATGATAGAGATCAACGGAAACAGTCAGTCAAGCTCACTCTTGAATAGAATATTGAAACTGTACTTCCAGAAAGAAAAGTTTTTCAACTTTAACCTCAGGAAAATGCCATTAGTTGAATCATCATTACATATTTTCTGCTTTTATTTTGGTGATAGGCATGCATATCCCAGAGTGACCTCAAACACACAGTGCATCTGACTCAGTCTCCTAAGTGGTGGTGCTACAGATGGGCTCCAGTAACATAGTTCAGATATATTTAATATAGAATTTTGTATATTATAAGGGTTCATTAATTTTTATTGCAAAATGAATGCTATAAAATATGAATGTAAAATATTTGGTAGTTATATCTCTGTAACATCTGTAACATGGATGCTGCTAAATTTATTGGCAAAAGTCAACAAATTTACACCTAGTATGACAATATTCATCATAGTTGAAGAATAGATATTTTCACAGAAATAAAATGGATCAATAAGAAAGTGTTGCAAACTAGTATTTTCTTATAAGCTAATATTTAAAATTAAATGAGAAGAGTCAGTGATTTCATACAAGATCAGTAATTATTGGCATACTCTAAGATGCAAATTTGTACTTGTGATATTTAATCTTGGTTATTAACATGCCTGGACCTGTAATTTAACCACAGACTATTTGAAGAGGTTATCTGGATTAAGATATTTGTAATTTAACCAGTGTGGTTAATTTCATGTTGTTATACTTTCTAATATCAGACCAGAAAAAAAGGAAGTGAAAGAGACAGATTCTTTCTATATCACTTGACCTAGGCTAGCAAACTCATTTTACTTGATGTTGTGATTCTTTGCTGACATCAGAACTTGATTTTGTCAACCTTCCAATCTGACTAAAGTCCAAGGAGTCTCAAGGAATCATCCAACTTTTAGCAAAGGACTGGGACTGCTAAGATATTCAGTTCTTGAACTGAGGAGCTACAAGCAGTCATTGATGACTAGACAGGCCTTAGAAACCAATTGAAAAAATCATATACATACAAGATTTCTGTAGGCTCTATTACTTTGGAGAAGTCTGACCAATATAGTACTGTATTTTTCTTGCAGAAATGAAAGCTTTCTCTTAAATGACATAAAGATTCAATGCTAGGTAAAACGAAAAGCTCTGTGTAATCATCCTATTACCATTCCTTTATTTATTTATTTTTTTGCCTGGCCACGCATGTCAATGTGGCACCTGTTCATTTACTGGGTCACCACATTTTGAAGTACTGCACAATGATCTTTCACCATAGTACAGAGGTCAACTTGGCAATCTTTTGGTGTACACTGGGGAATAAAGGTATTTTAAGAAATCCACTTACTGAACTGTAATCCTTAATGAGTCCAGGGAGCATTGATCCCAGAAGACAAATACCAAGGGTACACAAATAGTGGAAAGCATTTTAGAGACAAATTTTCCCAAAACCACAGATTGGATCTGATAATTACTCTAATGATTTATGGTTAGGCCTCAATTCATATATACTTGGGGATTTCAAGGCACAGATGCATATTAAATTTTAAAAAAAGATCTTTTTAAGTAATTCTCCTTATACTTAGTCTTAATTCACACAAACCATGTAATCTATTAACAAGGCTATTTTATTGGAAAAGAATATAAAAGCATGCTGTTGGTTAAATATATTTGTTATATTTCAAAGATGAAGGTACTAAAGGATAAATTATTATGACAAATATTATTTCAGTTAGATTATTATTGGTGATGTAGGATTAATATATAAATATGATTTAATTCCTGAAAAATAATTCTAGTAAATGTTCACTTTATATGTAGGCACAGGTAAATATATTTGAGTTATATCTCACAACAAAATTATCATATTGCTTTACTTATAGTTTGGAAACTACTAATTAGCATAGCACATATTCTAGTGTCTTACATAAAAATGATGCTGAGAAAAACATTATCAGAGCAAGTTTTATATCCTCACATGACCTAACTACTTGTTAGGTTTGACCAATTAGTTCTTTCCATGAAATTTTAGCAAAGAGTAATGAAAAAGGGTCATCTCTAATGGCATAGATAATATTTTATGAAATTCAAGCATCGTTAGGGTCTATGCTCATAATTAAGCTAATATAATTTTCAATGAAAAATAAAGCTAACACGAAAATCCAAGTAGAAATAAAGAATATTTTCTATCCCTGTTTTTTGATAACTAAATATCCTACTATTCACATAGCTAAGATTCAAATCTTCAACCAATGTGATGATCTTTTCCATGAGTTATTTTCAGTTATATTTTTCCTAACAAGTTACTTGGGACTGAACATGTTTGATTTCATCAATCAGGGTGGTATAGGGACTGACAGATAGACGGTATCCAACTGACAAATGGGACACTGACCCCCATCCCCACACTGCTGTGTCATACTCTTATTCTTCCATCTACCTTTGAGTATCCTCTTATATTAAGATCTTGTTTTAAACAGTCTTCTACCTTTGGTTAGGGGGTGACTTCGATACCAATCTGGATGAACCCAAAGGTAGTGCAGGAAAAGCAAAACTGAAAACAACAAACCATAAATCAGAACACCAAAGACTCTACATTATTTACCTGGAACCAGATCAGCCAAATCTCTCCCCTATTCTAAAGCTCAGTGAACTTTGAGGAAGACGGGGTGGCAAGACTGTAAGAGCCTAAAGATGGAGAGGGCCAATGATATGCAATATACTCCACATAAGTTAAGGCTGCAGGAGCCAGAATTGGACTTTGCCTGACCTACAAAATGGTTGACATGCCAATGACCCCCAAAGTCTGGCATGGATCACAGGAGAGAAGGCTCCAGGCAGTAGGATCCTTAGAGGAATGGAATTAAACAGGCAATATAGAGTTCTGTGCTGACAGAGAGTCAAAGAAGGGGCTCTGGGTGTATTAGTCAGGGTTCTCTGAAGAAGCAGAATCTATAAAATGTAGTATATATAAATAAATTTATTAAAAAATAACTCACAATAAAAATGGTGTCTTTCAAGGTAGCCGTCTGCAGCAGCCTCTTTTTTGGCTGGAATGTGTGAGAGCCTATGTGAAAAGCTACAAGCCCCTCTCCTCTAGTGCCTCTTCCAATTACTGGAGTAAAATTTACAACTTACCTAAGAATCCTTGATAAGCCTGAGCAAGAACAGATGGCCATGCCTGAGAAATCAAATACCCTCTTGGAAGGCAACCAAATGTCTAGAGGGTCCGATAACCACTATCCTATAGCCAGTCCTTGAAGAAGCCACAGACCCCTCAGCCCAGGGAGAGCAGAGTACCAGCAGTCACCATAACTCAGAGGGGTTGGGAAAGCTACATGCAAATTCCTCAGTCCCTGCTTTGAAAACTCTATAAAAACCCTAAATCTGGCTGCCTCAGGATCACACTCTCTCACTACACTGAGACCACCTGTGTGACCTAAACCTAGGTTTGTTTTAATAAAACCTTGGTATGTTTTGCATCGATGGATGACTTCAGTGGGTTTCTTTGGACTTTGCTATCAGGGCTTAACAATGTTTCACAAAGCCAAAATATCCTGAGAAGGTCTCAAGCCTTTGCTCCTCTGGAGGGTATAAGACACTGGGCTCTGATGTTGGTGAAGAACAGCTGGCCTCTAACTTCCAGGATGAACAGTGAACAGCATCAAAGCCTAGAGACCAGGCTCCAAAGGCAGTGGGAACAGCAACAATGTGATGGAAAAGGTGAAGCTCCAAGTTAGCCAAAATCGGAGATAGCAGCAGCAGCAACTAAAAAGGCCAGATGCTCTAAAGGCGAATAACATGCACACAGCATGGATTGCACAGCAAGTCAACACCAGATAAGGGAAGAGCAAGTCCCTCCTCCTTGTACCTCCTATTGTCCGGTCCACCACTGGAAAGTACCACCCACTATGGGCTGGGTTCTCCCCAGCAATCAATTAAGTACCTGCAGACTTGTTCGGGGGCCATTCTAACCTTAACCTTCCACAGCTGCCCCCAAACAGTCTGCAACTGCCAAGTTGACATTGAAATGCAACCATAACCCTGGGCTATGCCAATAAGTCCTGACTAGAGTGGAAGACTGAGAGGGAGGTTTGGCGTTCACATAAATGGATGCTTCAGGGGACAAGAGCTTGTGAGATCAGGAAAAAAAATGTGGGAGAAAAATAAAAATAAATAAACAAATTAAAACTATTTTAAGTGTATTTAGAAGGATTAATATATATTATCCAGGATTAAGTTATAATTTTACATATATGTCAGTAAACTAAATCATACTAGAAAATGATAATGAAAACAGTGGTAATTAATTAATGCATGTCATCAAATTAACACATTTTTATTTTGGTATACAGGAAATAAATGATTTTGATCACTTTCTAACTTTCGATGACATTACCTAGAATTTGGCAGATAAAATGCATTGAATTCTGACTACAAAATATTAGGTATATTACTCCAGTTAGGTTTATAATTATTAATTCAATTTTTGTAGGGCACAGCACAGCCAATTTGGGAAGCTTTTACTCAATATCAAAAGAACATATTTTCACTTCAAATTGCAAAAAGGAGTATGTGCATGTGTGCTGCCAATATTTTTATTGGATCTGAGTTAACTTTTTATTTAGATGGATCCTTGGGAAAAATATAAAGATCAGCGCACTTGGGAGTGCAGAAAACTGAGAGAAAGAGAGGGAGAGAGGGAGAGAGAGAGAGAGAGAGATAGAATGACAGATAAGTACAGACACAATAAAGAGAGAAATGCTAAGCCCGTGAATCTCATAAAGTATTGACCAACTGACCAGAGGGTTAAATCTAAATGTTTGAAGGAGTAACTGGCATTGCTATAGTTCTGCATTAAGTAGGTTAGCTGAAGATAGTCTGGAGAAATAAGATCCATGGAGACATTAATGTTGTGATTTCCCTGATTGGCAGCTTTCTGCATGAGCACAGCTTAAATATTTAATCCCCATGACTGCATTTTGACAAATGTGGTGACAGGCATCAATGTCATTTCAGTTACGATTTCTCAGAAAAAAATGATGGATATGTACAACTATTTTAGCTTTTATGTGATTACACATTGCTTACTATGAGTTTGCTGCACTGTTATGTTCAACATATATTTAATATATAATTATATATTACATATAAATCTGCACATATTAACATCATTTTTAAAGCATGATAAATCATGTTTCTCATTGATATCTTATAACGTGACAGATATTATCATTGTATATATGTGTATAAATATATGTCTCTGTATGTACTTTCATTGTACATACATACCTAATATTTACCACTGATTTTAACTATGTTTCACATATTTAAATGAGAAGAAAAATATCAAAGTTATACCTGTTTCCTTTCTGCCCTAAACCAGAACCAGGATGTACTCCTTGCTCTACAGATAAGGCCCCTAGACCATGTCCTAGTCCGGAAGTCATATTTGCACCTTACTACTCACTCTGCCTTTCTGCCCTGTACCTGACCTAGACCAGGGCAGACTCCCTGCTCCTAAGGTAAGGCCTCTAAACCATGGCCCAGACTCCAGGTCATCTGTTCACTCCACTAGCCATTTTTCCTTTCTGCCTGAGCCCAATGGCAGACTTCCTGTACCTCATAATTCAATAGAGTACAGAAAAAACCCAAGCAAAGGGCTAGGGGATCAATACCGTTCATTTGAGGTCTTCTAAAATCATCTTATCATACAGGAGAGAATCTTTACATCTAAGTAAACCCTTTATGCCAACTTGTTTCTCTCAATTTATTAGCCACAGTAGTTTAACATTTGCATATAGCCACCACAAAATCCATATAACATTAGGGACTATATCATTCACTCTCACATGTCACCAAGGAAGTAACCTAAAAAGTGCATTACCATACTAATCTTCAACCCAGGTCTACTAAACACACCATAATTAATGTACTAATAGTACAATAACCTCATCTAGGAAATAATACCAACACCAGACAGGTATACCCAACTCCAAGGCAAACACTAGCAATAACTGCTCAAGTGTATAGTAATAACTCTCTAATTCAGTTCAGCCAAAAACACAAAAATGAAAAGAAGGAAATGAGAGATAAAACAAAAATGCCCAGGTCATATAAATCCATGAAAAACAAAAACAAATACAACAAATCTACAAAAAGAATCAATCCCATAATGATGGAATACAACCAGAACAAACTCACAGAAAATAGCCAAGAAACACATACCCAAGATAATGATTTTCAAAGCCTTATCTTTACTGTGATCAAAACAATGACAGAGGAAATCCAGGAGGAGTTAAATAATCACATCAACCACTTTGAAAAGGAATACAACAGGCACTTAGAGGAGATGACAAAAACATTAAAGAAACAAAAATAGGCATAGAGCAGTTAAAACAGTCTCAAGCAGAGATTAAACTTAAGCAAAAAGACAAGCTATCTTCAATGCAGAACTTAAAAGAGAGTCTTTCCAGCATAACTAATGAAGCAGAAAATAGAATATCAGATCTTGAAGACAAAGTGGAAGGACTAACCAGTTTAATTGAAGAGGTTGTTAACACCAAAAAGATACTTGAGAGGAATATTCAAGAGTTATGGGACACCTTGAGGAAACCTAACATGCACATTCATGGAATACCAGAAAAATAATCCCAATATACCACACCCGAGGAAAATTTTCAAATCATCATAAAGAAAGAGAGGCCAATCCAAATACAAGAAACATCCTGTACCCCAAACAAATATGATCAAAATAGAAAAATCACGGTAAATAATAGTAAAAAACTACACTTATAAGACAAAGAGAATGTGATAAGAGCTTCAAGAGGAAAAAAAGTCAGTTTTATAGGTAAAGCTATTAAAATAACAAATGACTTTTCAACAGAAACAGTAAAAGCCAGAAGAGCTTAGAGAGATATATATCAAGTATTGAATGAACACAAATATCAACCCAGGCTGATATACCTATCATGCCCATCAATCATGATTGAGGGTGAAAGAAAAAAATTCCAACATAAAGACAAGTTGAAGGCTTACATGATCACCAAACCAGGCCTTCAACAAATGCTAGAAAAGACAATCAAGCTTGAAGAAAAAAAAAGCATACCCAGGAGGACAGAAGGGAAGTGTAATACCCCAAAACCTATACTAAATAATACACTTGCAAAGCCTCTAAACATAAAAAATGTCAGGAATTAAAAGTAATTTCTCTATTATAAAACTAAATGTCAATGGAATTAACTCACTAATCAAAAGACACAGATTACAAACATGGATTAGAAATCACAACCCATCCATCTGCTGCCTTCAGAAAACATCTCACCACAAAAGATAGGCACATTCTAAAAGTAAAAGGCTGGCCAAAAATTCTGAAAGCTAAATGGAACCAGGAAACAAGCAAGGGTAGCAGTTATGCTATCTGACAAAGTGGACTTCAAACCAAAAGAAAATAATAAGAGACACTACATTTTAGTCACAGGTACAATTCACCAGGAAAACTTCACAATACTAAATATATATGCACCTAGTATGGGCTCCTCCACTACAAGCAAGCACTACAGTGTCTAAAACAAGAAATTGATCCTCCTCTATCCCTGCACACACATCTGGGATGCATGCACTCCAGCTAGGAGACACTGTACCCCAGGGGGTGATATCCAATACCCATCAGGATGGAGCCAAGGGTGGTATAAGAGCAGCAAAACTGAAAAAAAAAAAAAAACCAACAAACCATAATTCAGAAAATCAGAAACTCTACATCAACCACCTGGAACCAGGCCAGCCTAATCTCTTCCCGTCCTAAATCTCAGGGAAATTTGGGGAAGAGGGGGCCAGTAAGAATGTAAGAGCCTAAAGATGGGGAGGAACAACCATATGCAAGATACTCCGTACGAGTTAGGGCGTACATTGTGCATGACCTGCACAATGACGAACACATCATTAAACCCCCAAAGTTAGTATGGATCACAGACACTAGGATCTTTAGAGGCAAAGGATTAACTGCCACAATAGTGTTCTGATACTAAAGGGAAACACAAAAAAGAGCTCTAGGCAATGCCACTGATTCCTTACACCTCATCAGAGAGGAGGATCCAAAAGGAAGTTTGACAGACACACTAATGAATGGGGGGAGGCCACTGAGAGAAGGGGAGGGAGGAGGGAAAGGAAGGGGAAAGGGGGGACGGATGGGGGTTCAGGGAGAGAAGGAGGGAGGAAGGGGAATGGGATACTTATAAACTTTGTATGAAGTGGAAAAAAGAAAAAAGAAAAAAAGGAATTGATCCTAAAATGATAATACTTGGGGATTTCATTATTGTACTCTCAACATGGGACAGATCAACAGACCAAAAACTTAACAGAGATACAGTGGAACTAAATCAAACCCTTATTGATATGGACCTTACCGATATCTATTGAACCTTCCATCCAAGCACCAAGCAATACACATTCTTCTCAGCACTCCACGGAAGTTTCTCCAAAATAGGTCATATATAGGCCAAAAAACAAATCTCCACTTATACAGAAAAGTTGAAAATTATAGTCTATAGCCTGTCAGACCACTATGCTCTAAAGCTTGACACCCACAACACAACAAACAGCAGAACATACACTAAATCTTGGAAACTAAATCCTATAATGATGAATGAGAATTGGGTTCAGAAAAAAATCAAAAGGAAATTCAAGATTTCCTAGAAGCAAAGGATAATGAAAATACAACATATCATAATCTCTGAGACACAATTAAAGCTGTCCTAAGAAGTATGTTTATAGATTTAATGCGTATATCGAAAAATGGAAACATCACAAGTAATTTAACAATAGAGCATAAAGCTTTAAAGACACAAGAGCAATACAATACCAAAAGCAGTAGAAGAGAGATGATTAACAAAATCAGGAGAGAAATATAGCAAATGAGATAAGGAAAATAATACAAAAAATCAACCAGGGGAAAAGCTGGTTCTTGGAAAAAATCAATAACATTGATAGACTCCTAGCTAAATTAAACAAAATCAAGAGAGAGAAATCCCAAATTAACTAAATTAGAAATGAAAATGGTGTTATCACAATTGATACACAAGAAATTCAGGGAATTATAAGGTCATGTTACAAAAAATTATACTACATGAGATTTGATAACACAAAAGAAATGTAAACACAGCCTACATAAATTGAATCAGGAAGTTTTGAATTATTTAAAATGCCCTATAACAAAAGAGGTAATCGATGAAGAAATCTCCAGTCTACTCACCAAAAAAATGTCCTGGACCAGATAGATTTAGCACAGAATTCTACCAAACATTTTTTATTTTATTTTATTTTATTTTCCACTCATACAAAGTTGATAAGTACCCCATTCCCCTCCCTCCTTCTCTCCACCCCTCCATGGACTCTCTTGTTCCCTCCCTCCTTTTTTCCTTCTTTTCCTCCCCTGCCTCCCTTTTTCCCAGTGCCCCGTCCTCCCCATTCTGGAGCATCTTTCACTGTGCATGTCAAACTTCCCTCTGAGTCCTCTTCTCTGATGAGGTGTAAAGACTCAGTTGCACTGCCTACAGCGCTTTGTTGTGTTCCTCTTAAGTATAGAAACACTATTGTGGCTGTTAATGCCTTGCCTCTAAGGATCCTAGTGCCTGTAATCAATGCTAGACTTAGGAGTCTATCAAACATTTAAAGATCAACTAACACCAATACTCCTTAAACTGTTCCATAAAATAGCGAAGGAAGGAACACTTCCAAAGTTTTTCTATGATGCTAAAATCATAATAATCCCCAAACCTAATAAAATAAGCTAAATAAAGAAAACTATAGCCAATCTCTTTGATGAACATAGATGTAAAGATTCTTAACAAAATCTTAGATTCAAGAATATATCAAAAAAATCATACAATGCGATCAAGTAGGTTTTATCCCAGGAATACAAGTTTGGTACAACATATTCAAATAAATAAATAAATCATATAAACCAATCCAAATTCCAAGACCACATGAAACTCTCAATAGGTGCAGAAAAAGCTTTTATTTATTTATTTGTTTGTTTGTTTGTTTGTTTTTTCCACTCATACAAACTTGAGAGGTACCCCATTCCCCTCCCTCCCTCTACCCCTCCCTGAATCCCCTTGCTCCCTCCCACCTTTTCCCTTCCTTTCCCCCCTCCCTCCCTTTCTCCCATTTTCCCCCCATCTCTGGAGCATCCTTTAGTGTGCATGTCAAACTGCTGTCTGAGTCCTCCACTCTGATGAGGTATAAGGACTCAGTAGCATTACCTAGAGCTCTTTTTTGTGTTCCCTTTAGTATAGTGTTATGGTTGCATTTTGATGTCAACTTGACAGTTGCAGAGTATTTGAGGGCAGCTGTGGAAGGTTAAGGGCTAGAATGGCCCCTGAACAAGCCTGTAGATACTTGACTGATTGCTGTGGAGAACCCAGCCCACAGTGGGTGGTACTTTCCAGTGGTGGACCGGATAATAGGAGGTGCAAGAGGGAGGGACTTGCTCTTCCGTGATCCGGTGTTGACTTGCTGCGGAGTCCCCTCTGCATGCACGTTGTTAGCCTTGGAGTGTCGTGGCTTTCTTTGTCGCTGCTGTTGCTGCCTCTGTCCTTGGCTGACTTGGAGCTTCCTCTTTTCCACCTGTTGTTGCTGTTCCCACTGCCTTTGGAGCCTGGTCTCTGGGCCTTGCTACTGTTCATCATTCATCACCCACCTCGCAGCACGGTTGTTCTTCACTTACTTCTGGAACCCAGCATCTTCGACACTACAGAGGAACAAAGGCTTTAGACCTTTTTGGGATATCTGGGCTTTGTGGAACATTACAGCCAGGAAGGATGCTGCTGCTGGTGGCTACCTTGAAGGACACTATTTTTACTGTGAATTATTTTTAATAAACATATATATATATATATATATTACATCTTATAGATTCTGTTTCTTCAGAGAACCCTGATTAATACATATAGGAACACTATTGTGGCTGTTAATCCCTTGTCTCTAAGGATTCTAGCACCTGTGATCCATGCTAGACTTTGAGGGGTTAATGATATGTTGGTCATTGCGCAGGTCATGCAAAGTCCTATTATGATTATTTCGGCCTCAACATGTGTGGAGTATCTTCCATATCATTGCTCCATCGCATTTTAGGCTCTTATAATCTTACCACCCCCTCTTCCTCAAATTCCCCTGAGCTTTAGGATTGGGGAGAGTAGGCTGGCCTGGTTCTAGGTGGTTAATATAGAGTCTCTGATGTTTTGAATTATGGTTGATTTTTTTTTTCACTTTTGCTGCTCCTGCACTGCCCTTAGCTCCATCGAGGGTACTGGATGTCACCCCCTGGCCAGAAATAAAAAGGCTGTTAAAATAGATTCAAAGGTAGATGGAATAAGAGTAGGAGACCACAGTAAAGGGGGATCAGTCTCCCATTTGCAAAATGGTTACCTTATATCTTCCAGACTGTATGCCCTCCCTTTCTGTTGAGATTATACCACATCAGTTGCAAGTGACCAGGAAGGAAAGTCTGTGAGCTTAACCAGATGTCTCATTACTTACTTGCAAGTCCTTGATAGTGGCCTATTTTCTCTGTGGTAGTATGGACCCTCTCTCCATGTTGCTGGCGGGTCCCTCCTTCCTCTTCCCTCCTGTTTATAATTTTTGCAATTACTGTAAATATTACAGAGATTTATCTTTGAGTGGGTCACTAAGTAGGTTTGGTACTAAGATCCACCTATTAGGGAGTACATATGGTGCTTAATTTTCTGTGTCTGGGATACTTCACTCAACCTAATTGTTTCCAATTCCATCCATTTCCAGCAAATTGCATTAATTCATCTTTTTTGATGGCTGAGTAGTATTCCACTGTATAAATGTACCACATTTTCCTTATCCACTCATCAACTGTCAGGCATTTGGGTTGATTCCATGACTTTGCTATTGTAAACAGTGCTGCTATGAACATGGTCGTGCTTGGGTTATCAAGGTGAATTTTTGCTATATGGGGGATTATTCCCAAAAGTAGAATAGCAGGATCATATGGCATTTCAATCTTTAACTTTTTTTTACATTTTTTATTATTATGTCAGCTCATACAAACTTAATAGGTACATCAGTTCCCTCCCTCCCTCCTCCCCCCACAACCCCCTGCTTCCCTTCCCCTCACCCCTCCCTCCCCATCCCCCAGTGACTCCCGCCCCAATTCCCAGAGAGTCCTTTCTAGTGCATGCCTGATTCTCCTCTGAGCCCTCCTCTTCGATGACGTACAAGGACCCAGTGGCCATTCCTTGAACCCTTTCCCATGTTCCCCTTAAGTATAGGAACACTGCTGTGGCTGCCAATCCCTTGCCTCCAAGGATCTTGATGCCTTTAGCAGATGCTAGACTTTGTGAGGTCAATAGTGTGTTGGACATTGCTCAGGGCATGCAAAGTCCAATTATGATTGCTTCGGCCCTAACTTGTGTGGAGTATCTTGCAAATCATTGCTCCTTCCACGTTAAAAAAAAAAAAAAAAAAAAAACGCTCCACATCCTTAGCCATCAGTGAAATGCAAATCAAAACTTCCTGAGATATCATCTCACCTCAGTCACGATGGCAAAAACCTACAATACAAACAGCATCAAATGTTGAAGAGGATGTGGGGAGAAGGGAACTCTCCTACATTGGTTGTGGGAATGCAGGCTTGTGCATTGACACTCCACATCCTTAGCCATCAGTGAAATGCAAATCAAAACTTCCTGAGATATCATCTCACCTCAGTCACGATGGCAAAAACCTACAATACAACTTCTCAGGAAGTTTTGATTTGCATTTCACTGATGGCTAAGGATGTGGAGCGTTTTTTAAGATATTTGTTAGACATTTTAATTTCATCCTTGGTAAAGTTTCTTTTAAGTTCCAAGGCTCATTTTGTAATTTGGCCATTTGTTTCCTTGGTGTATAGTTTTCAAATTCTTTGTGCACTCTGGATAATAGAGCTCTATCAGATATGTGGTTAGTGAAGATTTTCTGCCATTCTGTGGGCTGCTTTTTGCTCAGTTTATAATCTTCTTATCTGAAAAGAAACTCTTTAATTTCACAAGATCCAATTTGTTGAGTGTTAGTTCAAGTGACTGTGCTGTTGGATTTCTGTTTAGGAACTATTGGCCTAGTCCAATCATCTTGAGGGAGCTCCCTACCTTTTCAACTAAGGTTTTTATAGTCTCTGGTCTAGTATTGAGATGGTTAATCCATCTGAAATTTTATTTTTGCGCATGGTGACAAGCATGGGTCCAGTTTTAATTTTCTGCATGTAGACATCCAGTTTTACCAGCACCATTTGTTGAAGATGCTATTCTTTTTCCATTGGATTTTTTGGGCCCCTTTTTCAAATATTAAATGGCTGGAATTGTGTGGGCTTATATCTGGGTCTTCAATTCTTATCCATTGATCTGTGTGTCTATTTTGGAGGCAATACTAGGCCGTTTTTATAACTATGGATTTGTAGTATAGACTAAGGTTTGGTATGGTGATACCTCCAGCAGTGTTTTTGTTACTCAAGATTGTGTTTGCTATCCTGGGTCTTTTGTGTCTCCATGTGAATTTTGAGATTCTTTGGTCAACTTCTTTAAAGAATTTTGGAATTTCATTGGTATGGCATTGAATCTGTATATTGCCTTAGGTAGGATGGTCATTTTTATGATGTTGATTCTGCCAATCCAGGAACATGGGAGGTCTTTCCACCTTCTGGTGTCTTCTGCAACTTCTTTCTTTAGGGTTTTAAAGTTTTCATTGTAAAAGTCTCTTACTTCCTTGGTTAGGTTTATACCAAAGTATTTCATTTTTTAGGGGATATACTAAATGGGATTGTTTCGCTCAGGGATTTTTCACTTCTGTCTTTCTGGGCATATAGAAAGGCCACTGATTTTTGTACATTTATTTTGTATCCTGCTACCCTAAAAGACAAGGTTGAGGATAAGACTCAACAGAGAGTTGAGAACAGAACTAATAATGCAGAAAATAGAGTAGAATATATAAGTGGAAGTGGAAGAATTAACCAGTTCAATGGAAGAGGTTGTTAAAGCCAAAAAGATACTTGAGAGGAATATTTAATAGTTATGGGACACCCTGAAGAAGACTAACATCGCATATATGAAATACCAGAGCAAGAACCACAAAATACCACAACTGTGGACATTTTTAAACTACCATAAATGAAAACTTCCCTCATCAAATGAATTACAGGCCTTTCCCAAATACAAGAGTCATTCCACACCCATAACCAATATGACCAATAGAGAAACTCTCCACGGCAAATAATAGTCAAAACACTCCACGTTCAAGAGAAAGAAAAGTTCCTGAGAGTTTCAGGGGAAAAAAACAACTCATTTTTAAAGGTAAACATTAAAATAACAAATGAATTCTCAATGGAAACAATAAAAGCAAGAAGGGCTTAGAGAGACATACTTCAAGTATTGAATGAGCAAAAATGTCAACCCAGGCTGATATACCTGGCAAAACTATCCGTCATGATCAAGGGAGAAAGAAAAGTTTTCCAGCACAAAGCCAACTTGAAGGCTTACATATCCATGAAAACAAGCCTTCAAAAAATGCTAGAAATGGTACTCAAGCTTGAAGAATAAAACAAGTGTATCCAGGAGAACAGAAGGGAAATATAATACCACCAAAATTTAAAGGTTAAATAATACACTTACAAAAGCCACTAAACATAAAAAATGTCTGGAATTAAAAATAATTTCTCCATTATAACATTAAATGTTAATGGATTTAACTCACTGATCAAGAGACACAGATTACAAACTTGGATTAAAAATGACAACCCATGAATCTGCTGCCTGTAGGAAACCCATCTCACCACAAAAGATAGTCACATCCTAAATTTAAAGGCTTGTCCAAAATTCTGCATGCTAATGGAACCAGGAACCAGGCAGTGTAGCCATTATGCTTTCGGACAAAGTGGACTTCAAACCAAAAAAAAATCATAAGAGACACAGATGGTTACTACATTTTAGTCACAGGTACAATTCACAAGGAACACTTCACAATACTGAACATATATGCACCTAATATATGGGCCCCTCCACATTCATTAAGTAAACCTGACAGTGTTTAAAGCGAGAAATCAACCCCCAAATGATAATTCTTGGGGATTCAACACTGCCCTCTCAACATAGGATAGATCAACAAGTCACAAACTTAACAGAGACACATTGGAACTTAATCAAACTCTTACCTGAAATGGACCTTACTAATCTCCATCATCCACGCACCAAAGAATACACATTTTTTTCAGCAGCATATGAAACTTTCTCCAAAATAGACCACATACTGGGCCACAAATAAATCTCCAAATATATAGGAAAGTAGAAATTCTAGCCTGTAACCTATCAGACAACCAAGGTCTAAAGCTTGATATCCACAACACAACAAACAACAGAAAATACACTAATTCCTGGATATTATAATACTACAAATAGTATGATGCTAATGAAAACTGGATTAAGGAAGAAATTAAAAAGGAAATTCAAGATTTCCTGAAAGCGAATAGTAACAAAAATACAATTTATTAATATCTTTGGGACACAGTAAAAGCTGTCCTAAGAGTTAAGTTCATAGTTTTCAATGCCTACATCAAAAATATAGAAACATCAGAAATAAATAACTTAACAATGCAGCTCAAAGCTTTAGAGACACTAGAGCAATCCGATCCCAAAAGCACTAAGATAGAGGAAATTAGTAAAATCAGGGGAGAAATATCAGAAATTGAGATAAGGAAAATGACACAGAGAATCAACCAGTCAAAAAGCTGGTTCTTTGAAACAATTGATAGGATTGATGCGCCCCTAGCTAAATTAACCAAAAGAAAGAGAGAGAAAACCCAAAGTAACAAAATCAGGAATGAAAATGGAGTTATCACTACTGATACCCAAGAAAATCAGAAAATTATAATGTCATATTTCAAAAACTTATACTCTGTGAAATTTAACAACACAAAAAAGGATGAATTCCTAAGCAAGCACAACTTACCTAAATTGAATTAGAATGTTTTGAATTATTTAAATAGTCCAATAACATATGAGGAAATCAATGACATAATCTCAAATCTTCCCACCAAAAATGTCCTGGGCAAGATGGATTCAGCAGAGTTCTACCAGACATTTAGGGAACTAATAACACCAATACTCTTTAAACTGTTCCATCAAATAGAAAAGGAAGGAACACTACCAAAGTCTTTCTATGAAGGTAATATCATCTTAATCCCCAAACCTAATAAAGATACACTTAAAAAAGAAAAGTATAGGCCAATCTCTTTGATGAACACAGATATAGATTCTCAACAAAGTCTTAGGAAATCATATTCAAAAACATATTAAAAAGATCATTCACGGGGATTAAGTAGGCTTTATCCCAAGCACACAAGTTTGGTTCAACATATGCAAATCAATAAATGTAATTCACTGTGTAAACCAGTCCAAAGTCCAAGACCACATGATACTCTCGATAGATGCAGAAAAAGCTTTTGACAAGATCCAACAGCCTGTTATGATCAAAATGCTAGAGACAGTAGGAATGGAAGGAACCTTTATCAATATAATAAAAGCTGTATACAACAAACCCACAGCGAGGATTATGCTCAGTGGGGAACAATTGGAAGCATTCTCACTTCAATCAGGAACTAGACAAGACTGTTTACTGTCACCACTTCTATTCAATATTGTACTTGAAGTCTTAGGTGTAGCCATAAGACAAGAAAGGGAGATAAAAGGGGTTCAAATCGGCAAGGAAGAAGTCAAGCTATCCCTATTTTCAGATGACATGATCTTATACCTAAGTGATCCCAAAAACTCCACCAGGAAACTCCTGTAAATAATACAGAAGCAGAAAAAGCTTTTGACAAGATCCAACATACTTTTATGATCAAAACCCTAGAGACCCTTGGAATGGTAGCAACTTATATCAAAAATAATATAATATATTATCTATATAATATATTATATAATATAAATATATAATAAAATACATATAATAAAAGCTGTATACAATAAGGATTATACTCTGCTTCAATCAGAAACCAGACAAGGCTGTCTACTCTCGACACTTCTATTCAATGTTGTACTTAAAATCTTAGCTGGACCATAAGACAAGAAAGGGAGATAAAAGGGATTCAAATCAGAAAGGAAGAAGTCGAGATATCTCTATTTGCAGATGATGTGATCATGTACCTGAGTGATCCTAAAAAACTCTACCAGGAAAATACTGGAACTATTTTATAAGTTCAGCAGAGTGGCAGGTTATAAAATAAGTGTGTAAAAACCAGTGGTTTTCCTATACACCAAGGATGCAAAAGTGAAAAATTTCAATGAGAAAAAATCCCATTTTCTAGAGCCCTCAATAAAAAGTGAAATACCTTGGTATAAATGTAACCAAAGAAGTGAGAGACCATTATAATGAAATCTTAAGGACGCTAAACAAATTAATTACGGAAGACACCAGAAGGTGGAAAGACTCCCCATACTCATGTATCTGCAGAATCGACATCATAAAAATGACCATCGTACCAAAAGCAATGTACAGATTCAATGCTATACCAATCAAAATCCCAAAGCAATTCTTTAATGAAATTAATCAAATAACCTAAAATTCATATGAAAGCACAAAAGACCCAGAATACCAATCCTGAGTAACAAAAACACCGCTGGAGGTATCACCATACCAAACCTTAACCTATACTACAAATCCATAGTAATAAAACCAGCCTGATACTGGCTCCAAAATGGATAAGAGTTGAAGACCCAGATATAAGCCTACACATTTACAGCCATTTGCCCTTTGACAAAAACCCTAAAAATTCAATGGAAAAAGAAGAGCATCTTCAACAAATGGTGCTGGCAAAACTGGATATCTGCATGGAGAAGATTAAAACTGGACCTTTACTTGTCATTATCCACAAAAACTAATTCCAAATGAATGACAGACCTTAATATTAGACCAGAAGCTTCTGAACAGAAGCTCTTTAATTTCACAAGATCCCAACTGTTGAGAGTTGGTAGCAGTGACTGTGCCATTGGATGTCTGTTTAGGAACTGTTGGCCTAGCCCAATCAGCTCGAGGGAGTTCCCTATCCTTTCAACTCTGGTTTTTATAGTCTCTGGCCTGATATCAAGGTCCTTAATTCATTTGGAATTAAGTCTTGTACATGGTGACAAGTACGGGTCCAGCTTTAATCTTCTCCATGTGGAGATCCAGTTTTGCCAGCACCATTTGTTGAAGATGCTGCTCTTTTTCCATTGGATTCTTTGGGCCCCTTTGTCAAAGACCAAATGGCTGTAACTTTGTGGGCTTATATCTGGGTCTTCAATCCTTATCCATTGATCTGTGGGTCTATTTTGGAGCCAGTACCAGGTTGTCTTTATAACTATGGATTTGTAGTATAGACTTAGGTTTGGTACGGTAATACCTCCAGCTGTGTTTTTGTTACTCAGGATTGTTTTTGCTATCCTGGGTCTTTTGTGCCTCCATATGAACTTTGAGATTGTTTGGTCAACTTCTTTGAAGAATTGCTTTGGGATTTTGATTGGTATAGCATTGAATCTGTATAGTTGCCTTTGGTAGGATGGTCATTTTTACGATGTTGATTCTGCCAATCCAGGAACAAGGGAGGTCTTTCCACCTTCTGGTGTCTTCTGCTATTTCTTTCTTTACGGTTTTAAAGTTTTCATTGTAAAGGTCTTTTACCTCCTTAGTTAGGTTTATACCAAGATATTTCATTTTTTTAGGGGCTATAGTAAATGGTATTATTTCTCTCAAGGCTTTTTCATTTCTTTCATTCTGGGCATATAGGAAGGCCTCTAATATTTGCACATTTATTTTGTATCCTGCCACCCTGCTGAACTTCTCAATTAGTTCCAGGAGCTTCCTGGTGGAGTTTTTGGGATCCCTCAGGTATAAGATCATGTCATCTGCAAATAGGGATAGCTTGACTTCTTCCTTGCCGATTTGAATCCCTCTTATGTCCCTTTCTTATCTTATGGCTTCAGCTAAGACTTCAAGTACAATGTCAAATAGAAGTGGTGAGAGTGGACAGCCTTGTCTAATTCCTGATCGAAGTGGGAATGATTCCAATTGTTCCCCATTGAGCATAATCCTTGCTGTGGGCTTGTTGTATATAGCTTTTATTATATTGATTAAGGTTCCTTCCATTCCCACTGTCTCTAGCGTTTTGATCATAAAAGGCTGTTGGATCTTGTCAAAAGCTTTTTCTTCATCTATCGTGAGTATCATGTGGTCTTGGACTTTGGACTGGTTTACATGATGAATTACATTTATTAATTTGCGTATGTTGAACCAACCTTGTGTGCCGGGGATGAAGCCTACTTGGTCCCCATGAATGATCTTTTTAATATGTTTTTGAATCCAATTTGCTAAGACTTTGTTGAGAATCTTTGCGTCTGTGTTCATCAGGGAGATCGGCCTATAGTTTTCTTTTTTAATTGAATCTTTATTAGGTTTTGGGATTAAGACGATATTAGCTTCATAGAAGGAATTTGGTAGTGTTCCTTCCTTTGCTATTTGATGGAACAGTTTAAGGAGTATTGGTGTTATTAACTCCTTAAATGTCTGGTAGAACTCTGTGCTGAATCTATCTGGTTCAGGACATTTTTTGGTGGGAAGATTCGAGATTACTTCCTCAATTTCCTTATATGTTATAGGACTATTTAAATAATTCACAACTTCCTGATTCCATTTAGGTAAGTTGTGTTTACTTAGAAATTCATCCATCTCTTTTGTGTTGTCAAACTTCACAGAGTATAAGTTTTTGAAATATGATGTTATAATTCTCTGGATTTCTTGGGTATCAGTAGTGATAACTCCATGTTCATTTCTAATTTTGTTAATTTGGGTTTTCTCTCTCTTGCTTTTGGTTAGTTTAGCTAGGGGTGTATCAATCTTATTGATTTTTTCAAAAAACCAGCTTTTTGATTGGTTGATTTTTGCTATCATTTTCTTAATCTCGATTTCAGATATTTCTCCCCTTATTTTGCTAATCTCCTCTCTTCTACTGCTTTTGGGATCAGATTGCTCTAGTTTCTCTAGAGCTTTAAGCTGCATTGTTAAGTTGTTTATTTCTGATGTTTCCATTTTTTTGACCTAGGCATTAAGAGCTATGAACTTACCTCTTAGAACAGCTTTCATTGTGTCCCAGAGATTTTGGTAAGTTGTATTTTCGTTATCATTCACTTTCAGGAAATGTTGAATTTCCTTTTTAATTTCTTCCTGAATCCAGTTCTCCTTCAGCATCATAGTGTTAAGTTTCCAGGAGTTAGTGTATTTTCTCTTGTTTGATGTGTTGTGGATGTCCAGCTTTAGGCCGTGGTGGTCTTATAGGGCACAGGTTAGAATTTCAACTTTCTTGTATATGTGTAGATTCATTTTGTGGCCCAATATGTGATCTATTTTGGAGAAAGTTCTGTGTGCTGCTGAGAAAAATGTGTATTCTTTGGTGCGTGGGTGAAAAGTTCGATAGAGATCTGTAAGGTCCATTTCTTTCAGGGTTTGATTAAGTTCCAAAGTGTCTCTGTTAAGCTTTTGACCTGTTGATCTATCCCATGTTGAGAGGGCGGTGTTGAAGTCCCCAAGAATTATCGTTTGGGGGTTGATTTCTTGCTTTAGACGCTGTAGGGTTTTCTTAATGAATGTGGAGGGGCCCGTATTGGGTGCATATATGTTCAGTATTGTGAAGTCTTCCTGGTGAATTGTACCTGTGACTAAAATGTAGTATCCATCCGTGTCTCTTATAATTTTCTTTGGTTTGAAATCTACTTTGTCTGATAGCATAATGGCTACCCCTGCCTGTTTTCTGCTTCCATTTGCTTGTAGAATTGTTGACCAGCCTTTTATTTTTAGAGTGTGCCTATCTTTTGTGGTGAGATGGGTTTCCTGCAGGCAGCAGATTGATGGATTGTGATTTTTAATCCAAGTTTGTAATCTGTGTCTCTTGATCGGTGAATTAAGTCCATTAACATTTAGTGTTATAATTGAGAAACTATTAATTCCAGACATTTATTATGTTTAGTAGCTTTTATAAGTATATTGCTTTGCTTTTAATGGTGTTATATTTGCCTTCTGTTCTCCTGGATATGCCTGTTTTTTTCTTCACGCTTGAGTATCATTTCTAGCATTTTTTGAAGGCCTGGTTTGGTGGACATGTATCCCTTAATGTTGTCTTTGTGCTGGAAAATTTTTCTTTCTCCCTCGATCATGACAGATAGTTTTGCAGCGGAAATCAGCCTGGGTTGACATTTTTGCTCACTCAATACTTGAAGTATGTCTCTCCAAGCTCTTCTTGCTTTTACTGTTTCGACTGAGAAGTCATTTGTTATTTTAATAGGTTTACCTTTAAAAGTGACGTGTTTTTTCTCCCTTGAAGCTCTCAGCACCAGTTCTTTATCTTGAAATTTGTGGAAGAGGGGGCGGTAAGAGTGTAAGAGCAAAAGGATGGGAGGAGCAATGATATATAAGATACTCTATACTAGTTAGGGCTGAAGCAATTATAATTGGACTTTGCATGCCCTGAGCATTGTCCAACACACTGTTGACCTCACAAAGTCTAGCATCTGCTAAAGGCACCAAGAGTCTTGGAGGTAAAGGATTGGCAGCCACAGCAGTGTTCCTATACCTAAGGGGAACACGGGAAAGGGTTCAGGGAAAGGAGAGGAGGGCCCAGAGGAAAATCAGACATGCACAAGAAAGGACTCTCTGGGAATTGGGGTGGGAGGCAATGGGGGATGGGTAGGGAGAGGGGTGGGGAGGGGGATCAGGGAGTACGGGGGGAGGAGGAGGAAGGGAGGGAACTGGTGTACCTAATAAGTTTGTATGAGCTGAAATAAAAAAAAAAAAAAAAGAAAAAATTGCACACACAAAAAAAAAAACAAAAAAACACCTTTGTGATCAATGTAGTGATTTGTAAAAAAGTTAAAGACTGAAATGGCATATGACTCTGCTATTCCACTTCTGGGAATAATTTACATAATGCAGAAAATCACTACAGTGACATGAGCACAACGATGTTTGTTGTAGCACTATTTACAATAGCAAAGTCATGTAATTAACCCAAATGTCCAACTGTTGGCGAATGGATAATAAAAATGTGGTACATTTATACAATGGATTACTATTCATCTATCCAAAAAGATGAATTAATGAAATTTGCCAGGAAATGGATGGAATTAGAAAAAAATTATATTGAATGAAATATCCCAGACAAAGAAAATTAGACCCTAAAAGGTGGATCCTAGTTCCAAACCCAGTTAATGACATATTCAAACATAAATTTCTGTAATACCCACTGTATCACAAAGGAAGGAAGGGGAATGAGGATCTCAAAAGAAAGGATATAAGGGAACACGCTTCTGTAGAGAACATGGTCATGTATTGCATGTAAGTAGCAAGACATCTGTTGAAGCTCACTTTTTCTTCCCTTCCTGGTCACTTGGGACTGAATGGGTTTGATCTCACCAATCAGGGAGGGTATAGGGACTGGCAGATAGGTGGTAACTGTCCTGCAAATGAGACACTGACCCCTCCACCCTTACTGGTGTGTCCTACTCCTATTCATTCATCTACCATTGAGTCTCCTCATATTACGGTCTCCATTTAAACAGTCTTTTATCTTTGATTAGGAGGTGAACTTTGATACCAATCAGGATGAAGCCAAGGGCAGTGCAGGAAAAGCAAAACTGAAAACAACAACAACAAACAATAATTCAGAATACCAAGACCCTACATTGGTCACCTGGAACTAGACCAGCCAATTCTCCCCATCCCAAAGCTCAATCTTGCAGAAGAGGAGGGAAGCAAGGTTGCAAGAGCCTAAAGATGGAGAACACCAGCAATGTGCAAGATACTCCACACAAGTTAGGGCTACAATAGCCAGAATTGGACTTTGCCTAACCTGCTCAATGGATAACATGATCAAGGAATGCCTGAAGTCTGGCATGGATCACAGGGGAAAAGGATCTATGCAGTAGGATCCTTAGAGGCAAGGGACTAATAGTCATAATAGAGTTCCCATTCTAACAGGAAGCAAAAAAAGGGCTCTGGATTATGTCACTGAGTCCTGAACCCTCACTAGGGTGGAGGACACAGAGGGAGGTTTAGTGTTCACACAAAAGGATGCTACATGGGATGAGAGGGTGGAGGGGAGGCACTGAGACAGGAGGAGGGAGGGAAGGGAAGAAAGCAAGGGGGAAGGTGAGAGAGTGCAAGGGGGCATAACTGGGGAGGATCAGACTGAGGGAGAGTACTTGGATACCTATTGAACTTGTATGATTAGAAAAAAAAATGTTGGAGCCCTTTCTCCACCCACCCAGAATATGCACAGTCCAGCCAGGAAAAACTGCACCCTAGGTAAGCTCCCCCTGCTCACCCCCAAACCCAGGCAACCCACTAGTCCCAGCTCCTCCCACCAGACAGCCAGAGCAGGAACTACTCCAGGCCAACTAATTCAGTTCAGTGAAAAACACACAGAAATTGAAAGAAGGTCTTAAGAGTTAAATATCAAAGTCAAAGTGCAAATCCATGAGAAACAAAACAAAACAAATCTCCCACTGAAGTAATTAATCCCATAATAATAGATTCCAACCAGAACAAATCCATGGAAAATATCCAAGAAAGCCTAACACAGGATAACGACTTTCAAAACATGATCATTGTCATGATCAATACTATGAAAGAGGAAATCTGGGAGGAATTAAATAATCATATCAACCACTTTGAAGAGGAACACAACAGACACTTGGAGGAGTTGAGAAATACAGTTCAAGAAACAAAAATAGGCATAGAACAGTTAAAACAGACTCAAGCAGAGTTTAAAACTGAACTAAAAGACAAGTTATCTTCAACCGATAACTCAACAGAGAGTCTTAACAGCAGAACTGCCACAGACCAGAGTCGCGGCCTCAAGACCAGGGCTCCCCAGGACCTGGTGGAGAACAGAACACATGCGGCTCCCTCTCCTCAGAGTGAATCCTGAACCCGTTTATTGAAACTTTTCTGACAACTTTTATACAGAAAATTTTGGGGTAAAGAATGTTGCATACACAATAGATAATCAGCAAAAATCACCTTCAGGGTGGACCCCCTTTTATCAAGAACCTAACCTATTGCCTGAGGGTAAAGGCACTTAACAGAATTATACTCTTATCTAATCTATAATGCTTCACTGGATAGCTATGGGGCTGAGCCCACATTCTAACAGAGACTGCTTTTTTAAAATACACAGAGGCAGAATGATCTCCTTTTGATTTTAGCAAGGAACATATTTTACAATTAACTATAGGAGTCCCCAACACCCCAGCATGAGCTTTTGCTGTTGTCCTCTCCAGGTTGATACTCTCGATCAGGCAGGTCGACATAGGCACCAGGCATGGCAGCAGGTTCTAACTTGGGAAAATGTATGCAGCTCATGTAGTGTCTACTATCCAAGCTTGAACCACATCTCTAAGGGGGCCTTGACTTGGACACTCAAGGCCCATAAGCTATAGCTGGTTCTGTCGATGGAGCACTACTAAGATATGCACTGAAGAAAACACTTAAGCAATATAATTATTAAAAGAATAACTTCTATAATAGCATCCTTCTATTCCTTTAATAGTAAGGTTGCTTATGTCTTCCTTTGAGGAATTCCAGAAGCATATTGCCATCAGTTAGATGACCCATCTGTGAAACATGCATACTCCAAACCTGGGGTCCAGCCAGGCCCCATATGCCAAGGGTGTCTCTTTCGGGGCGGAGGCGATCATTGGTGGGAGTGCACTCAAATGGTCCATCTCTATAATTTCTCATAAGAGTGCTGTTTGGGGTAGGAAAGACATGGCCCCCTTTGCTTCTGACATGGATCCTCCCAGTTTGGATTGCAAATACCATCTCCAGGGGCAGTCTTGGCATCTAGACTTTCTGGCATGATGGTCTCTTCCTTGGCCTTCAGCCAGGGTAAGAGGGTATCACAGTTTCTTTTAAGGTTCTAGTGGACTGATAGCATAGTCTTGTACTTCTGGAATTTCTGAGTAAAGTGGAACCACATAGGTGGGAATCTTACCCAACCTATGTTTTAAGATTCTAGAAATTATTCTATAATTTCCTTAAAATCAGTGCACACATTCTGGCTAACAAGTCTACTTATTATAAATGACTAGACATGAAATTTCTATTTAGTATTTGACTGAAACTTAAAAAGCAGGCTTCTTCTCTAGAACAGAGAGCAGGAAGCTAGTTCCAAAACAATTCTAAGCTTAGGTAAAGGGCACTCCTAATTCCCAGAAGAATTCTTCCTGCCAGAGGCAGAACTTGAATTATCCCCCCCCCAAAAAAAACCAAAACCTAGGTAAGGGGCACTCCTAATTCCCAGAATTCTTCCTGCCTGAGGCAAAACCCAAATTATCTAGTAGAGAGAGTGTCCAGCCCCTGTTCATGGGCATTACCATGACCTTCCTCAGGGAACAGGCTTTAGGTCTGAGCTGGGAAGAAACACCAAGGCCTGACAATTCCCATATTTTTCCTTATTTCTCTTAAATAAAGCCATGTCCTTATCCCAAAACAAGTTACTTTGAATCCATCTTTTCCAAATTGAGACATATTCTACCAGATTAGCTGGATAGGGACGCGGCACAGAACTAACGAAGCAGAAAATAGAATTTGAGACCTTGAAGACAAAGTAGGAGAATTAACCAATTCAATGGAAGAAGTTGTTAAAGCCAAAAAGATACTTGAGAGGAATATTCAAGAGTTATGGGACACCCTCAAGAAGCCTAACATGCATATTCATGGAATACCAGAGCAAGAATCCCAAAATAGCACACCTGAGGAAATTTTTCAAAGTACCATCAAAGAAAACTTTCCTCATCTAAAAAAAGAGAGGCCCATCTATATACAAGAGGCATTCTGCACCCCAAACAGCTATGACCAAAATAGAAACTTGCCATGGCAAATAATAGTTAAAACACTCCACAGTCAAGATAAAGAAATGGTCCTGAGAGTTTCAAGCAAAAAAAAACAAGTCACTTTTAAAGGTAAACCTATTAAAGTAACAAATGACTTCTCAATGCAAACAGTAAAAGCAAGAAGAGCTTGGAGAGACATACTTAAAGTATTGAATGAGCAAAAATGTCAATCCAGGCTGATATAACCTGCAAAACTATCCATCATGATCAAGGGAGAAAGAAAAGTTTTCCCGGTTGCCATCCCCAGGTGAGTCCGCCCAGCCCCAGACCCCCAGGTTACCCTGTGTCCCAGCAGCACCCAGGCTGCCTCGAGTTTTAGCCTGGGCCACGCCCCGGGCCCCAGCCCCTTTCTTCCTCCCCAATGCCTGTTTGCCCAACTGGACAGGATTTGCTCACATTCCTCCATCCCTGGAGCATGGGAGGTCCACTAAGCCAAGTCCCAGGTGCCAGGTGAAGAATTCTGCCATCAACATCAGCCCCTCTGTCTCTCTGGCCCCTTGGGGACCCACGCACGTGGTCTACAGAAGACACACTGATACACAGAATTCAATAGAGTCAGAAGAAAACTCAAGCAAAGTTCTAAGCGTTAAAGGCCATACATCTGAAAAGTTCTACAATCATCCTATCACATGGGAGAGTTTCTTCACATCCAGCTCAAAGATAAGTAAACCTCCGTCCTTTTCACCTTACTGTTCCTTTCTAATATTAATCACTGTAGATTGACTTAGCCATACAGCCACCCCCAAAACATATACAACTACAGGGAGTATACCATTCACTCTCACATATCACCAAGATACTAAATTGTGAAAGTGCACTACCATACTAATATTCACCCCCTGTCTACTTAACCTAACTTAACTGATGTACTAACAGCCTCAACCAGGAAATAACAATAACAAAAGACAAACATACCCAACCCCAAGGCAAGCACTAGTAATAACTACCCAAGTATAGTAATACCAACTAATCAGTCAAAAACACAGAAATAGAATTTCAGATCTTGAAGACAGAGTGGGAGAATTAACCAGCTCAATGGAAGAGATTGTTAAAGCCAAAAAGATACTTGAGAGGAACATTCAAGAGATATGGGACACCCTGAAGAAGCCTAACATTATTATAAATGAAAACTTCCCTCAACTGAAGAATGAGAGGCACATCCAAATACAAGAGGCACTTTGCACTCCAAACAGATATGACCAAAATAGAAAATCGCCACGGCAAATAATAGTCAAAACACTCCATATTCAAGACAAAGAAAAGGTGCTGAGAGCTTCAAGAGAAAAAAGCAAGTCACTTTTAAAGGCAAACCTATTAAAATAACAAATGACTTCTCAATGGAAACAATAAAAGCAAGAAGAGCTTGGAGAGATGTACTTCAAGTATTAAATGAGCAAAATGCCAACCCAGACTCATATACCCAGCAAAACTAACTGTCATGATCGAGGGAGAAAGAAAAATCTTCCAGCACAAAGACAACTTGAAGGGATACATGTCTACCAAACCAGGCCTTCAAAAAATACTAGAAATGATACGCAAACTTGAAGAAAAGAACAAGCGTATCCAGGAGGACAGGAGGGAAGTATAATACCACAAAAATATAAATGTAAAACAATAAGCTTACAAAACACACTAAACATAAAAAATGTCCAGAATTAAAAAGAATTTCTCCATAATAACATTAAATGTCAATGGGCTTAACTAACTGATTAAGAAACACAGATTACAAACGTGGATTAAAAATCACAATCCATCAATCTGCTGCCTTTAGGAAACTCATCTCACCACAAAAGATAGGCACATCCTAAAAAATGAAAGGCTGGTCCAAAATTCTGCAAGCCAATGATGGAACCAAGAAACAGGCAGGGGTAGCCATTATGCTGTCAGACAAAGTGGACTTCAAACCAAAAAAAATCATAAGAGACACAGATGGATACTACATTTTAGTCACAGGTACAATTCACAAGGAAGACTTCAATACTGAACATATATGCACCCAGTACGGGCCCCACCACATTCATTAAGAAAATTCTACAGCGTCTAAAGCAAGAAATCAACCCCTAAACGATAATTCTTGGGGATTTCAACACCGCCCTCTTAACATGGGATATGATCAACAGGTCAAAAGCTTAACAGAGACACTTTGGAACTTAATCAAAACCTTAAAGAAATGGATTTTACAGATCTCTATCAAACTTTTCATCCATGAACTAAGAATACACAGTTTTCTCAGCAGCACACGGAACCTTCTCCAAAATAGATCACATATTGGGCCACAAAATGAATCTCCACATATACAAGAAAGTTGAAATTCTAGCCTATGCCCTATCAGACCACCACGGCCTAAAGCTGGACATTCACAAAACAACAAAAGACAGAAAGTGCACTAATTCCTTGAAACTTAACACTTTGATGCTGAATGAGAACTGGATTCAGGAAGAAATTAAAAAGGAAATTCAAGATTTCCTGAAAGCAAATGATAATGAAAATACAACTTACCAAAATCTCTGGGACACAATGAAAGCTGTCCTAAGAGGTAATTTTATAGCTCTTAATGCCTACATCAAAAAAAATGGAAATATAAGAAATAAACAACTTTAACATTGCAGCTTAAAGCTTTAGAAAAACTAGAGCAATCTGACCCCAAAAGCAGTAGAAGAGAGGAGATCAGCAAAATAAGGGAAAAAATATCTGAAATTGAGTTTAGGAAAATGATAGAGAAAATCAACCAGTCAAAAAGCTGATTCTTTGAGAAAATCAATAAGATTGATACACCCCTAGCTAAATTAACCAAAAGCAAGAGAGAGAAAACCCAAATTAACAAAATTAGAAATGAAAATGGAGTTATCTACTGATACCCAAGAAATCCAGAGAATTATAACGTCATATTTCAAAAACTTATACTCTGTGAAATATGACAACACAAAAGCGATGGATGAATTCCTAAGTAGACATAACTTACATAAATTGAATCAAGAAGTTGTGAATTATTTAAATAGCCCTATAACATATAAGGAAATTGAAGAAATAATCTCGAATCTTCCCACCAAAAAATGTCCTGGACCAGTTGGTTTCAGCAAACAGTTCTACTAGACATTTAAGGAGTTAATAACACCAACACTCCTTAAACTGTTCCAACAAATAGCAAAGGAAGGAACACTACCAAATTCCTTCTATGAAGCTAATATTTTTTTAAATTCCAAAACCTAATAAAGATACACTTAAAAAAGAAAACTATAGGCCAATCTCTCTGATGAACACAGATGTAAAGATTCTCAACGAAGTCTTAGCAAATCAGATTCAAAAACATATCAAAAAGATCATTCATGGGGACCAAGTAAGCTTTATCTCTGGAACACAAGGTTGGTTCAACATATGCAAAGCAATAAATGTAATTCATAATATAAACCAGTCCAAAGCCCAAGACCACATGATACTCTAGATAGATGCAGAAAAAGCTTTTGACAAGATCAAACAGCCTTTTATCATCAAAACGCTAGGGACAGTAGGAATGGTAGGAACCTTTATCAATATAATAAAAGCTGCATACAACAAGCCTACAGCAAGGATTATACTAAATGGGGAAAAACTGGAAGCATTCCCACTTCGATCAGGAACTAGACAAGGCTGTCCACTCTCACCACGTCTATTCAATTATGTACTTGAAGTGTTAGCTGAAGCCATAAGACATGAAAGGGACATAAAAGATATTCGAATCGGCAAGGAAGATGTCAAGCTTTCCCTATTTGCAGATGACATGACCTTTATACGTGAGGGATCCCAAAAAATCCACCAGGAAGCTCCTGGAAATAATTGAGAAGTTCAGCAGGGTAGCAGGATACAAAAGAAATGTGCAAAAATCTGTGGCTTTCCTATATGCCCAGAATGAAAGAAGTGAAAAAGCCCTGAGAGAAACAATCCCATTTACAATAGCCGCTAAAAAAATGAAATACCTTGGTATAAACCTAACCAAGGAGGTAAAAGACCTTTACAATGAAAACTTTAAAACTTTAAAGAAAGAAATTGCAGAAGACACCAAAAGGTGGAAAGACCTCCCATGTTCATGGATTGGCAGAATCAACATCGTAAAAATGACCATCCTACCAAAGGCAACATACAAATCCAATGCTATACCAAATAAAATCCCAAAGCAATTCTTTAAAGAAGTTGACCAAACAATCTCAAAATTTATACAGAGGCACAGAAGACCGAGGATAGCAAAGATAATCCGGAGTAACAAAAACACTGCTGGAGGTATCACCATACCAAACCTTAGTCTATACTACAAATCCATAGTTGTAAAAACAGCCTGGTATTGGCTCCAAAATAGACACACAGATCAATGGATAAGGGTTGAAGACCCAGATATAAGCACACAAAATTACAACCATTTGGTCTTTGACAAAGGGGACTCAAAAAATCCAATGGAAAAAGAACAGTATCTTCAACAAATGGTGATGGCAAAACTGGATCTCCACATTTAGAAGATTAAAACTGGACCCGTACTTGTCACCATGTACAAGACTTAATTCCAAATGGATCAAGGAGCTTGATTTAAGGCCAGAGAGTATAAAAACCATAGTTGAAAGGATAGGGAATTCCCTCGAGCTGATTGGGTTAGGCCAACAGTTCCTAAACAGACATCCAATGGCACAGTCACTGTTACCAACTCTCAACAGTTGGGATCTTGTGAAATTAAAGAGCTTCTGTTCAGATAAAGAGGTTGTAACACATGCTCAAAGGCAACCATAGAATGGGAGAAAATCTTCACTAACCACATATCTGATAGAGCTCTATTATCCAGCGTGCACAAAGAACTTAGAAAACTAAACACCAAGGAAACAAATGGCCCATTTAAAAAATGGGCCCTGGAACTTAAAAAAAACTTTACTAGGGATGAAATTAAAATGTCTAACAAATATCTTAAAAAATACTCCACTTCCTTAGCCATCAGGGAAATGCAAATCAGAACTTCCCTGAGATATCATCTCACCCCGGTCAGGATGGCAAAAATCCACAATACAAACAACAACAAATGCTGGTGGGAATGCAGGCTCATACAGCCACTCTGGTAAGCCGTCTGGAGATTCTTAAAGAAATTAAAGATTGAAATGCCATATGACCCTGTGATTCCACTTTTGGGAATAACTCCCCATGCAGCAGAGGTTCACCTCGATAGCACAAGCACGACCATGTTCATAGCAGCACTGTTTACAGTAGCAAAGTCATTGAATCAACCCAAATGTCCAACAGTTGACAAGTGGATAAGGAAAATGTGGTACATCTCTACAATGGAGTACTCCTCAGCCATAAAAATGATGAATTACTGGAATTTGCCGGGAAATGGATGTCATTAGAAACAATTATATTGAGTGAAGGGTCCCAGACACAGAAAATTAAGCACCGTATGTACTCCCTAATAGGTAACTCCTAGTACCAAACCCACCCTGCCCACCTAGAGACACTCGACGATAAATCTCTGTAATACAGTAATTTCAAGGATTATGAACAGGAGGGATGGGGTTGGAGGGCCACACCAGAAACAAGGAGAGAGGGGACCATGTTACAGCAGAGAAAATAGGCCTTCATCAAGGACAGGAAGTAAGCAATGAGACATCTGCTTAAGTTCACAGACTTTTCGTTCCCGATAATTTACAACTGAAGGGGTATGATCTCACCAGAAGGGGAGGGCATATATTCTGGCAGATAATAAGTACCCATTTTGAAAACGGGTGATTGACCCCTACCTCACTGTGGTTTCCTACTTTTATTACATCTACTTTTGAATATACTCTTATAACAAGACTCTAATTTAACAGCTTTTTATCTCTGGCCAGGGGGTGACATCCAATTCCCATCAGGATGGCGTGAAGGGCATTGCAGGACCAGCAAAACCGCAAAAGAAAATCAACAAACCATAATCCAGAACTTCAGAGACTATATCAACCACCTCGAACTAGGTCAGCCTAATCTCTCCCCATCCTGAAGCTCAGGGAAATTTGCGGAAGAAGGGGCGGTAAGAATGTAAGAGTACAAGGATGGGAGGAGTAATGATATGCAAGATACTCCACACAAGTTAGGCCTGAAGCAATCATAATTGGACTTTGCATGCCCTGTGCAATAATCAACACACTACTGACCCCACAAAGTCTAGCATTTGCTAAAAACACCAAGATCCTTGGAGGCAAGGGATTGACAGCCAAATAGTGTTCCTATGCTTAAGGGGAACAAAAGAAAGGGTTCAGGGAAATGCTGCTGGGTCCTTGTTCGTCATCGGTGAGGAGGACCCAGAGGAGAGTTTGACATGCACATTAAAAGATTCTCTGGAGATTGGGGGAGGGGAGGCCCTGGGGGTTGGAGAGGGAGGGGTGGGGGAGGGGGAACCAGGGGTCGGGGGGAGGAGGAGGGAGGGAGGGAACTGGTGTACCTATTAAGTTTGTATGAGCAGAGATAATAAAAAATGTTAAAAGAATAAAAAAAAAAAGTTTTCCCGCACAAAGACAACTTGAAGGGATACATGTCCACCAAACCAGGCCTTCAAAAAATGCTAGAAATGATATTCAAGCTTGAAGAATAAAACAAGTGTATTCAGGAGGAAAGAAGGGAAGTATAATACCACCAAAACGTAAAAATGAAAGAATACACTTATAAAAGCCACTAAACAGAATAAATGTCTAGAATTAAAAATAATTTCTCCATTATAACATTAAATGTTAATGGATTTAACTCACCAATCAAGAGACACAGATTACAAACATGGATTAAAAATGACAACCCATCAATCTGCTGCCTGCAGGAAACCCATCTCACCACAAAAGATAGGCACATCCTAAAAATTAAAAGGTGGTCAACAATTCTGCAAGCTAATGGAACCAAGAAACAGGCAGGGGTAGTAGCCATTATGCTGTTGGACAAAGTGGACTTCAAACCAAAATAAATCATGAGAGGCACAGATGGATACTACATTTTAGTCACAGGTACAACTCACCAGGAAGACTTCACAATACTGAACGTATATGTAACCAATACGGGCCCCCACATTCATTAAGCAAATCCTACAATGTCTAAAGGAAGAAATCAACCCCGAAACTATAATTCTTGGGCACTTGATCACTACGCTCTCAACATGGGATAGATCAACAATTCAAAAACTTGACAGAGACACATTGGAAATTAATCAAACCCTTACTGAAATACGCCTTACAGATCTCTATCGAACTTTTCATCCACGCACCAAAGAATACACATTTTTCTCAGGAGCACATGGAACTTTCTCCAAAATGGATGATATAGTGGACCACAAAACAAATCTACACATATACAGGAAAGTTGAAATACTTTCCTTTACTCTATCAGACCACCACAGCCTAAAGCTTGACAACTACAACACAACAAACAACAGAAAATACACTAACTCCTGGAAAGTTAACACTATGATGCTGAAGGAGAATTGGATTCAGGAAGAAATTACAAAAGAAATTCAAGATTTCCTGAAAGTGAACGATAATGAAAATATAACTTACTAAAGACTCTGGGATATAATGAAAGCTGTCCTAAGAGGTAAGTTCATAGCTCTTAATGCCTACATCAGAAAAATGGAAACATCAGAAATAAATAACTTAAAAATGCAGCTTAAAGATTTAGAAACACTAGAGCAATCCGATCCCAAAAGCAGTAGCAGACATGAGATTAACAAAATATGGGAAGAAATATCTGAAATAGAGAATAGGAAAAGATACAGAAAATCAAGCAGTCAAAAAGCTGGTTCTTTGAAAAAATCAAGAAGATTGATACACCCCTAGCTAAATTAACCAAAAGAAAGGGAGAGAAAACCCAGATTAACCAAATTAGAAATGAAAATGGAGTTATCACTACTGATACTCAAGAAAGCCAGAGAATTATAATTTCATATTTCAAAAACTTATACTCTTTGAAATTTGACAACACAAAAGCGGTGGATGAATTCCTAAGTAAGCACAACTCTCCTAAATTGAATCAGGAATTTGTGAATTATTTAAATAATACTATAACATATGAAGAAATAGATGAAATAATCTCTAATCTTCATACCAGAAAATGTCCAGGACCAGATGCATTCAGCACAAAGTGAGACCAGACATTTAAGGAGCTAATAATACCGATACTCCTTAAACTGTTCCATCAAATAGCAAAGGAAGGAACACTACCAAATTCCTTCTATGAAGCTAAAATTGTCTTAATACCAAAACCTAATAGAAATACACTTAAAAAAGAAAACTACAGGCCGATCTCTCTGATGAACATAGATGCAAAGAATCGCAACAAAGTCTTAGCAAATCGGACTAAAAAACATATCAAAAAGATCATTCACGGGGAATGAGTAGGCTTTATCCTAGGCGTTCAATGTTGGTTCAACATACACAAATCAATAAATGTAATTCACCATATAAACCAGTGCAAAGTCCAAGACCACATGATATTCTCGATAGATGCAGAAAGTGCTTTTGTCAAGATCCAACAGCCCTTTATGATCAAAACCTTAAAGACAGTTGGAATGGAAGGAACCTTTATCAACACAATAAACTCTGTGTACAAAAAGCCAATAGCAAGGATTATAATAAAGAGGGAAAAAATTGAAGTATTCCTGCTTCAATCAGGAACTAGACAAGGCTGTCCACCTTCACCATATCCGTTCAATATTGTACTTGAAGTCTTAGCTGAAGACATCAGACAATAAAGTGATATAAAAGGGATTCAAATTGGCAAGGAAGAAGTCAAGCTATCCCTATTTGCAGATGACACGGTTTTATATCTGAGTGATCCCAAAAACTCCACCAGGGAGCTCTTGGAACCAATATAGAAGTTCAGCAGGGTGGCAGGATACAAATAAATGTTCAAAAATCAGTGCCCTTCCTACATGCCCAGAATGAAAGAAGTGAAACATCCCTGAGAGAAACAATCCCATTTACTATAGCCCCTAAAAATTTGAAATAACTTGGTATAAACCTAACCAAGGAAGTAAGAGACCTTTACAATGAAAACTTTAAAACCTTAAAGAAAGAAATTGCAGAAGACACCAGAAGATGGAAAGACCTCCCATGTTCCTGGACTGGCAGAATCAATATCATAAAAAAGACCATCCTACCAAAGGCAATATACAGATTCAATGCTATACCAATTAAAATCCCAAAGCAATTCTTTAAAGAAGTTGACCAAACAATCCCAAAATTCACATGGATGCACAAAAGACCCAGGATATCAAAAACAATCTTGAGTAACAAAAACAATGTTGGAGGTATAACCATACCAAACCGTAGATTATATTACAAATCCATAGTTGTAAAAACAGCCTAATATTGGCTCTAAAATAGACACACAAATCAATGGATAAGGGTTGAAGACCCAGATATAAACACACACAACTACAGCCATTTGATCTTTAACAAAGGGGCCTAAAAAATCCAATGGAAAAAGAAGAGCATCTTCAACCAATGGTGCTGGCAAAACTGGATCTCCACAAGCAGATTAAAACTAGATCCATACTTGTCACCATGTACAATAATTAATTTCATATGGATCAATGACCTCGATATAATGCCAGAGACTATAAAAACCATAGTTGAAAGGGTAAAGAACTCCCTGTAGCTTATCGGACTAGGCAAACAGGACATCCAATAGCACAGTCACTACAACTCACACTCAATAGATGGAATCTTGTGAAATTAAAGAGCTTCTGTTCAGATAAAGAGATTGTAACTTGATCACAAAGGCAACCCACAGAATGGGATAAAATCTTCACTAACCACATATCTGACAGAGCGCACAAAGAACTTAGAAAACTAAACATAAAGAAAAACACCAATTAAAAAATGGGCCTTGGAACTTAAAAGAAACTTTACCAGGGAGGAAATTAAAAGGTCTAACAAATTTCTTATAAAATGCTCCAATTCTTAGCGATCAGAAAAATGCAAATCAAAACTTCCCTGAGATATCATCTCACCCCGGTCAGGATGGCAAAAATCCATAATACAAACAACACCAAATGCTGGAGAGGAAGTGGAGAGGGGAACTCTCCTACATTGCTGGTGGGAATGCAGGCTTATGCAACTACTCTGGCCAGCCATCTGGCGATTCTTAAAGAAATTAAAGATTGAAATGTCATGTGATCCTGCTATTCCACTTTTGGGAATAACCCCCCATACAGCAAAAATTCACCTCGATAGCACAAGCATGGCCACGTTCATAGCAGCACTGTTTACAATAGCAAAGTTATGGAATCAACCCAAATGTCCAACAGCTGATGAGTGGATAAGGGAAATGTGGTACAATAGAATACTACTCAGCCATCAAAAATGATGACTTAATGAAATTTGCAGGGGAAATTGATTGATGTATCCCAGACACAGAAAATTAAGTGCTGTATGTAGTCCCTAATAGGTGGATCCTAGTACCAAACTCACTCAGAGACACTCAAAGACAAATCTCTGTAATACCTACAGTAATTTCAAAAATTATATACAGGAGGGATGGGGAGGAGGGCCCCACCAGAAACAAGGAGAGAGGGGATCATGCTGCAGCAGAGAATATAGGCCACCATCAAGGACTTCAAGTAAGTAATCAGACATCTGGTTAAGTTCACAGACTTTCCTTTATGATCATTTGCAACTGATGGGGTATTACCTTACCAGATGGGGAGGGCATGTAGTCTGGCAGATAGAAAGTAATCATTTTGCAAATGGGAGACTGACCCCTCCCTCACAGTGATCTCCTACTTTTATTTCATCTACCTTTGAATATACGCTTATAACAAGACTCTAATTTAACAGGTTTTTATCTCTGGCTAGGAGGTGACATCCAATACCCATCAGGATGGAACCAAGGGCATTGCAGGAGCAGCAAAACTGAAAAAAAAAAATCAACAAACCATAATTCACAACATCAGAGACTATATCAACCGCCTGAAACTAGGCCAGCCTAATCTCTCACCATCCTGAAGCTCAGGGAATTTTGCAGAAGAAGAGGTGGTAAGATTGTACGAGCACAAGGATGGGAGGAGTAATGATGTGCAAGGTACTCCACACAAGTAAGGGCCGAAGCAATCATAATAGGACTTTTCATGACTTGCCCAATGTCCAACACATTATTGACCCCACAAAGTCTAGCATTTGCTAAAGGCACTAGGATCCTTGGAGCTAGGGTTTGACAGCCACAGTAGTGTTCCTATGCTTGAGGGGAACACAGGAAAGGATTCTGGGAAATGCCGCTGGGTTCTTGCACCTCATTGGAGAGGAGGACCCAGAGAAGAGTTTGGCATGCACATGAAAGGATGCTCCAGGGGATGCTGGAGAGGCAATGGGGGATGGGAAGGGAGTGGGGTGCAGAGCGTGGGGAACAAGAAGGTGGGGGGGTGGGGGGAGGGAGGAGACCAGTGTACCTTTTAAGTTTTTAAAAAAAAGAAGATAAATAAAAAAAGAAAAAAGAAGGAAAAAATAGTGTTGGAGAAAAAAAGCAAATACAATTATTATTTGCTTCAAAATTTATACCTGTCTATAAGATAATATTTATATATATATAACACAATGTATATCTAAATCAAGTTGAAGATGCATAAATCCTTGCATGTTTAAAATTTATTTATTTTGGAACACTATTGCAGTATTGATATTGTCTGTATGCACTGTGGCATACAACAACACATAAGACTGTCTTGAGCTCTTTACATTACAATTATCAATTCTGTTGCCTACTTTCCTGCCCTATCATTATCAGTATTCTTTCCTGTCAATATTTTTTTAATATTTCAAAGTTGACTCAGTGCATGCAATCTTCATAGATTTTATTTTTTTCATGTCAAATAAGTATCTTTATTTTCATCCATATTTTATAAAATGATAAGGTTTCTTTATTTGTATGGTTAAATAATATTCCATTCTATTTAAATTCCATATTCTCTTTATTTCTTAATCAGTTATTCAATTCCTTTAACATTTATGCTTTGTATTTCTATGTTGAATTTTTCTGACATGCCAATGAAAGTGTGATCAATAATAAAGGTTTTTTTACCTCAACTTGATAAATGTTCTTAAAACCTGTTAATAAAAATTGCAAATAATAGTAAAACTACATTTAAACAGCTTCAATGGAATGATGACTAACATGCTGTGGGAAATATGCAAATTAATTATAGTGGAGAATATATTGGGAAAACTGAGAAATACAGAAATGTGAATAATTGATTTGATAGAATTGTTATTATTTCTGTGTATACTTTAATTAGAGTTAAGGGGGTGAAACACATTTCTTCCTAATGTTATCTGTGAAATCCGGGCTAAAATGACATAAAAATACATATAATCCATTCTCAATGTGTGTTTTTGCTTTCTTGTGTCTCTCTGCGTGTGTGTGTGTGTGTGTGTGTGTATTGCATGCATATATGCACGTCAAACGTGGCACTTCAAAATTGGCAAATGAATGTACGGATTGCTACTTTATCTTTTTTTTCTTTTAAAAGCACTCAAACAATGGGAAAAAGAAAAGGAAAAGAAGTTGATAAATTCTATCACATCTTTAATATTTTTTCCACTGTTTTGTCTTTGAAAAGTCCCTTTGTAAGGTGAATTCCTTTTATAGTCTTGTGAAATCCTGTTGAATATCAAATGTCATTGTCATTCATTAAAGCTTGTGTGTGTGTGTGTGTGTGTGTGTGTGTGTGTGTGTGAAATATGAATTCTTAGTAGGACAGGTTGCTCAGTAGGCAAAGCTTTTTCTATACAAACAGGAAAGGCAGGGTTCAGATCTTTGATGCCTGCTTACCAAGTCACCAAGTCGATGAAGGAGGCAACCTACAACCCCAGAACATAGACAGTAGACAAGGGGATTCCCCATACCTGGCTAGCCAGACAAGCTGATATGGCAAGTACTGGGGGGAAAACCCTCTGCCTTAATTTGTAATGTGGAGAGTGATAGAGCAAAACCCTTGATATAAACATTGGACCTTTACATGTATACATACTTTACCTACAAACATGAGACCATATGTATCATACAGAAGTACATACATGCTCGCCCAGCCACACACATGCATATATGACAAATTAAAATATCATCTTTAGCTTTGAACACTCTCATATTTCACAGCAGCACTTTACATTCTGGTACCATATTCTCTCAGTCTCACAACAGCAACTCACTTCTTTGGAACCACTTTCTGCTATATTACTCTTTTCCTCTGCTGCTGTGAGAATACTCATCCACAAATTAGGAAAAAAGGGAAATTTACTTGGTGTATGGTTCCAGAGGAGAGATATGGTTCATTAAGTTGGAAAATACATCTTGGGAAGCAAGAACTAGAGATGGTTCAGTTCACAGCAAGCATCACAGAGCAGAAAGGAAAAAAAAAAGTAAGGCTGGACTACCAAAGCTTCAAGACCAGTCTCCTGTGATTTGTCTTCCTCCAGCAAGTCTCCACTTCCTAAAGATAGTTATTTTATGACATCTTTTTTTGCTATTCTTAACATGCTTATGTAGTTTACTAAAATGTTACTGAGATGTGAAAAAAAATCAGCATCAACTAATGATTCTAACACATGAGTCTATGGTAGACAACACACATTCAAGCCCTGACTAAAACCTTATTGGATTTGCAAATTTATGTATTTTAATCTAAAATATTAAAAACATTAACAATGAAAGTAATCTCAAAATTAACAAGATATTACCAGAATTCAAGAAAATTCAATTAAATTTCCAAACCTCTGTGTTTTTGCACTTCATTAAACAGAAATAGATTTGTAATTACCAAAATACAATTTTTTTTGCTGGATAGTGATCAGATGAAAGACATTGTTCATCACAAGAGTCATTGGAACATTGTCTTCATGTTATTCTTCTATCTGTAACAATTTTTAGGAAAATAGTTCTCCACATAATTATTTCATGGACAAAAGAAAGAACTCAGCAATACAGTTTTTGCGTAACATATTCAAGGGCTCCAATCATTGCAAGACTGAAAGGTTAATATTATTAGCAAAATTATAAATAATTGAGCAACTATATGTGTCATATAGAAAATTTTTAAACAACATGCATAATAATCTGAGTGTTCCATGACTTCTTTCTTGCTATGCTTAAAATGTCTATGTAGTTTACTAAAATGTTACTGATTTAAAAATATATTCAGATTTATCAGGTAACTTTCCCTAACTTTAAAACAAACAAATGAAAAATAATGTTAACAAACATTCAGGACTACCAATTTGTTGACCCGTATGAATCTGAAGTACAATTATAATTACACTCAATGTGAATGTGAGATACTTTATTCTGTCTCCTATTGAATTTTGTGTTGCCCTCTCGCAGAATTGATTGGGAAGACACTGAAGAATGCCAAACAATGAAGGATTTACTCAAAATCAAATAGCAATTGAGACAATGAAATTGGAGGTCACCAGGTGTGAATGAGAGCTAGGAAAGGAAAACGAAGGTTCCTACGTCTTCATCCAGCAGGATTGACTGAAGAATCAGACTACCAAAAAGCACGATTCCAGTCAACCTTAAACTTTTAGTTTCTTGTATATGGATTCCTCACTCCTGTCCCCTGTTCTGGACAGTGAAAATGGAGTATTATCTTAATTCAACAAGCAATATAGCATACCATCTGGGCTACGGTTGATTACATGTAAATGCTCAACACAGTAATCACCAAGGAAAACACATTGTATCAGAAAGGCTACTGGAGGGTGTGGAGATATCTCAGCAGTTAAAGTGCTTGCCTCACAACACCTGAAACAGACTTCAGTACCTTGTAATGGTGGATTGCTGTGGTGACATGACTGCAGTGCTTATTTTGGAAGAAGAACAAAGTCCCCCAGAGCAAGCTGGCTAGTCAGACGACAATCCCTATCCACAAACACAGAGTTTGGTTAGAGACTCTGTCTCAAAATGAGTAAGATGCAAGAACAATGGAAAATTATTTATTGCAAATACCAACCATGGGCAACAAGTATGCACACACAAGACTTGACTAACTACACACACACACACACACACACACACACACACACACACACACTCACACACACACACACAAACACATTCAAAGCCACATGCATATATAACTCAAATACACATCCAGGGATTGCGGGGGGGGGGGAGGCACTGGGGGATAGGGAAGGAGGGGAGAGGGGAGGGGGAGCAGGGGGTCCAGGGGAGGAGGAGGGAGGGAGGGAACCGGTGTACCTACTAAGTTTGTATGAGCAGAAATAATAATAAAAAATGTTAAAAAAACAATTCTGGACAATATTTTTGTGAATGATGTGATTTTTTTTCAGAATAATAAAGCAATAAATGCGTACTTTCTTTGAATCTTAACTTTATTAATTTATCCTGCTTTTCTTCAACTTCCTTCATTTCATGAAGATTGTTATGGTTATGAAGATGTTAATTTTTCCCTTTGGATACATTTTAGTCACTATCATGACTTTATTTTGTTGTTGATCCTTCAATTTGTTTAGCAATGCTGTGTACTCAGGTTGGCTACATCATGATGTCTGTGGTTCAAGTCTGAAAGCCTATAGTCTTTCATGAGTGGTGGTCTTAGCTTATACTGTGCCTTAGTGACAAATGATGAATTTCAAAACAGTCAGAAAAAGATCGGTTATCCGGAACACTTTTCCCCTGTGACTTTTTGTCAAAGTCGGTAAAATTGTAGAACACTGGAGTTTGGAAGCACAAAAGCTGCAATAGAATTTGCTTCTTTTTTGTACCTTTTTAAACAACATTTTGTTGCTTTTAAAATGTGCTTCAATTTCAGGATGCTGGGGTTTCCTGCAAGAGAGAAATTCTGATACAATGTTTTCAAAGGCCTTAAATAACATCAGTGGCACCAGGCTTAGCAGTCTGTACCACAGGAAGCTGGAGTTAGTTACTCCCAGCACTTCCAATGTGTAAACTTCATTGAAGAGTGAAGAGGTCAGTAATTCAGAATGTTCTATTTTGGTGAGAGAAGAAAAGTGGGTAGAAAAGAAAATCCCTATGGAAATTAGGAAGGCTGCAAATCTACCAAGCAATAGCACTTCCAAGAAGCAAGAAATAAAACAGAAATAAAGGTTCATAGAAAGAATGCAGCTTAAAGGTACCCAGGAGAAATCACTGTGGAGTTTTGAGTAATGATCCCTTCACAGAGTGCAGGAGGCTGAGTAATAGACTTCCATTTGCCATTGTAACCGTAACCAGGAGCCTTCCTGTATTTTGTGTACCAAAGAGAGAAATGATATAAACCTTTTTTTCTTTCTTTTTTTATTTTTTCTTTCTTTCTTTCTTTCTTTCTCTTTCTTTCTTTCTTTCTTTTTCTTTTTCTTTCTTTCTTTCTTTCTTTTCTTTCTTTTTCTTTCTTTTTTCCTTTCTCTCTCTCTCTCTTTCTTTCTTTCTTTCGTCTTTCTTTTCCTTCTTTCCTTCCTTCCTTCTTTCCTTCCTTCCTTCCTTCCATCCTTCCTTCCTTCCTTCCTTCCCTCTTTCTATCTTTGCTTTGCTTTCTTAATTGCTTTCTTGCTTTTTTCATTTCCATCTTAATTTCTTTTTTCCCTTTTTCTTTTGTACTAAAATTCTCATAATTAATGTACAGAAATAGTTTTTTATTTTCATTTTAAAGCTCTTCTAGTGACAACTGATACTGAATGATATCTATTGTTACTGCAGGGAAAAGTAGATATACACACTCACGCTATTTAAAATTGATTAATGTCTCACATCCTGGAAGAATCAACTAAAGTTGAGTATAAAACTAAAACCCTGACACAGCAAAATGAGAGTACACATGCCTACATATGTTATTTTGATTTGCAATACTTGGTATAATATGCATATATACAATAATACTTGGAATATTATGCATATACATGTATGTATACATGAGACATAGAGGATAGAAAGTACACATTTATCTCAATCTATAAAACAAAACTTTATGTTTTTATGAACGTGTGAGTTATACACATATGAGGGTTTGAATATGTGGGGGAATGTGTATAAAGGGCATGTGTGTATGTGCATGTGTGAATTTATTCATGCATTGTATGTACATGACTGTTGAGGCCCAGGGCTGATACTGGAACATGGATTTCGTACATATAATAATGAAAGTAACATCTTTTTCCCTGGACCCAGACCAGGGCAGACTCCCTGCTCCTTAGTCTAACAGCCTCATCTAGGAAGCAACACCAATACCAGACAAGCAAACCCAATTCCAAGGCAAACAATGGTAAAAACTGCTCAAGAGTAGTGATACCATCTAATTCAGTTCATTCAAAAACACAAAAAAAACCAAAAAGAAGGTCTTAAGAGATAAAACAGGGGTTGGAGAGGTGGCTCAGGGGTTAAGCCTCTGCCTTGCAGGCGGAAGGTCCTGAGTTCGGATCCTAGACCCCACGTATAGACGCCAGGCGGAAGCGGGGCGGCCTGCGTTTCCGGTCCTGGTAGGGCGGAGCCTGTGAATCCCCGGGCAGAGTAAACAAGGAGGAGGCGGTCCATGGTGGTTGCTGAATTCGTCCGTAGTTCTACACACATATACATGCATACACACACACACACACATACATGTGCACAATTGTATAAATAATAAAAAAAAAAGAGAGATAAAACAACAATGCCCAGGTCATAGCACAAATCCATGAGAAACAAAAACCAAGAAAACAAATCTCATACTAAAAGGACTAATCCCATAATGATAGATTCCAACCAGAACAAACGCACAGAAAATAGCCAAGAAAGCCATACCCAAGATAGTGATTTTCAAAGCCTGATCTTTACTTTGATCAATACTATGAAAGAGGAAATCCAGAAGGAATTAAATAGCCTCATTGATCACTTTGAACAGGAACACAACAGGCACTTGGAGGAGATGAGGAAACAGTGGAAGAAACAGAAATAGACATAGAGCAGTTAAAACACTTTCAGGCAGAGTTTAAAATTGAACTGAAAAACAAGTTATCTTCAACCCAGAACTCAACAGAGAGTATCAGCAGCAGAACTAATGAAGGAGAAAACAGAATATCAGATCTTGAAGACAAAGTGGAAGAACTAACCAGCTCAACAGAAGAGGTGTTAAAGCCAAAAAAGTACTTAAGAGGAATATTCAAGAGTTATGTGACACCTTGAAAAAGCCTAACATGCACATTCATGGAATACCAGAACAAGAATCCCAAAATACCACACCTGAGGAAATTTTTGAAATTATCATAAGAAAAACCTTCCCCATCTAAAGAAAGAGAGGACCATCTAAATACAAGAGGTATTTTGCACCCCAAATAGATATGACCAAAAAAGAAACTTGCCATAGCAAATAATATTCAAAACACTCCAAATACAAGAAAAAGAAAATGTGCTAAGAGCTTCAAGGGAAAATAAACGAGTCACTTTTTTTAAAATTTCTGCTCATACAAACTTAATAGGTACCCCGGTCCCGTCCCTCCCTCCACTCCTTCCTGGACTCCCTTGCTCCCTCCCCCATTTTCTTCTTCCTTTCCCCCCCTCTCTATCTCCTAGTGCCTTCTCCCTCCCATCCCTGGAACATACTTTAATGTGTATGTCAAACTTTCCTCTGGGTCCTCCTCTCTGATGAAGTGTAAGGACTCAGTGGCATTTTCTAGAACTCCTTCTTGTGTTCCCCTTAAGTATAGGAACACTATTGTGGCTGTTAATCCTTAGCTTCTAAGGATCCTAGTGCCTTTAGTCCATGCTAGACTAAGGGGTCAATAACGTGTTGGTCATTGTGCAGGTCATGCAAAGTCCTATTATGATTGCTTCCGCCTTAACTTGTGTGGAGTATCTTGCATATCATTGCTCCTTCCCATCTTTAGGCTCTTACAATCTTAATGCCCCTCTTCTTCAAATTTCCCTGAGCTTCAGGATGGGGAGAGATTAGGCTGACCTAGTTCCAGGTGGTTGATATAAAGTCTCTCATGTTCTGAATTATGGTTTGTTGATTTTTTTTTTCAGTTTTGCTGCTCCTGCAATGCCCTTGGCTACATCCTGGTGAGTATTGGATGTTACCCCCTGGCCAGAGATAAAAAGCTGTTAAATTAGAGTCTTATTATAAGAGTATATTCAAAGGTAGATGGAATAAAAGTAAGCGATTGCAGTGAGGGGGGTCAGTCTCCCATTGCAAAATGGTTACTTTCTTTCTGCCAGACTATATGCCGTCCCCTTCTGGTGAGATCATACCCCCTCAGTTGCAAATGACCAGGAAGGAAAGTCTGTGAACTTAACCAGATGTTTAAAGGTAAACCTATTAAAATAACAAATGATTTTTCAATGGAAACAGTAAAAGCAAAAAGAGCTGGAGAGACATACTTCAAGTATTGAATGAGCAAAAATGTCAACCCATCAGTCATAATTGAGGGTGAAAGAAAAATTTTCCAGCACAAAGACAACTTGAAGGCTTACATGTCTACCAAACTAGGCCTTCAAAAAATGCTAGAAAAGATATATAAGCTTGAAGAAAAAAAAAACAGACATATCCAGAAGGACAAAAGGGAAGTATAATATCAGCAAAACCTAAAAAACCAAATAATACATTTATGAAAGCCACTAAACACAAAAAGTTTTAGTAACTAAAAGTAATTTCTCCATTACATCACTAAATGAAAATGGAATTAACTCACCAATCAAAAGCAACAGATTACAAACTTGGATTAGAAATTAAAACCCACCAAAATGCTGCCTTCAGGAAACAAATCTCACCATAAAAGATAAGCACATTCTAAAAGTAAAAGGCTGGTCAAAAATTCTGCAAGCAAACAAAACCAGAAGAAAAGCAGGGATAGCTATTATGCTATCTGACAAAGTGGACTTCAAATCAAAAAAAATCATAAGAGAAACAGAAGCATAATACATTTTAGACACAGGTACCATTCACCACACCAGGAAGGCATCACAATATTTAACACATACACACCTAATATGGGCTCCTCCCCATTCATTAAACAAACGCTGCAATGACTAAAGCAAGAAATCAGTTCCAAAATGATAATAATTGGGGATTTTAATACTGCCCTCTCAACATGGAATAGATCAATAGGTCAAAAACTTAATAGAGAGACATTGGAACTTAATCAATCCCTTACTGAAAAGGACCTTTCAGATCTTTATCAGACTTTCCATCCATGCACCAAAGAATACACATTTTTGTCAACAGCACACGGAACTTTCTCCATAATAGACCACATTTTAGGCCACAAAACAAATCTCCATATATATATAAGAAAGTTGAAATTGTAGTCTCTACCCTCTCAGATCACCATGGTCTAAAGCTTGACATCTTCAACACAACAAACAACAGAAGATAAACAAACTCTTGGAAACCAAACACTATGATGCTGAATGAGAAATGGGTTCAGGAAGAAATCAGAAATGAATATCAAGATTTCCTAGACATGAACAATAATTAAAATGCAACATATAAAAATCTTTGGTACACAATGAAAGCCATTCTAAGAGGTAAGTTAATAGCCCTTAATGCCTACATCAAAAAAATATGTAAACATCAGAAATAAATAACTTAATGATGCAGTTTAAAGCTTTTGAGACACAAAAGCAATATGATCCCAAAAGCAATATAAGAGAGGATATTTGGAAAATCAGGGGAGACATATTTGAAATTAAGATAAGGAAAATGATACAAAGAATCGTTAAAAAAGAAAACTACAGGCCAATCTCTTTGATGAACATAGATGCAAAGATTTTCAACAAAATCTTAGCAAGTTGCATTCAAAAACATATCAAAAAGATCATGCACTGTGATCAAGTAGGCTTTATCCCAGGTACACAAGATTGGTTGGTTCAACATAAGCAAATCAATAAATGTAATTCACCATATAAACCAATCCAATATCCAAGACCACATTGATACTCTCAATAGATACAGAAAAAGCTTTTGACAAAAGCCAAAATCTTTTTATGATCAAAACACTAGAGACAGGTGGAATGGAAGGAACCTCTATGAACATAATAAAAGCTGTATAAAAAAAGCCAACTGCAAAGATTATACTCAATGGGGAAATTTTTGAAGCATTCCTGCTACCATCAGGAACTAGACAAGGCTGTCTACTGTCACTTCTATTCAGTATTGTACTTGAAGTGTTAGCTGGAGCCATAAGAAAGGAAAATAAAAGGGATTCAAATAGGCAAGAAAGAAGTCAAGTTATCTCTATTTACAGATGATATGATCATATACCTGAGTGATCCTCAAAACTCCACCAGGAGACTCCTGAAACTATTACAGAAGTTCAGCAGGGTGGCAGGTTACAAAATAAACGTGCAAAAATCAGTGGTCTTCTTTTACACCCAGGATGAAAAAAGTGAAAAAGCCCTGAGAGAAACAATCCCATTTACTATAGCCCCTTAAAAAAATGAAATACCTTGGTATAAACCTAACCAAGGAGGTAAAAGACCTTTACAATGAAAACTTTAAAACCCTAAAGAAAGAAATTGCAGAAGACAACAGAAGGTGGAAAGAACTCCCATGTTCCTGGATTGGCAGAATCAACATCGTAAAAATGACCATCCTACCAAAGGCAATATACAAATTCAATGTTATACCAATCAAAATCTCAAAGCAATTCTTGAAAGAAATTGCCAAACAATCTCAAAATTCATATGAAAGCACAAAAGACCGAGGATAGCAAAAACAATCCGGAGTAACAAAAACACTGCTGGAGGTATCACCATACCAAATATTAACCTATACTACAAATCCATGGCAATAAAACCAGCCTGGTACTGGCTCCAAAAATAGACATGTAGATCAATGGATAAGAGTTGAAGACCCAGATATAAGCCCACAGAGTTACAAAAATTTGATCTTTGACTAAGGGACCCTAAAAATGCAATGGAAAAAGAACAGCATCTTCAACACATGGTGCTGGCAAAACTGGATGTCCACATGCAGAAGATTAAAACTGGACCCTTACTTGTCACCATGCAAAAAAATAACTCCAAATGAATCAAAAACCTCAGTATTAGTCCAGAGAATATAAAAACCCTAGTTGAAAGGGTAGGTTAATCCCTTGAACTGATTGGACTACATCAAAAGTTCCTAAACAGAAACTAGTACAAACAGTGAGCAAATGGGATCTTATGGAATTAAAGTTTCTGTTCAGATAAAAAGATTGTAAACCAAGCAAAAAGGCAACCCAAATAATGCGAGAAAATCTTCACTAACCACATATCTTACAGAGCCCTATTATCCAAAGAACTTAGAAAACTAAAAACCAAGGAAACAAATGGCCCAATGAAAAAATGGGCCTGTGAACTCAGAAGAAACTTTTCCAGGGACGATATTGAAATGTCCAACAAATGTCTTATCAAATTGCAGGAGCAGCAAAACTGAAAAAGAAAATCAACAAACCACAATCCAGAACTTCAGAGACTCTATATCAACCACATAGAACTAGGCCAGCCTAATCTCTCCCCATCCTGAAGCTCAGGGACATTTGCAGAAGAGGGGGTGGTAAGATTGTAAGAGCAAAAGGATGGGAAGAGCAATGATTTGCAAGATTCTCCACACTAGTTAGGGCCAAAGAAATCATAATAGGACTTTGCATGCCCTACACAATGTCCAACACACTATTGACCTCACAAAGTCTAGCATCTGCTAAAGGCATTAAGATCCTTGGAGGCAAGGGATTGACAGCCACAGTAGTGTTCCTATGCTTAAGGGGAACATGGGAAAGGGCTCAGGGAAATGCCACTGGGTCCTTGTACATCATCGGAGAGGAGGACCCAGAGGAGAGTTAGGCATACACAATAAAAGACTCTCTGGGAATTGGGGGAGAGGCACTGGTGGATGGGAAGGGAGGGAGGAGGATCAGGGGGTTCGGGGGAAGGAGGAGGGAGGGAGGGAACTGGTCTACCTATTAAGTTTGTATGAGCAGAAATATTAAAAAACGTATAAAAAAAGAAAATACACTTCCAAAAAAAAGTGCTCCACATCCTTAGTCATCAGGGAAATGCAAATCAAAATTTCTCTGAAATATCATTTCACCCTTGTCAGGATGGCAAAAATTCACAATACAAATAATACCAAATGCTGGAGAGGATATGGAGAAAAGCGAAGTCTCCTACATTGTTAGTGGGAATGCAGGCTTGTACTACCACTCTGGCAATCAGTCTGGCGATTTTTTAAAAAGTTGAAGATTGAAATGCCATATGACCTTGCTATTCCACTTTTGGGAATAACCCGCATACAGCAAAAATTCACTCGATAGCACAAGCATGACCATGTTCATAGCAGCACTGTTTACTATAGCAAAGTCATGGAATCAAACCAAATAGCCAAAAGTTGATGAGTCGATAAGGAAAATGTGGTACATTTATGCAATGGAATATTACTCAGCCATCAGAAAAGATGAATTAGTGAAATTTGCTGGATGGAATTAGAAACAATTATATTGAGTGAAGTATCCCAGACACAGAAAATTAAACACTGTATGTATTCCTTAATAGGTGGATCCTAGTACCAAACCCACTTAGTGCCATATTCAAAGTTAAATCTCTGTAATTGCAAAGATTATAAACAGGAGAGAAGGGGAAGCAGCCCCCCCCCCAGAAATAAGGAGAGAGGAGATCAGTCTCACTATCAAATATTGCAAGAGGTGATATGCAATACCAATCAGGATGGAGCCAAAGGCAGTGCAGGAACAGTAAAACTGAAAACAACAACAAACCACAATTCAGAACATCAGAAACCCTACATTAATCACCTGGAACCAGACCAGCCAAATATCTCCCCATCCTAAAGCTCAGGGAAATTTGCAGAAGATAGGTCAACAAGATCGTCAGAGCCTAATGATGGGAAAGATCAATGATATGCAAGATACTACACATAAGTTAGGGCTGCAGTAGCCATAATCAGACTTTGCATGACCTGTACAATGACTGACATATCAACGACCCCCAAAGTCTAGCATGGATCACAGGCACTAGGATCCTTAGAAGCAAGGGATTAACAGTCATAATAGTGGTCCCATACTGAAGGGGAACTCAAGAAAAGGCTCTGGGCAATGCCGCTGAGTCCTTACATCTCACTAGAGTGGAAGACTCAGAGGGAAATTTGGCATTCACACAAAAGGATGCTCCAGGAGGAAAGGCAGGAAGTTCGAGGCACTGGGAGAAGGGGAGGGTGGGGGGTGAAAGGAAGGGGAAAAAGAGGAAGGGTGCAAAGGGTACTGGGGAGGTAGAGAGAGGACTGGGGTACCTATTAAGCTTGTATGATTGGGAAAACATAAATAAATAGAATTAAAAAGTAATGAAAATAACAACTCTCAGCTAAACTAGTAGATAAACATTGAAATATTCAGTTGGGCAGTCAAAATGTCTTCTGATAAACAATTCTGAAATTAGAGTGATCAAAAGTAAATACTTTACAGTAGTAAGTTGTATGTACTTATTGATTACTAACTACAGTTTTACATTTTTTATAAAAATTTTGCAATATGTGACATAGAAAATGTAGTAATCCATATCATCTCTCTTTTAGCACAACATGATGAATTACACAAGAAATGGATTTCAGACAACCTCTTTAACAACAATTCTTTACTACTAGAATGTATCTTAATGCATCTATAATCTTAACGTCAGCTACATAAGTATAACTACTTTTAACCTTCTTCTTGGGCTGATACTGAGAAACTGTTTTAAACATGTCCTTGCTACAGAAACTAGAAGTTTGTGAGAATTCAATACACATTTGTATGAGCTTATCTAATTTATCTCTCTTTTTTTGTAACCAATATTTATCTCCTGTCACTATATGCCTTACATGCAACATAATCCAAAATTCAGGCTTATGAACAAATGGAGATTTATAGTAGCTATTTTTCTTAAAAAAATTTTTGATCAACAGAAAATTATAAATGACATCTGTAGTGAAATAATTTTCTCTTCTGTTTGTTTATTGATAAGGCCAAGATGTATTTGTTGTATTTTTAAAACAATTTCCATAAAGTTAGTAACCGTAAAGATTCAGTCAGGGAAGTAGTATTAGCCAAGAGAAAGTTTTAAGTAAAACTAGATTTATGGATGAGAGCTAAATAGATGGATAAACTAGCTAAAGTAGTAGATAAACATTGAAATATTCAGTTGGGCAGTCAAAATGTCTCGTGATAAACAATTCTGAAATTAGAGTGATCAAAAGTAAATACTTTACAGTAGTAAGTTGTATGTATCTATTGATTACTAACTACAGTTTTACATTTTTTATAAAAATTTTGCAATATGTGACATAGAAAATGTAGTAATCCATATCATCTCTTTTTTAGCACAACATGATGAATTAAACAAGAAATGGATTTCAGACCAGCCAAATATATGATCATTTGATCATATAAATTTAGTTTCACATAGTCAATAGTTTATTTGATACTAATAGATGCAATGTAAATTCCCTTCCATAAGTTGGTCTATGTAATTGATGGTTCTAGGCAAGTGTGTAACCTCAGGGCAGAATTTCAAAAGGGAAGGATAAACCATAGGTACTAGACCTGCTCAAACACTGCATGACCTGTTTTTCAGTGAAGGTTCAGATCTTCCCTTAATGCCTATTAAGTAATTAAGCAGAGTCAATCACATGGATTATGATAATTTATTTTAAATAACTCTACAGACTATAGATTAAATCACAACAATGATGTGTGTTTTCAGCTAGAACTAGAAGAGTGAGTGAACAACTTGAGTCTCTGACTAAGTCCACACATCAAAGATCATCAGAGGGTCTGGATCTTATAGATCCAGAGGTGAGTTCAAGTAACATTTCTAATTCGGATTGTGTAACAGTTACTGTTAACTATTGCTGTGAGAGAGCACCCAAAGTCAATCAACTTAAGGGAGAAGGGGATTTATTTAGCTTACAGTTCCAGAGGGGAGATACAGTGTTTCATGTTGGAGGCTGCATGGTTTGTTGGCCTAAGCTGGAGGAGATGCAGACATCTTAGAGGCTGAGGGTTGCAAAACTGCTTGCTGCAAAGGCAGACTTCTCCTGGAGGTAGGGTGGGACTAATCCACCTCAAGGCCCACCTCTTGTGACTGCCTTCCTCCAGCAAGGCACCTTTCAAGGTGCCATGACCTTGCCAAATACATGAGATTATGGGGGACACATTTCACACCATGACGGACTGTTTTTTCTTTTATTCTTCCCTAGCAGTCAAATCTTTAACCTGAGAAGAATACCCACAAATCAATTACCTATGTACATTTTCTTATAAGATATTATTTGTGATATGAAGACATATTTATAGATAATTGGCATCATAATTCTTGTAAAATAGAAATGGTGATATCACAGTGGGTGGGGAAAGTAGATCTTTGTGGTAGAATTCTGAGTGGGTACTCACCAGTCAGCTAGAAATGAGGACTCTATTGACAGTGTGAAGATTGTTAGTATCCATGAGCCCTATCATGTATAAATAGAGCCATTGCTAACAATTATTGTTCCACAAAATCACCCCAAACTGCCTTACAGACATGTATATTGCTTCACATTTTGAAAGCCAAAACTCCAAAATCAATTATTGGTAAGACTGTGCTTACTCCATAGGATTAGGGGAGAATCTGTCTTTCTCCCAGCTTCCTGTACCCTTTGGCATTCTGTGGTGTTATGTGGTGGTAGCTTTCAACTTCTTAGAAATTCTGTTTTGTGTGTGGTTTCTTTTTAATTTAAATATTATTTTATTTTTACTATAATTATTTTTTTTACTTTTACAAACATATCTAGTAGTTATCCCTGCTTCCTTCTATTCACCCTCTCCCCTTCCCTTCATCAATTCACTCCATTTCTTCCCACACTCTTGCCTGGCCACTTCTATGGACCCTAGAGTTCCCCTTGGCTTGTCTACCCTTATTGGGGTTCAGGCCTCTGTGTCATACCAAGTTACCCCACCTTGGGCCACCTCAGTGGTAGGGCATTCCCTTCACTCATCCAACTCTTGTCCCTGAGGTTTCCATGTGTGTGAAACTCTCTTGAGTTCCTTGTAGTCTATGGTGCATGCTGGTATGTCAGTCATTAATGGGAAGGTGGGAAGTAGTGGCTAGTGTGAACCTCTTAAATGGGGATATTTAGGACACTACAGCAAGTAGAGTGAGGGAATAACTGGGAAAATACCTAGAGGGGTAATAATGGGATGGGTTATAGGAGGAACAGAATAATTTATAGAAAAACTAAGATTGTGGAAGGTAACCTCATAGGAACTTCATATGCTAATAATTTGTGTATGTTTTCTTAACTGCATCTTTATTTTAAACATTTTCTGTTATTGTGGTACAAGAACCCATGTGATTAGCTTTGAAAATTACCCAGAAGATCCAGGTTAAACTCCTTTCCAGATCCCTAAATTAATCATACCTATTGCAACATAAACCAATAGTCTTAGGCTCACAAGACTAGAGCATAGTCATTTACCTTTTAGGAAAACATTCGATGTATCTGAAAAGTAGAATATGAAATGTTGTCTTACAATGTAGGAATTGTATTTGAGTTTTTTAAGGGCAATAGGAATTACAAGTACTAGAGGCAGATATCTTGAGATTCATTTTACAATACTTGAGAAAAGAAATGACAGGTTCACATTAGCAAATTTTCAATAACAGAGTGAAAGTATCAGATATCTCCACAGAGCATTTGATGAGATACTTGTCACCTTTAGCTGCTTGATATATTGTGTTGTAAATCAGACTGAAACCTGAGAAGAATACTTTCAAAGCTTCTAAAAGTATCTATTGTACATCTTCTTATCTCTTTGTCAAACTTATGATGCTAAGAACAGAAAGATGGAAGAAAGAATGAGAACATTTGATAATAAAGTAGCAGCCAACCAATGGAAGTATGTTTCTCATTTTGTTTTATAAGAACCTTTGCTAAGAACCCAAGAAAATCTTATCTAAGGCTACTGCCTTGAAGATGCTGTTTGTCCACTTAGATTTCCAAAACTATCTTAATTCTGTTTTAAAAGCAATGACTGACTGGATCACTGCAAATCTCAATTTTGGAAAGCTGTACCTTTATTACGCTAACAGAAAAAAAAATCCAGTGAAAACTCTTAAATAAATCTTATAGTGAAATATGCACATTTTAACCAAATAAGCATAAAATAGGCACATAGACCAAAGGAGCATAAAGAAAATCTCAAATGTGAGCTCACTCCTATCTGCCCAGCTGATATTTTGAAAAAAGCATACATTGCATAAAAAGATAGTCTTTTCAGTATATGTTGCTGGAAAATTACAAATTCACATACAGGATGAATGTAGAGCCCTATGTGTCATAGTTTGTAAGCATCAAGTCAAAACATAACAAAGATTAAAATGTAAGACCTGCTACTATGGGACTAATGAAAGTAGGTATAGGGAATAAGTTTTTTTGCGAAGATTTTAAAAGCATAAGAAAGGAAAGCCAAAGAAGTAAATGGGATTACACAGAATGAAGAAGTGTCTGTGGGGATGAGAAGATGGAGATGACAAACAGTGTGTGAGAAAATATTTCAAAAGTTTTCACCTGGCATTGCCTAGTCATGAGAAGATGCAAGGAACTCAGGAAACTTGATATAAATACATGCTAATGTATCAGTAATAAGTGGGTAAATGTGTCACACACAATGGCAGAGTGAAGGATTTTTATTGAAAAGAATAAAAATGTCATGTATTAAGGTAAATATGGAAGAAAATATTTGCACACTTTTTTGACGTAAATTATTAAAATAATTGTGAAAATAGGGAGATTATACAAATGCTAAAAAATAGAATTTCCATACAATAAAGCAATCCTGGTCTTGGGTATATGTTCAAGTGAAATTAGCATGTATGTCAAACAAACATGTACAATGCCAAGTGCATGGAAAATTTTTCATGAGAAATGGAAATTTACTATATATAAGCTGACCAATGGACAAAGAAAGCATGGTTTTGTACAGTTCTTTATGAAGAATAAAATATCATTTGGAATAATGTGCATGAAGGGGGATTTCATTGTGTTTTCCGAAAAAAGCTTGGTTCAAATAGACAAGCACACTTTGTTCTCACTTTTATATATGAAACCTTAAAGATATGATCTCGTAGAAATCAATAGTAGAATGGTGATTACCAGAGCTGGATACAGTGATGTATGAGAAGGATAGAATATAGTGATAATATAGCTAGATAGAAGTTCAGAGACATTATTGTATGGTATTTACAATGAATCAGTAAGTACTGAGGTGCTAAGTAGTTTTATTCTGATTTAATCATCACCCAATATGTATGCTCTTAAAAATATATTGATTCACTAATGTATGGTTGTACTTATAGCTTTCTTTCTTTTTCTTTGAGACATGGTCTCGCTATTGGAGCCTTGTTGAACTCATAGTGTTTATCCACCTGCCTTTGTTCCCTGACAGACTGGATGGGATGACAGCATATGGGTCCATATCAACAACACATACAATTTTATTGTTTACATATCGCAGATTAAAATAAAAATAAATGGATTAATTTCTTGAACAATTTTTTTGAATTCTTTTTTTATTTGTAGTGTATTTTTTCTACTCACACAAACTTGATAGGCACCCCATTCCTTTCCCTCCCTCCACCTCTCTCTGGATCCCCTTCTCCCTCCCCTGTCCTCCATATCCCCTCCCCCCTCCCTCCCTTTCTCCCAGTACCTGCTCCCACCTCCATTCCTGGAGCATCCTTTACTGTGTATGTCAAACTTCCCTCTGGGTCCTTCTCTCTGATGAGGTGTAAGGACTTAGCAGCATTGCCTAGAGATATTTCTTGTGTTCCCCTTCAATACAGGAACACTTGTGGCTGTTAATCCCTTGCCTCTAAGGATCCTAGTGCCTGTGATCCATGCTAGACTTTGAAGGGTCAATGATATGTTGGTCATTGCTCAAGACATGCAAAGTCCTATTATGATTACTTCAGCCCTAACTTGTGTGGAGTATCTTGCATATCATTTCTCCTCCCCGTCTTTAGGCTCTTAAACAATCTTACTGCCCCCTCTGCAAATTTCCCTGCGCTTCAGGATGGGGAGTGATTAGGCTGGCCTGCTTCCTGTTGATTAATGTAGGGTCTCTGATGTTCTGACTTATGGTTTGTTGTTTTTTTTTTCTCTCTCTCTTTTTCTTTTTTCCAGTTTTGCTGTTCCTGCACTGCCCTTGACTCCATCCTTACGAGTATTGGATGTCAAGTCCTAGCCAAAGATAAAAGGCTGTTAAAATAGAGTCTTATTATAAGAGTAGATTCAAAGGTAGATGGAATAAGAATAGGAGACCATGGGAAGGGGGATCAGTCTCCCATTTGCAAAATGGTTACCTTCTATCTGTCAGACTTTATGTCCACCCTTTCTGGTAAGATCAAACCTTATCAGTTGCAAGTGATCAGAAAGGAAAATTTGTGAGCTTAACCAGATGTCTTATTACTTACTTGTAGTACATGACAGTGGCCTATTTTCTTTGCTGTAGCATGATCCCCTCTCTCCCTGTTTCTGGTGGGGTCCTCCTTTCCTTTCCCTTCTGTTTATAATCTTTGCAATTACTGTGGGTATTACAGAGATTTATCTTTGAGTGTGTCACTAAGTGGGTTTGGTATTAGGATCCACCTCTTAGGGAGTACACATGGTGCTTAATTTTCTGTGTCTGGGATACTTCACTCAATATAATTTTTCTAATTCCATCCATTTCCCAGCAAATTTCATTAATTCATAATTTTTGATGGCTGAGTAGTATTCAATTGTATAAGTGTACCACATTTTCCTTATCCTATTTGTCAACTGTGGGGCATTTGGGGTGATACCAAGACTTTGCTATTGTAAACAGTGCTGCTATGAATATGGTCGTGCTTGTGCTATCGAGGTGAATTTTTATTATATGGGGGATAATTTCCAAAAGTTGAATAGCAGAGTCATATAGCATTTCAATCTTTACCATTTTAAGAATTGTCAGATGGCTCGCCAGAGTGGTTGTATAAGCCTGCATTCCCTCCAGAAATATAGGAGACTTCGCTTCTCTCCACATCCTCTCCAGCATTTAGTGTTGTTTGTATGGTGGGTTTTTGCCATCCTTACCTGAGTGAGATGATATCTCAGGGAGGTTTTGATTTGCATTTCCCTGATGACTAAGGATGTGAAGCATTTTTTAAAGTATTTGTTAGACATTTCAATTTTGTCCCTGGTAAAGTTTCTATTAAATTCCAGGGCCCATTTTTTAATTGGGCATTTGAGTCCTTGGTGTTTAGTTTTCTAAATTCATTGTGTACTCTGGATAATAGAGCCTATCAGATATGTGCTTAGTGAAGATTTTCTTCCATTCTGTGGGTTGCCTTTGTGCTAGAGTTACAATCTCTTTATCTGAAATGAAGCTCTTTAATTTCACAAGATTCCAATTGTTGAGTGTTGGTTCTAGTGACTGTGCTATTGGATTTCTGTTTAGGAACTGTTGGCCTACTGCAATCAGCTCCAGGAAGTTCCCTACCCTTTCAACTAGGGTTTTTATAGTCTCTGGCCTTATATTGAGGTCATTGATCCATTTGGAATTAATTCTTGTACATGGTGACAAGTATGGGTCCAGTTTTAATCTTCTGCATTTGGACGTCCAGTTTGCCAGCACCATTTGTTGAAGATGCTCATCTTTTTCAGTTGGATTTTTTGGGCCCTTTTGTCAAAGATCAAATGGCTGCAATTATGTGGGCTTATATCTGAATTTTCAACCATTATCCACTGATCTGTGTGTCTATTTTGGAGCCAGTACCTAGGCTGTCTTAATAACTATGGATTTGGAGTGTAGACTAAGGTTTGGTATGGTAATACCTCCAGCAGTGTTTTTGTTATTCAGGATTGTTTTTCCTATCCTGGGTCTTTTTCTGCTTCCATATGAATTTTGAGATTGTTTGGTCAACTTCTTTAAAGAATTGCTTTGGGATTTTGATTGGTATAGCATTGAATCTGTATATTGCCTTTGGTAGGATCATCATTTTTATGATATTAATTCTGCCAATCCAAAAACATGGGAGGTCTTTCCATCTCCTGTTGTCTTCTGTAATTTATTTCTTTAAGGTATTAAAGTTTTCATTGTATAGGTCTCTTACTTCCTTGGTTAGGTTTATACCAAGGTATTTCATTTCTTAGGGGTTATAATAAATGGAATTGTTTCTCTCAGGGCTTTTTCACTTCTTTCAGTCTGAGCTTATAGGAAGGCCACTGATTATTGTACATTTATTTTGTATCCTGCTACCCAGCTGAACTTCTGTATTAGTTCCAAGAGTTTCCTGGTGGAATTTTGGGATCACTCAGGTATAAGATCATGTCATCTGCAAACAGAGATAACTTGACTTCTTCCTTGCGATTTGAATTCTATTATCTCCCTTTCTTGTCTTATGGCTCCAGCTAAGACTTCAAGTACAACCTTTCCCTACCTGCCCGGGACATGCATCCCCTACTCAACCCCAAGCCCCTGGTTGGTTACACACTAGTCCCAGCTCCTCCCACCAGTCAGTTGGAGCAGGTACTGCTTCTGGCTAGGGAGGACCCCTTGGCCACTACCCAGCTCCCCAAGTTAATTGTACCCACCACCAGCATCTTTGCCCTCCCCCTCCCCCCTGCCCAGAATGTAACCAGTCCAGCCAGGACACACTGTGACCTAGGTAAGCTCCCTCTGCTCACCCCCAAGTTCCTGGTAACCCACTAGTCCCTGCTGCTCACACCAGCCAGTCAGAGCAGGCACTCTTCCAGGCCAGCTAATTCAGTTCAGTCAAAAACACACTGAAATTGAAAGAAGGTTTTTAGAGTTGAAACAATGCCCAAGTCAAAGTGAAAACCCATGAGAAAGAAAACCCAAGAAAACAAATCTCACTCTGAAAGAATTAACCCCATAAAGATAGACTCCAACCAGAACAAATCCACGGAAAATAGCCAAGAAAGCCTGACCCAAGGTAAGGACTTTCAATCATGATCATTACCATGATCAATATTATGAAAGAGGAAATCTGGGAGGAATTAAATAACCACAGGAACCAGAGGAACACAACAGATACTTGAAGGAGTTGAGAAAAACAGTTCAAGAAACAAAAATAGGCATAGAGCAGTTAGAACAGACTCAAGCAGAATTTAAAACTGAACTAAAAGACAAGTTATTGTATACCTTAACAGAGAGTCTTATCAGCAGAAGAAATGAAGCAGAGGAGTGAAGGGCATTGCAGGAGCAGAAAACTGAAAAAGAAAATCAACAAACCACAATCCAGAACTTCAGAGACTCTATATCAACCACATAGAACTAAGCCAGCCTAATCTCCCCCCACCTGAAGCTCAGGGACATTTGTGGAAGAGGGGGCAGTAAGATTGTAAGAGCAAAAGGATGGGAGTAGCAATGATTTGCAAGATTCTCCACACTAGTTAGGGCCGAAGCAATCATAATAGGACTTTGCATGCCCTGTGCAATGTCCAACACACTATTGACCTCACAAAGTCTAGCATCAGCTAAAGGCACCAAGATTCTTGGAAGCAAGGGATTGACAGCCACAGTAGTGTTCCTATGCTTAAGGGGAACATGAGAAAGGGTACAGGGAAATGCCACTGGGTCTTTGTACATCATCAGAGAGGAGAACCCAGAGGAGAGTAAGGCATACACAATAAAGGACTCTCTGGGAATTGGGGGGAGGCACTGGGGGATGGGGAGGGAGAGAAGGGGAGCAGGGGATTCAGGGGGAGGAGGAGGGAGGGAGGGAACTGTTCTACCTATTAAGTTTGTATGAGCGGAAATAATAAAAAATGTAATAAAAAAAAGAAAATAGAATTTCAGACATTGAAGACAAAGTAGGAGTATTAACCAGCTCTATGGAACAGGATGTTAAAGCCATGAAGATACTTGAAAGACATCAGAAAGGAGGATGCAGAGGAGAGATTGGCATGCACATTAAAGGATGCTCCAGGGATGGGGGTGCATTGGGGGATGGGAAGAAGGGGGGAGTGAAGGGGGGAACATGGGGGTTTGGAGAGTGGAGGAAGGGAGGGTACCAGTGTACCTGTTAAGTTTCCATGATCAGAAATATAAAAATAACATTAAATGAAATAAATTGATTGCATATGTCAAAAAAAAAAGATACTTGAGAAAAATACTCCAAAGCAATGGGACACCCTGAAGAAACCTAACATGCACATTTATGGAATACCAGAGCAAGAATTCCAAAATACCACACCTGAGGAAATTTTTCAAACTATCATCAAAGAAAACTTTCCTCATCTATAAAAAGAGAGGCCCATCCATATACAAAAGGCATTCCACAGCCCAAGCAGACATGACGAAAATAGAAACTCGCCATGGCAAATAATAGTTAAAACACTCTACATCCAATACAAAGAAAAGGTACAGAGAGCTTCAAGGGGAAAAAAACAAGTCACTTTTAAAGGTAAACTTATTAAAATAACAAATGACTTCTCAATGGAATCAGTAAAAGCAAGAAGAGCTTGGAGAGACCTACTTAAAGTATTGAATGAGCAAAAATGTAAATCCAGGTTGATATACCCCACAAAAGTATCCGTCATGACCTAGGGATAAAGAAAAATTTTCCAGAACAAAGACAACTTGAAGGGATACATGTCCACCAAACCAGGCCTTCAAAAAATGCTAGAAATAATACTCAAGAATGAAGAAAAATACAAGCATATCCAGGAGGACAGAATGGAAGTATTATACCACCAAAACCTAAAAGCAAAACAATAAAATTACAAAAGCCACTAAACATAATAAATGTCTGGAATTAAAAATAATTCCTCCATTATAACATTAAATGTTAATGGAATTAACTCACTGATCAAACGACATAGATTACAAACTTGGAATAAAAATCACAACCCATCAATCTGCTGCCTGCAGGAAACCCATCTCACCACAAAAGATAGGCATGCCCTAAAAATAAAAGGCTGATCAACAATTCTACAAGCTAATGGAAACAGAAAAAGGCAGGGGTAGCCATTATGCTATCAGACAAAGTGGACTTCAAACCAAAAGAAATCATAACAGACACAGATGGATGTTACATTTAAGTCACAGGTACAATTCACCAGAAAGACTTCCAACACTGAACATATATGCACTGAATACGGGCCCTCCCACACTCATTAAGCAAACCCTATAGTGTCTAATGCGAGAAATCAACCATCCAAATGATAATTCTTGGGTATTTCTACACTACTCTATCAAAATGGGATAGATCAACAGGTAAAAATTTAACAGAGACACTTTGGAGCTGAATAAATCCTTACTAAAATGGAACATACAGATCTCTATTGAACTTTTCATCAACGCACCAAAGAATACACGTTTTTCTCAGCAGCACATGGAACATTCTCCAAAATAGATCACATATTGGGCCACAAAATGAATCTCCACATATACAGGAAAGTTGAAATTCTAGCCTTTACCCTATCAGATCACCATGGTCTAAAGCTTGACACAATACAACAAACAACAGAAAATACACTAACTCCTGAAACTTAACACTGTGATGCTGAATGAGAATTGGATTCAGGAAGAAATTACAAAGAAAATTCTAGATTTCTGGAAAGCTAACGATAATGAACTTAATAAAATCTTTGGGACACAATGAAAGCTGTCCTAAGAGGTATTTTCATAGCTCTTAATGCCTACATCAAAAAATGGAAACATCACAAATAAATAACTTAACAATGCAGGTTAAAGCTTTAGAGACACTAGAGCAATCCGATCCCAAAAACAGTAGAAGAGAGAAATGAGGGGAGAAATATCTGAAATGGAGAACAGGAAAATGATACAGAAAATCAACCAGTCAAAAAGCTGGTACTTTGAAAAAAATCAATAAGATTGATATACCCCTACCTAAATTAATCAAAAGCAAGAGAGAGAAAACCCATATTAATAAAATCAGAAATGAAAATGGAGTTATCACTACTGATACCCAAGAAAGCCAGAGTATTATAACGTCATATTTCAAAAACTTATACTCGATTAAATTTGGCAACACAAAAGGAATAGATGAATCCCTAAGTAAACACAACCTACCTAAATTGAATCAGGAAGTTGTGAATTATTTAAATAGTCCTATGAAATATGAGGAAATTGAGGAAGTAATCGCGAATCTTCCCAACAAAAATTGTCCAGGACCAGATGGATTCAGCACAGAGTTCCAGCAGACATTTAAGGAGCTAATAATACCAATACTCCTTAAACTGTTCCTTCAAATAGCAAAGGAAGGAACACCACCAAATTGCTTCTATGAAGCTAATATTGTCTTAATCCCAACACCCAATAAAGATACATTCAAAAAGAAAACTATAGGTCGATCTCTCAGATGAGCACAGATGCAAAGATTTTCAAAAAAGTGTTAGCAAATCGGATTCAAAAACATATCAAAAAGATCATTCACGTGGATCAAGTAGACTTTATCCCATGCACACAAGGTTGATTCAACATATGCAATAAATGTAATTCACCATATAAACCAGTGCAAAGTCCAAGACCACATGATACTCTCAACAGATGCAGAAAAAGCTTTTGGCAAGATCCAATAGCCCTTTATGATCAAAACTCTAGAGACAGTTGGAATGGAAGGAACCTTTATCATTATAATAAAAGCTGTGTACAACAAGCCAACAACAAGGATTATACTCAATGGGGAAAAAAACTGAAGCATTTCCGCTTCTATCAGGAATTAGACAAGGCTATCCATTCTCACCACTTCTATTAAATATTGTACTTGAAATCTTAGCTGGATCCATAAGACAAGAAAGGGAGATAAAAGGGATTCAATTCAGCAAGGAAGAAGTCAATTTAACTCTATTTGCAGATGACATAATCTTATATCTGAGTCATCTCAAAAACTCCACCAGGAAGCTCCTGGACTAATACAGAAGTTCAGCAGGGTGGAAGGACACAAAATAAATGTACAAAAATCAGTGGCCTTCCTATATGCCCAGAATGAAAGAAATGAAAAAACCCTGAGAGAAACAATCCCATTTACTATAGCCCCTAAAAAATGAAATACCTTAGTATAAACCTAACCAAGGAATTAAGAGACTTTCACAATGAAAACTTTAAAACCCTAAAGAGAGAAATTGCAGAAGACACCAGAAGGTGGAAAGACCTCCCATGTTCCTGGATTGCCAGAATCAACATCATAAAAATGACGATACTACCAAAGGCAACATACAAATTCAATGCCATATCAATGAAATCTCAAAGCAATTCTGTAAAAAGTTGACCAAACAATCTCAAAATTCATATGGACACATATAAGATCCAGAATAGCAAAAACAATCCTGAGTAACAAAAACACTGCTGGAGGTATTACCATACCAAACCTTAGTCTATACTACAAATCCATAGTTGTAAAAACAGCCTGCTATTGGTTCCAAAATAGACACACAGATCAGTGGATAAGGATTGAAGACCCAGATATAAGCCCACACAATTCCAGCCATTTTATATTTGACAAAGGGGCCCAAAAAATCCAATGGAAAAAGAAGAGCATCTTCAACAAATGGTGCTGGTAAAACTGGATCTCCACATGCAGAAGATTAAAACTGGACCCATACCTGTCACCATGTACAAGAATTAATTCCAAATGAATCAAGGACCTCAATATAAAGCCAGAGCCTATAAAAACCATAGTCAAGAAGGTAGGGAATTTCCTGGAGCTGATTGGACTAGGCCAACAGTTCCTAAATGGAAATCCAATAGCACAGTCACTACAACCAACACTCAACAGTTGGGATCTTGTGAAATTAAAGAGCTTCTGTTCAATAAAGAGATTGTAGCTCCAGCACAAAGGCAACCCACAGAATGGGAGAAAATCTTCACTAACCACGTATCTGATAGAGCTCTATTATCCAGAATGCACAAAGAACTTACATAATGATACCGCAAGGAAAAAATGGCTCAATTAAAAAAAATTGGCCTTGGAACTTAAAAGAAACTTTACCAGGGATGAAATTAAAATGTCTAACAAATATCTTAAAAAATGCTCCACATCCTTAGCCATTAGGGAAATGCAAATCAAAACCTCCCTGAGATATCATCTCACCCAGGTCAGGATGGCAAAAATCCACAATAAAAACAGTATTAATTGCTGGAGATGATGTGGAGAGAGGGGAACTCTCCTACATTGCTTTTGGGAATGCAGGCTCATACAACCACTCTGGTGAGCAATCTGGTGATTCTTAAAGAAGTTAAAAATTGAAATGCCATATGACCCTGCTATTCTACTTTTGGGATTAATCCCCCATACTGCAAAAATTCACCTCGATGGCACAAGCACAACCATGTTCATAGCAACACTGTTTACAATGGCAATATCATGTAATCAAACCAAATGTCCAACAGTTGATGAGTGGAGAAGGAAAATATGATACATTTATACAATGGAATATTACTCAGCCATTAAAAATGATGAATTAATGAAATTTGGTGGGAAATGGATGGAATTAGAAACAGTTCCCAGACACAAAATTAAGTGCTGTATATTCTTCCTAATAAGTGGAATCTAGTACCAAACCCACTCAGAGACAGTCAAAGACAAATCTCTGTAATACCTACAGTAATTGCAAAGATTATAAACAGGAGGGATGGGGAAGCCTCACCAGAAACAAGGAGAGAGGGGATCATGTTACAGCAGAGACCATCAAGACTGCAAGTAAGTAATTAGACATCTGGTTAAGTTCACAGACATTCCTTCCTGAACATTGCAACTGATGGGGTATGATCTCACCAGAAGGGGAGGGCATATAGTCTGGCAGATAAAAAGTAATCATTTTGCAATGGGAGACTGACCCCCCCTCACCACCATGGTCTCTTATATTTATTACGTCTGCTTTTGAATATACTCTGATAATGAGACTTTAATTTAACAACTTTTTATCTCTAGCCAGGGGGTGATGTCCAATACCCATCAGGATGGAGCCAAGGGCATTGCAGGAGCAGCAAAACTGAAAAAAAAATCAACAATCCATAATTCAGAACATCAGAGACTCTATATCAACCACCTGGAACTAGGTCAGCCTAATCTCTCCCCATCCTGAATCTCAGGGAAATTTGCCAAAGACGGGCGGTAAGATTGTAAGAGCCTAAAGATGGGGTGGATCAACATTGTGCAAGATACTATACACAAGTTAGGGTCGATACAATCATAATAGGACTTTGCATAACCTGCGCAATGACCAATAACACATTATTGACTCCTCAAAGTCTAGCATGGACTAAAGGCACTAGGATCCTTAGAAGTAAGAGACTAACAGCCACAATAGTGTTCCTATACTTAACAGGCAACACAAGAAAGAGTTCTAGGAAATGCCACTGAGCCTTACATCTCATCAGAGAGGAGGACCCAGAGGAAAGTTTGGCATACACATTAAAGGATGCTCCAGGGATGGGGAGGAGGAGGCACTGGGAGATAGGGAAGGAGGGTGGAGAGGAAGGGAAAAAGGGGGAAGGCAGCAAGGGTGTCGAGGAAGGGGTGGAGGGAGAGAGGGGATCGGGGTACCTATTAAGTTTGTATGAGCAGAAATAAATAAATAAATAAAAGGTTTCAAGTACAATATTGAATAGAAGTGGTGAGAATGGACAGCCTTGGCTAGTTCCTGATAGAAGCAGAAATGCTTCAATTTTTCCCCATTGAATATAATCATTGCTGTAGGCTTTTTGTATACAGCTTTTATCATATTGATAAAGGTTCCTTCCATTCCTACTGTCCCTTGCGTTTTGATCATAAAAGGCTGTTGGATCTTGTCAAAAGTTTTTTCTGCATCTATCGAGAGTATAATGTGGTCTTGGAATTTGGACTGGTTTATATGTTGAATCACATTAATTGATTTGCATATTTTGAATCAACCTTGGGTGCCTGGGATAAAGCCTCCTTGGTCCCCGTGAATGATCTTTTTCATATGTTTTTGAATCCGATCTGCTAAAACTTTGTTGACAATCTTTGCCTCTGTGCTCATCAAAGAGATTGGCCTATAGTTTTCTTTTTAAAGTGTATCTTTATTAGGTTTTGGGATTAAGATGATATTAGCTTCATAGAAAGAATTTGGTAGTGATCTTTCCTTTGCTATTTGAAGGAACAGTTTAAGGAGTATTGGTGTTATTAGCTCCTTAAATGTATGGTAGAACTCTGTGCTGAATCCATCTGGTCCAGGACATTTTTATGGTGGGAAGATTCGGGATTACTTCATCAATTTCCTCATAGGTTATAGAACTATTTACATCATTCAAAACTTTCTGATTCAATTTAGGTAAGATGTGCTTTCTTAAGAATTCATCCATTTCCTGTATGTTGTCAAATTTCACCAAGTATAAGTTTTTGAAATATGACTTTATAATTCTCTGAATTTCTTGGGGATGAGTATCGATAACTACATTTTCATTTCTTATATTGTTAATTTGAATTTTTCTTTCTCTTGCTTTTGGTTAATTTAGCTAGGACTGTATCAATCTTATTGATTTTTTCAAAGAACCAGCTTTTTGACTGGTTGATTCTCTGTATTGTTTTCCTTATCTCAATTTCGGATATTTCTCCCCTGATTTTGCTAATCTCTCTTCTACTGCTTTTGGGATTTGATTACTCCAGTGTCTCTAAAGCATTAAGCTGCATTGTTAAGTTTTTTATTTGTGATGTTTCCATTTTTTTGATGTATGCATTAAGAGCTATGAACTTACCTCAGGATAGCTTTCATTGTTTCTCAAAGATTTTGATAAGTTGTATTTTTGTTATTGTTCACTTCCAGGAAATCTTGTATTTCCTTTGTAATTTCTTCCTGAATCCAATTCTCATTCAACATCATAGTCTTTAGTTTCCAGGAGTTAGTGTATTTTCTGTTGTTTGTTGAGTTGCAAATGTCAACTTTTAGACCATGGTGTTCTGATAGGGTAAAGGCTAGAATTTCAACTTTCCTGTATATGTGGAATTTCGTCTTGTGGCCCAATATGTGGTCTATTTTGGAGAAAGTTCCATGTGCTGCTGAGAAAAATGTGCATGCCTTGGTGCGTGGATGAAAAGTTTGATAGAGATATGTATGGTCCATTTCAGTAAGAGTTTGATTAAGTTCCAATGTGTTTCTGTTAAGCTTTTGACTAGTTGATCTATACCATGTTGAAGGGGCAGTGTTAAAATCCCCAAGATTTATCGTTTCGGGGTTGATTTCTCACTTTAGATGCTGTAGGATTTGCTTAATGAATGTGGAGGAGCCCGTATTAGGTGCATATATATTCAGTATTGTGAAGTCTTCCTTGTGAATTGTACCTGTGACTAATATGTAGTATCCTTCTCTGTCTCTTATGATTTTTTTTGGTTTGAAGTCCATTTTGTCTGATAGCATAATGGTTACCCCTGCCTGTTTCCTGGTTCCATTAGCTTGCAGAATTTTTGACCACCCTTTTATTTTTAGGATGTGCCTATCTTTTGTGGTGAGAGGAGTTTCCTGCAGGCAGCAGATTGACGGGTTGTGATTTTTAATCCAAGTTTGTAATCTGTTTCTCTTGATTGGTAAGTTAATTCCATTGACATTTAATGTTATATTGGAGTAATTATTTTTAATTCTGGACTTTTTTATGTTTAGTGGCTTTCGTAAGTGTATTATTTAGCTTTAAGGTTTTGGTTGTATTATACTTCCTTTCTATCCTCCTGGATACACTTGTTTTTTTCTTCAAGCGTGAGTGTCATTTGTAGCATTTTGTTGAAGGCCTGGTTTGGTAGACATGTAAACCTTCAAGTTGTCTTTGTGCTGAAAAATTTTTCTTTCTCCCTTGATCATGAGAGATACTTTTACCGGGTATATCAGCCTGGGTTTACATTTTTGCTCATTCATTACTTGAAGTAAATCTCTCTGAGCTCTTCTTGCTTTTACTGTTTCAATTGAGAAGTCATTTGTTAATTTTACTAGGTTTACCTTTAAAAGTGACTTTTTTTTGTCCCTTGAAACTCTTAGCACCATTTCTTTGTCTTGAATGTGGAGTGTTTTGACTATTATTTTCTGTGGATGTTTCTATTTTGGTCATATCTACTTGGGGTGCGGAATGTCTCTTGTGTTTGGATGGGCCTCTCATTCTTTAGATGAGGGAAGTTTTCATTTATGATAATTTGAAAAATTTCCTCAGGTGTTGTATTTTGGGATTCTTGTTCTGGTATTCTGTGAATGCAATGGTAGACTTCTTCAGGGTGTCCCATAACTCTTGAATCTTCCTCTCAAGTATCTTTTTGCCTTTAAAAACCTCTTCAACTCAGCTGGTTAATGCTTCCACTTTGCCTTCAAGATATGAAATTCTATTTTCTGCTTTGTTAGTTCTGTTGTTAAGACTCTCTGTTGAGTTTTGGATTGAAGATAACTTGTCAATTTTTACTCTGCCTTAGACTGTTTTAACTGCTCTATGCTTATTTGTGTTTCTTGAACTGTTTTTCACAACTCCTCCAAGTGTCTGTTGTGTTCCTGTTCGAAGTGGTTGATGTGTTTATTTAACTCCTCCCAGATTTCCTGTTTCACAGTATTGATTGTGGTAATGATCATACTTTGAAAGTTGTTATCTTGGGCCTGGCTTTCTTGGCTAGTTTTTGTAATTTTGTTTGGTTGTAATGTATCATTATGAGGTTAATTCTTTCAGTGGGAGATTTGTTTTCTTGGGTTTTATTTCTCATGTATCTGCACTTTGACTTGTTGCTTTATCTCTTAAGGCCTTCTTTCAGTTTATGCATGTTTTTGACTGAACTGAATTGGTTGGTATCACTACTCTCAAGCAATTATTACTAGTGTTTGCCTTGCAGTTTGGTAAGCTTGTCTGTTGTTATTGTTATTTCCTAGATAAGGCTATCAGACTCTTAGTACATCAATTAAGACAGGTTTAGTAGAGGGGGTGAATATTGGTATGGTAGCGCACTTTTATGATTTAGTACCTTGGTGATATGTAAGGGTGAGTGGTGTAGTCCCTGAAGTTGTATATGTTTTGGGAGTGGCTATATGGAAAAGTTAATCTACAGTGATTGATAATTGAAAGGAGCAGATGGTAAAAGGGGGCTTACTTATCTTTGGGCTGGATGTGAAGAATCTCTCCCATGTGATAAGATGATTTTAGAGGACTTCAGATGTATGGCCTTTGTCCCGTAGAGCTTTTCTTTGGTCTCTGTTGATTTCTGAAGGCATTGTGTCCTCCCTGGACCGTGAGCATCCCAGGTGGGTGGAAAGAGTAGAGGGTCTGATGAAAATGGTGGTGGACTTCACCTGGGACCTGGTGCATGGCCTAGTGGCCCACCCAAGCTGGGGCACCCTGGGTACTGCTTAGGCTGTCTGATGGGAGGGGCTGGGACGAGCAGGTGACCTGGGGCTGAGGCATGGCCTAGTACTTGAACAATTTTAAAATAAAACAGTAGCCATAGTTTAAATTATTACAAAGTTTAGTTTCTGAGAGCAGTCTCTAGTGCATGAGTGGAAGTGTTACTATATTCTAGATGCTGAGTCCAGACAAAGTCTGAAAGATAGTATTAATGTGAAGAGTTAAGAGGGAAGTTATGTACATCTAAAGATGTAGAATTAGAATGTGAGCCAGAGCATTTGGAACATCAAGAATCCACCCTGCAATGTTCCCACAGGTAAAGTGGAGGAACAACTAGAGTTTCAAATAATTCAATATAAAAATACACCAATCTAACTGAATATAATAAAAAAGGTCTCATGAATACATTCTTTCAACAAATGGTAATTAATTTAAAATCAAATCACAGTGTAGATCACAGATGACACGACATATACTGATATACTCCTGCAAATGAGCTAGTGATTCAAAGTCTCAAGATTTTGTATGATTTTTCAGTTTCTGAAGACTACAGTCACTTATTTTTTTATCTTTTCTCCCAGTACCTTAAGGGGTTAGCTGACATCTATAATGATGAGCCCATAAATCTTCCATGAATTTAGCTACTGGCTTTCAAAGTAAAACTGCTGATAAAGGAATTTATTTTCACAAGATTTGCAAGTAAAGAAATGAAACATATCACAGCTTTATCTTTGTAACTCAGAGTATGCTTATTGCTGATAAAATACATTTTCCCTAAATTTATATTGCATCTTAATCAGGTTTTCAATTCTTCTTAAAAATATAGTAGTTGCATGGAAAGCAAAAAGAAATCAAGTCATGATTTCAGAAAAAAATTTTTGAAATAAATGTAGTTACTCATATTTTAAAAGAATATTAACTAAGGTTTTAGCAAGCATATTTGAAAACAATCTGTATTGCCTGGTGTGTTAATTTCCATCATTAATGAGAGGAGTATTTTACTCCAATTAATTTCGTGATTAAAAATGGAATTTTAAATGTCAAAGAACCTTAAAACAGAAAAGGTTGATTCCAAGCAGAATTTATTATTACAATGCAAATTGCCTACATTGCTGTAAGTCAGCATAGATCTACTCATATTTATTTATTTAAAGTAGATATTATAATGAATGTTTAGGAATATTCATAATAGGAAGAGACTGAATTTTATGAAATGGTTCGTGAAATCATGGAGGTACATTTACGTTTTCCACAATATAAGAACTGCTTCTCAGGACTCAATTAGTAACTTACTCTGAAATATGTGTGGTCAACTTCTGTAATTCTGATACCTTCTGTAATTCTGATACCTTCTAGCACTCACTGAGAGAATATTTCCCCATAGTGTGCAATTATGCTTTACATAACTTTAGTCTTGAGCTGATGAGTTGCACTCAGAGCTCTGCTACGGATCACTGAGAGGAGGAAAAAGATAGCCATGCGTGTCACCCTTCAATAGGACAAAAGTAGAGCTAGCAGAGTGGGCTTTTTTTTTCTTTAATCAGAGATGAACCTACTTTTTGTACTTAAGTTTTGGAAGTGCATTGCAGTGTTTTTATAATTTAGAGCAAAGATTGAGAAAGATAATGGTCGTACAGTCCAGGGTAAGTTATTTCTGTTTAGCAATTCTCTTCTTCCTCACTGTAATGTCATGTCTATGTGTCTATGTGTTTGTGTGTCTATTCTTTTATGTGTATGTTTAGATGTGCATGTGTGTGTGTGTGTGTGTGTGTATGTGTGTTTATATGTGTAGGTTGTTTATCTTGCTGGAAATTTCCTAAATTCTTCATCTAAGTTTACTGTCTGTACTTAATCCTAGAAATTTCTGCAATATTTTTACTTCATATATTAATTTTTCTTTAAATATTAGTATTGTAATTATTTGTATAGTAAACTTTAAGCAATGTCCCATCCATAAATTTACTAAAGCTTAATTGTATATTTACTACAGGTGGAGTTTAACATGTTCTTTATAAATAAATGGAGATCCTAAACACACAAATACATACTGTCAAGCTCTACTACTGCTTTTACAACTTCAGAGACAATAAAATAGCATAATCTGAAAATCACTGGTACGATGCAAGATAATTCACTGTTCACAACTATCTTTTCACAATTAGCAATGTAAAGTGTACTATAATTTTGCAGTCTGAATCTCCTGGGTTACAGCACATATTCAGTAAAGATCCATCTGCTATGTCTACTGTGTGACTTCTGTATCATTCGTTTTTATTTTAACCTACAAACTAGATAATATTCTCAGAGTGTGAACATCTGATATGTAAAGCTACTTGACACACACTGGGATGGCACACAGAAACAGTTTTCACATACTGCTCCTAATATGTAGATTTGTGAACAAATTCTTAACAGATTTTCCTACTTTTCCAGAGTGCCATAGCAAATTAGCACAAATGAGTTGGCTTCAAACGACAGCAATTTCTGCTTTGACAGTGCTGGATATTGGAAATTCAAATTCATGCTTTTTTTTAAAAGGATCTTGCTCTCTCAGGAGGAAAGATATTTTCCTGCCTGTTGCAACTTTCTCTTAGTTTCTTTCAATATTTTGTGTTCTTATCAAGTCCCTTTTCCGCCTCTTCAAGTGATCCACTTTCTCTTTCTTTTCTTGTCTTCATATATCTTTGTGTATGCATAATTAAAAATTCATAAAATATAGTAATTCATTTAAGTTTCAACATAAGTTAATTTTACCTTGATTATACATCTAGAGGTATTAGTTCTAAATTAGAACCCATTCATGGGAATTGAAGGTTAGGTTGGAATATATCTTTGAATGCAAAAGTAATGTACTAAACAAATTAAGGGAAACCAATCATATGCATTCATACTTTAAAAAAATTAGTACTAACACCAAGTAGATAAATGTATTTTTGAGACCAAGTTAAATTCCTTATGGGTCTTTTGAAATTATTCATTAAATTTTAAAGTATGTCTGAATCACTAATGCTTGAAGTACCAAGAAATTTTAGTTGTCACCTTGAAGTATGAAAGGAGAGGTGAGCTTTGTGGCTACATCGCTAGAGAAATTTTTGGCTAAGATTACATATATATATATATATATATATATATATATATATATATAATTTTAAAACATTTATTAGTTGTTGGCTATGAATATAATTGTATATGTAGGCTAAAGTATCACTAATTACATAGATTGATATAACTAGTTGTCACATTTTTGTGTTAGGAATTCAATGCAACTTCCCTTGGAATCTTCTGGTCAATTAATGTGTTAGGGTTCTCTGAAGAAACAGAATCTATAGAATGTAGTATATATAAACAAGTTTATTAAAAATAACTCAAAATAAAAATAGTGTCCTTCACAGTAGCCACCTGCAGCAGCCTCTTTCCTGGCTGGAATGTTCACAAAGCCAAAAGATCCCGAGAAGGTCTCAAGCTTTTGCTCCTCTGTAGGGTTGAAGACATTGGGTTCAGAGATCGCTGAAGAACAGATGGCTCTGATGTCGGTGATGAACAGGAGAACAGCAGCAAGGCCTAGAGTCCAGGCTCCAAAAGCAGCGGGAACAGCAACAACGTGATGGAAAGCGTGAAGCTCCAAGTTAGCCAAGAACAGAGGTAGCAGCAGTAGCAACCAAGTAAGCCCAGACACTCTAAAGGCAAACAACGTGCATGCAGAATGGACTGCACAGGAAGTTGACATCAGATAAAGGAAGAGCAAGTCCCTCCTCCTTGCATCTCCTATTAGCCAGTCCACCACTAGAAAGTACAGCCCACTATGGGCTGGGTTCTCCATAGCAATCTGTCAAGTACCTGCAGGCTTGCTCAAGGGCCATTCTAACCATTAACCTTCCACAGCTGCCCCAAACCATATGCAACTGTCAAGTCCACATCAAAATGCAACCATAACAATTAATGAATATCAAGTTCACTGAAAAATTAAGTTGTAAAGTAAATAGGTAGAATCAGTATATTGTCTGTGTGATCTCTTTGTGAGGTATAATGCATATAACTTGAGCATGGATTGAGTGCCACATCTATGATATTTCTACATAATTTCCAATAAAAACATGTTCCTCTTATGTATGGAGATATACATATTTATAAATAAATTGAATTGCTACACACTGGGCAATGCTAATGTCTAAAGACATTAACAGGAGAAAGTTAAAACCTAGGAAAATGAAGATATTGAATTAAATCTAGTTTGAAAGAGTTGACATAACTATTAGTTTTCACAGACTACTTGAATTTATTACTGTTCTCATTCCTCAATTGGAGACCAGCTGAAACATATGGGAAACATTTGCTTTTCATTTACTCTGTGTCATCACAATCTGACAGCTAACAAACCTGTGAAAGGTTTTAAAAGTGTTAAGCATTGGTCAATTAAAATATGTGTTCTCATTTTTAAATGGATCTCTTAAATCTGATAGTTTAAAAGTGTTTATGTCACATATCAGTCATGATTTTCAATATTACTTTCATCAACTCTATTGACATTAACACAAGCCCAAACATTTTAAAATGAAGCACATTGACTGCATATTGCAAAGCTCAAAGGGTCCAAGACTCCAAAGAGCAGGTTTGTGTACACCGCAAAAGCAGAGAGATGTGTAGACATACTTTCTAGTACACACCCAACTGAATCTGTATCTGTTGATGTTGAGTTCATTCAAAGAGGAATGCTCTGTTTTGCACAAAAGAAAATACACAAAGAAATTTTAGTTTTGATTTCAACAGATTGGCCTAAAATATATGTTCCAAAGATAGATAGATAGATGATAGACAGACAATAGATGGGTAAGTAATAGATACATAAATACATAGAAATATACATATACATAGATAAATACAGATATATTGATTCCAAGGTGTTATTAATTTATTAATACTTGAATATAATTTTGTTCTGAAGTCAAATTTGATTGTTTATATTCTCAGAGGTTTTTGGATTTGAAAGATTTTTATGTCATATCAAAGGTACCTACTGTCTATAGCTTTACAAATCAGCATTAGGACACTTAAATTTCTACACAAATATATCAAATTAAATTAGGTTAACTTTTTCTTATTTGTTTCTAAATGACTTGTTTTAAACATTATGGCCATACAGTCCTTTTTTTAAATTTATTGAGAACCATTTTGTTTAATGAGAATCAAAACAAAACATACCCACATCTATATGATTGTTTTGTTTGGAAAAAGTCATTGTATATACTGCTGCAGGGTAACATAGATATTTATTCAGAGAAATAAAAATCATCCCTTTATTTGATGATCAGTTTTAAGTGAAGAACTGAGCCTACAGGAGATTATTTAACTGGTGATTGTGGGAACAGGCAGTGAGTGAAAACTGGGCAGTTGGAAAAAATGAGAAGATTAATAGGAAGTTTACAGGTTGACAAGCTAGAAGTATGTGTTGAAGAAGCTTTTGTAAAAATCCAATCACCCTTTATGATAAAGACCCCAGAGAAAATAAGGTTGAAAGTAACATTTATCAATATAATAAAGTCCATACACAACAAGTCTATGGTAAAAATCATCTTAAATGGTGAAAAATAGGATTCATTTCCATTCAGACTGGGAACTAGACAAGGCTTGCCACTCTTACTTCTCCTATTCAACATTGTATTAGAAATATTAGCTAGAGCAATAAGACAAGAAAGGGAGATACCTTGGAAAAGGATATGTTATCCTTATTCACTAATGACATGATCCTATGCTTCAAAGACCCTAAAGAATCTGCCAGAAAACATCTGGAACTAATAAGTTCAGTAGAGTGACAGGATAAAAAGTTAATGTTAAAAAATCAATTTTATATACACTAAGGATAAACAAAGCAAGAAAGACCTGAGAGAGAAATACCACATGCCATTGCCCCTAAAAAATGAAACCTTGGAATAATTGTAACCAAGTGTATTTGTCAGAGTTCTCTGAAAGAATAAAATTACTAAAACATACATAACTTAAACTACTCACAATAGATTTGATGTCCAAGGTAGCCACCTGTAACTGCTTATTCTTTCTTGACTAGAATGTTTCACACAGCAGAAGGATCCTGAGAAGATCTTGAGCCTCTTTCTCACTGGAGGGTTGAAGAGATAGGGCTCCAAGGCCAGTGATCAACAGCAACCAGATCTATAAAACTAGGCTTCACAAGCAGCAGAAACAGCAGTAAGGTAGAAATGACAAAGTAGTCATTAGTGAAATTCAAAGTAAAACCACCCTGAGATATCATCACACTCCAGTCAGAATGTCCAAGTTCCAGAACACAAACAATAGCAAGTGCTAGCAAGGATGTGAGAAGAAAGGGACTCATACTGCTGGCAGGTTTGTAAACTTATACAACTCCTTAAGAGATCAATTTGGAGGTCCCTAAAAAGCTTAAAAATTGAAATTCCATGTGACCCAGATATACCACTCTCAGACATATCCTAAAAATCACTGCATCCTGCATGTTATATATATACATAAATTACCATGTTCATGAACAGCTCTTTTCACAATAGCAAAAAAATGGAAACAACCTAGATATTCAACAGTTGATGAAGGGGTTAATGAGATGCACAATGGAATACTATTCAGCTTTCAGTAAAGATGAAACACTTAAATTTTCCAGTAAATGTTTGGAATTCGAAGAAATCACACTGAGTGAAATATCTCAGATGCAGAAAGACAGAGGTTGTATGTTCTCCCTTATGAGCATATTCTAACATTCAACATTCAATGTGATGTAATCAAACAGAAATTCTTACAATACCCATGAAAAAAAAAAGATCTGAACACCCAAACAAGAAACAGTCTATAGACAACAATGAACCTGATTTTGCAGAGTACCTATGTGTTTCAATTTGTCTGCATGATTGCTAATAAATGACCATCAACCAGCTTAAGAGAACAAGGGGTTTATTTCTTTTATGATTATCTGATTACAGTTCTTAGTCTGGCTTGACAGGAGAGCTTATGCCAACACCAAGGCTGAGGGCATTGGCCACACCATCTCTACATAATGGCTGAGAGAGGGATGACCCTTACTTGCCAATACCAACTTCCTTGATCAGCTCTCAGTATTTTATTCCAGAGCCTAGTCCCACTCACCATGGGCTGGACCTTCTTCATCAGCTAGACAATCTTCTGCACATTTGTTCTGGGCCTAACTCAATCACTGATTCTCTACAAATGTGCCCAGAGCTCAAACCCTCAACAGTCAAGTTGACGCCTGGCTTAACTATGGCACCATGACTCTAAAACACACAGTCAAAATCAGGCCAACTAAACGTTTCCCCACTCTATGGCTTAGGGACAAGCAATAATGTTAGAGCCTAAACGTGGGGAGGTTCATGGCTGGCCAAGTTATTCCACTAAAGATAGGGCAGTTGCATACAGAAACATACTACAAGGAGACTTATCCTCACCAGACCTTCACTATGACTGACATATCAACATGACTCCATAGGTTAGCAATGAACTCAGGAGAAATAATTACATGCAGCTGGAACCTTAGTCACTGGGACTAGACAGGTGAGGGAAAGTACCCCATTAGTTGATCTACTCAATGAAGAGCCACTTGATCTGATACAGAGACCTGAGTCCATACTAAGTCAAATGACCTAAAGGGAACGCTATGGTCTACACAAGCAAAGAGGCAAGAGGGTGGATGTGAGAGGGACTGTTGAAGGAAGGAGGGAAGCAAAAGAGAGGGGGAAAGGGAAAGTTTCAGGGACAACCAACTATTATGTTTGTAATTATGAAGACTAAATACAAATATTAAAAAGTAAAATAAATAAATTTACCATAAAGAGAGACTGAGAGCTGGCTTTTGGGTGGACAAAGAAGACTCCTCTCAACCCCTTTGACACACCTAAAGTGATTCAGATTCCTTGGAGGATAGAAATCCTGACTTAGTGATTGAGCCGCAAGGGTAAGGAAGTGGGGTGGGGGGGATTCGGGGAGGGGTGGAGGAAGGATGAGAGGGGACTGGGATGCCTATTAAGTTTGTATGAGTGGAAGTAAAATAAATTATTGGGAAAATAAGAGTAACTTAGGGATAGAAGACTGAAATTTTAGGGTTACTATGGGGTTGGGTCTACCCAAATCCCAAACAATGGAATAGAACAAAAAAATCAAAATAGAAATATTGCAAGGAAATATTCTTCAAACATTTTCAATTAAGAAGCTCGAGGCATGACCAAGAGTAAGAGCATATGATACTGGAAGCTATAGTCATGATACCAGCTTAGTTCTGCAGTCAGGAATTCTAAAATATAAGTGGTTACTTTCAGCAAAAGCTTTCCATTAATCTTGCTTGGAATTCAAATCAGAATAAATCAGTCAAATGTTTTAAAATGTGCATGTTAATCTTAGAGATAAATGATTTTCATTTCTTGCCTAGACAAGCTGTACTTTCATATAAAATAATCAAAAAAGATCTAAATTATTATTTGATGCCATTGGACTTACTCAGGATATATCAGCACTTCAGCTTGGTAGGATCATGTTTTAAACATAGAAAAATCATCATGTTCATGAACTTCATGCCCCTATTTAAGTATTTTCAAACGAAAACTTTTGAAATTAGAAAGACAGGCTCTCTAGCAAGATACAGCATAATTACAAAGAGAATATCCTCACTGTATAGATTGGTAGCACAAGCACAAAATATAAAAATACTTTTAGATATAATAATTTACAGATATACATGCTTGAAAAATTTGCTTTCACTACCCTTCTTCTTGAAAAAAGAAACAGGACATTAACAATGACTCACAGATCATGCAGCAGACATCCCTAGCTATAAAGGATCACTGAAATTTTTTTAATTGCAAAAGATTACTTAAGTCAGATATCTTCAAGGTAATTTATCCACAGAACATATTCTGCCTTTCTTAACATCCTTACTAGAAAAGCAATGTAGATGAATTCCTTGGTTAATTGGTTGTGGCAGACAAGCAACTGACAGGACATTTCTACCTTTCCCCAGAGGGTTTTTAGACTTATACCCAGGAGCTATGCTTACACATGCAAAAATATTTTGTCGACATATAATAAATGAAATTTGAGAATTAACATGTAAAAAATAACAAATAGTTTTATGTTGATGTGAATGCTGAGAAGTACAGATGTTTTCAAAGAGTAGAATTGTTAATGATGAGATTTGAAGTGCAAAAAGATAAAAAAATCAATAATAAAATCAATTCATTATGATAAAACCCATATTGAATGCTCTGTACTCAGAACTTAAATTGACTAGATTATTTTCATTATTATTAAAGAGGACATTCTGTCTTATTAAGTCTCATGAGTCAACCGATAATACTAGGTAGAAACATTCTCACGTAGAATACTGTATGCAAATATTTTTACACAATATTAGCAACCCCACATCTCTACATATTTGCCATCACAGCCTTTGAGACTGCCATTTTTGTACTAGTTTGACCTGCTTATCAAACTATGAGTTCTAGAAACATGTATCTCCTATAGGAGATAGGCATTGCTATGATTGATAAAATTAAAAGTGCTAAAAAACAGATGCATCTATTCTACAGAGTAGATGGTGGAGACAAGATATCTCAGCTACAGGGCTGGAGAGGTGGCTCAGGGGTTAAGCTTCTGCCTTGCAGGCGGAAGGTCTTGAGTTCGGATCCTAGACCCCAAGATGCTGGGTGGAAGCGGGGGCGGCCTGCGTTTCTGGTCCTGGTAGGGCAGAGCCTGTGAATCCCCAGGCAGAGTAAACAAGGAGGTAAAGGTAGTCCATGGTGGTTCCTGAATTTGTCTGCGGTTTTACACACACACACACATACACACACACACAACTGAATAAATAATAAAATAATAAAAAAATTTAAAAAGATATCTCAGCTACAAAGAGAAATATAAATATTATGTCTATTCTTAAGGCACTAACATATGCAAAGAACTATTTATAAATTAAGTCCCATGATTTATTTGGCACCTTATAGACTGTAATACATGCTTCAAATGTCCAAGCTGAAATGTAGTCTGGGCCTGATGTTGTAGATTCTCAATGCCAATTTTTCTGGGGTCTGGGTCCACAGGATCTCAGGTACATGGACACTCTGAGCAAAACATGTTTAAAAAAGTGGTATGAATTAAGTATTCATCTGAGTATCGTAGTGTGATGTGTGTCATGTTTATGTCCCAGAATTCAGTTTCTAGTCATCCCCTTAGAAAGGAAGGTGAGAGATAATCTAAAAAGACAATGGGTACAGGTAAAACTTATTTGGTTGTTTCTTTTTCACTTTTACTCCTGCTTTCCTGCCCTATCTTTTTTTCCCTTTTCCTTTTCCTTTTATTTTCTTCACTACTGGACATCAACCTAGATCTTTTCAAAGAGTGAGCAAATGTCCTACTACTGAGATGCACCAACTTTCCCTGCCTATTGTGTACATTTTAAGCCTAAAGTAGGAAAGAGAGTTTGAGGTGGGAAGGGACATATTTTATTTGAGCACTGTAGATTTTCATCAACTGTCAAAACAGAACAAACAAATCTTGTTCAAGTACTTCTTATTTTCTCCCTGTATTTACATTTGAACAGGAAAAATGTAATTTATTACTGTCAATGTTAAAGAGTAGTCTGGACCTAGTGCTACATTCACACAAGCGAAAAAATAATTCATTACTATCACCAATGATTTCTAGTCTTTTGAAAATGAGAATTGCATGCCACATCAGTACTGCACAGAAAACAAGAAAAATAAGAGTGAAGTGAGGAAGCATAATGTTACTGAAGAAAATCTCACTGATTTTCAGTTCTTAAGGATTATTATATGGATTAAGCAAATAGGTCCAATGTAGTAGTTAGACTGCATGGTTGCTGATAAATTAATATCAAATGGCTTAAGGGAACAAGGGGTTTATTCTCTTACAACAGACTGGTTACATTTCTTCATCCAACTTTTCAGGAGAGCTCACACCAACACCAGGGCACATAGCAGCTGAGAGAGGGACAGTCCTTACTTGCTAGAGCAGTATGTCTGGCAAAGTATATGTAAGGATGTCAACTTTCTCAATCAGTTTTCTGTATTTTATTCTAGGGCCTAGTCTCACCCACCATGGGCTAGGCCCTCCCCATCTGCTAGATAATCTCCTGCAGGTTGCTCTGGGCTTAACTCAACCACCAATTCTCTACAAATGTGCCCAGGACTCAAACCCTCAACTGTTAAGTTGACACCTGTGCCTAATTATGACATCCAATATTGAATTCCTGTTAGAAATAATAAAGATCTGATGGTTAAAGATGAGTTTTTACTTTCATATGGTAACGGTTTTTATGAAAATTGTAATTGTACAGCATGATGGAACTGAAGAGCAAGAAACTCACATGATATGATAACTATTCTTCTTACTTAGATTTCAAATAATTATAACTTGCTATTTTCAAAATGAATGTTGACATATTACCTCAATTTTCAAATAATATTATGCTTAGCTCTTTCTGAAAAAGTTAGATATTTCAGAACTATTAAAATAGAACATTAAAATACTTTTAATTTGTAACTAATTAAAATTAATCAGCAAGAAAGTAAAAATGTTATTGTTTCTAAAGGTTTTTTGGTTTCTTTTTTATTTAAATTGTTTTATTTTTCTAGCTTTACAAGCATATTAAGTACTTATCCCTGCTTCCCTTCATCTACTCTCAATCATCACACTCCTTCTGACCTTCCTGCTTGTCTGCTTCTATGGACCTCATGGTTCCCTCTGGTTTGTGTACTCTTTTTTTTTTTAATTTTTCTACTTTTACAAGTGTGTTGAGTACTTACCCCTGCTTCCCTTCATCATCTCTCCTTCCACCCTTCCATCAATCCCACCCTCCTGGCTGTCTGCTACTATGGATTCCTGGGTTCCCTCTGGCTTGTCACACTTGGAGTTCAGGCCTCTGTGGCAAACAGAGAGTTGCCTGCTCTTTGGACCACCTGTTATGGTTTGAAATGTGTCCCCCACAGTCTCATGTGTTTGGCAAGATCATGGCACATTGAGAGGTGAAGCCTTTGCTGGAGAAAGGCAGTCACAAGGGATGGGCCTTCAGGTGGATTAGTCCCACCCTACCTCCAGGAGAAGTCTGCCTTTGCTGCAAGCAGTCTTGCAGCTCTCAGCTTCCAAGAGGTCTGCAGTGACTTAGCCTCCTCCAGCTTTGGCCAGCCAGCCATGTGGCCTCTGCTTTGAGAGACTGTATCTTTCCTCTGGAACCATAAGCTGAATAAATCTCTCTTTCTCCCTTAAGTTGATTGACTTTGAGTGTTCTCTCACAACAATGTTTGAGTAATTTTTCTACTTTTACAAGAAATTGGTACTGGGTAGTAGGGTATTGCTGTGAGATTAAGAACAGCTGGTACCTACAACATGAAGTTGTTTGTGAAGCTGAGAGAAGTTGGTACCCAGAAGTATGGCCAATGCTGTGATGTGGCTAGTGTGTCTTTAGAACTGTTTGTTGGGAGAAATGTGAATAACTGGGACTTTGTGCTGGGAAAGTCTTTGCATCTTGGCGAGGGGGCCAAATGGGCCTTTCTTGTGAGAGCTCAGAGGAGAGCAATGCTGTGAGAGATGCAGGCAGTGGAAGCCCAGATAGTGATGGTCCAGATGGGAACAGAGACTGTGTTTGCAACTGGACATGTGACACATGGAGCCAGGTGTTGCCTGAGAGTTTAGTGTAAGTTTTGCCCTCCTCCTAAAAGCTTGCCTGAAGTTAAACTGGAGTGCTTGGTGGAGGAAATTTCAAAGCAGTGTAGTCTTAATCAATATGATATGGCTACTTTTTAGTTGTCTTCAAAATTATGAAAAAGAACAAAAGAATCAGGCTGGAAGAAGCAAAAACTGTGAGATCTAATGATGAAAAATACAATGCCAAACTTAAAAATAGTTAAACCAGGAAGAAACAGAGAACAAGATGGCCATTAAAGAGCTTAGCTCCATTTGTAAATCAAAGCCTGCTCCAATTTAAATAATAGGAGAGGCCCTAGCTTGAGGACAAGATCCACAGGGAAGGCTCCCACTCATAAAGAATGCAAATACTTTCAGAAGACTAGAGCTAAAGGGTGGAGTTCCAAAGCAAGAATTGGTTTCTCTTACAAAGCAACTGCCCAGGAGTGAAAGAGATGGTCAACATACAGAAGCAAAATCAGCTGTGATTCAAAGGGGCCAGTCTTGGTAAAGTCATCCATGTGGTTCTTGTTTTAGAGGCATCAGTGATGCAAGAGGGAGGAAATCATGGAGTCCACCTCCAAGATTTCAAAAATTGGCAGAATCCAGGAATCATGAGGCAAGAAGCCTGCAGTTTATAGGCCCAAGAAGGGCAGTTTGTGCTGTGGAGTTAAAACCTGGTTTGCCATTGAGAAGTAAAGATGTTAGAGAAGCTAGAGACAACATGGGACATCTTCCAAGGAGAGCTGTATACCCTGGGAGGAGTCAGCTCAAGTGAGCAACATATTCTATGGGCAGCTGCATTAGAGGGGTGGAAACAAAGCCCTTTAAAACTGAGATGATTTCAAGGAGAGGCTTACCTTTTGGACTTGGAGATACAAGATTTGGAGTTTGTCCTGCTGGTTTTCAGTCTTGTTATGGACCAGTCTTTCCTGGATATGCCCCCATTTCTTCCTTTTGGAATGGAGATGTTTATTTTGTGTCATTGTATGTTGGAAGTATGTAACTTGTGTTTTGATTTTACAGGAGGCTTTGGACTTTGCACTTTTGGACTGTGTTGGACTACTGATGTAGTCTATGAAGACTTATAAAGTTGGACTGGTATGGTTTACATAATGAGATGGCAATGAACCCATGGGGGTCAGGGGTGGAATGTTATGGTTTGAAATGTGTCCCCCACAGTCTCATGTGTTTGGCAAGGTTATGGGACCTTGAGAGGTGGAGCCTTGCTGGAGAAAGACAGTCACAAGGGGTGGGCCTTCAGGTGGATTAGTCCCACCCTACCTCCAGGAGAAGTCTGCCTTTGCTGCAAGCAGTCTTGCGGTTCTCAGCTTCCAAGATGACTGCTGCGACTTAACTTCCTCCAGCTTTGGCCAGCCAGTCATGTGGCCTCTGCTTTGAGAGACTGTATCTTTCCTCTGGAACTGTAAGCTGAATAAATCTCCCTTTCTCCCTTAAGTTGATTGACTTTGAGTGTTCTCTCACAGCAATGGTTAAGAGTAACTGTTACACCACCCAACTCATAGGGACATTTCCCTTCACTAATCCAGCTTTAGTCCCTAAGGTACTACTGTATGTTCTTATCTCTTTTGAGTTCTTTAATGTTTTATGGGGCACGTTAATATGTCAGTTATTATGCAGGTCGGTTAAGAACAAGTCTCACTGTAGTGAGTTCCTAGATTCAGCAGTCCTGAGTTGAGTGGAGTGTCTTCTCCAAAGGTAAACCTTCCCATCTTTAGGTTCTTACATTCTCACTATCCCTCTTCTGTGATTTTCCCAAAGACTTAGAATGGGGAATTTGCTTGGTCTGATTTTGGGTGAGCCTTGCTGAGTCTCTGATACTCTGAATTATGGTTGGCCATTGCTGTCCACTTCACTGCTCTTCTATTGCCCTAGACTTCATATTGTCAAGTGTTGAGATTCTCTTGTAGATTTATAGGCTGAATGCTAAGTGAGCTTCAAACCCATGAGTATAATAGTAGCTTTTAACAGAGCAGTTTAGTGTTTTGTCTTACTACCTATAGGTTCATTGGCTGTTTTTCCCTAATGATTTATTTCCTTTCTTTTCATAGGTACTTGTTCTAGTTAAAAGTAACAGGAATATGTGCCATTCTGACAAGCAGGTCTCAAGTCCAATCAGATAGCTGTTGGTTGTCTTCTTGATACTCATGTCACTATTACATTGTTGGTTACCTGTTGCCATGGTGATTTCTAATGCAACTTGTAAATATCATGCATTGATGGAGCCTGTGATTATTTGTCTCTCCCAGTAGCTTCTACTAGGGGGAAAGAATCTATAGCAGAAATCTACAGGATTCCTTGGTACTAGCTATTTAGGAAGGAAGAAGTTCTCAGAACAGTTCTAGTTGATGCATTTTCCCCATGTTCTGTGATCCATATGTGTTGCATCTTCAGTAATAGGGGCTTACTGACAGCTTTTTGGACTGCAACCAAGAGCAATGGCAAAAGTATGTAATGTTTGGAGGCCTTTAAATTCTCTGACCAACATTTTATCAGTGACCATTATGGTATTTCTAGTATAATTTTGTCACTAGGTTCTAAGTAGATCAGCTCAGGACCTTTTTTCCCCATTTTCCTCACTTTATGTTCTTCTGCATAGAGACTGCATTTCTTATTTCTTTCTTTAAAAGACTTTTTTTGACATATTACTAACATAGAAGTTCCCTTGGGTTTACTTCCCATAATCTTAGAGTTTTTCTATAAGTCCCTCCAACCCTCCTATCTCCCATCCCTTCATTCTCTGCTACGTATTTTTCCCAATTATTGTTTCTAAAGTTAATTACTAATTTGTATGGTATTATATTTACCCTAACAGAATATACATTTGGATATGCTTGTGGATAACTTATATTTATTTTATATGAGAATTGTAAGAATGAGAACTGCTATTATAAGAATTATAAGAATTATAAGAATTATTATAAGAATGAGAACACAATTAAATGACATTCACAAAATCTGGTTATGGTGTTAGTAAGTGGTCAAACCCATATGAAATTTTATCAGTGTCAGAATGCCTTTTATTCCATCATGCTAATCTTCAAATGCACTTGTTTTAAATAGAGATAATTCCAGAAAATCAGCATGATTTCTATAAATTTTCATTAATAAAAGGATGACTGCATTGTGCAATATACTTAGATTGTCAATTTTACTTAATGGGAGTTCTGAAAACTTTAAATTGAATATTAAGAGAGTTTAGTATTATTACCTAAATGAGAAATAGAAAATTGTGCTTCTGAAAGTGTTATGTGACTGAAAAATTTTGTATCTTAATATGTTAATACATTTTAGACATGTTTTATAGTATTCAACATACCTGAATTGTAATAATTAAAGATGATACTTTATTGTGTCATATTTCTAGAGACTGGGAAGTCTATGAGTATGGTACCAACTTCTGCTAGGTATCTTCTGAAGGTAACTTCCTCTGTCATAACATGGAAGTGCTTTCCTGTATAATAATCTGGAAGAGGTTATAGCAAGACACACCAAGCATGTGAGTGCTGGTGTCCATTTCTCTACTTATAATGCCAGTGGCCACTTCATAAAGCTATTTTCTGAGGAACCACTGTAATGTGAATTAGCTCCAAATGGATCTACTTTCAAAAGCCATTGATATATAAATCAAGTACTGTTGTGTAGAACATGAATTTTCAGGGACCCATTCCAATTGAAGCAAAGTGGAATAGAGCACTTGTAGAAAAAAAAAAAAAAACTTCATTCCATACAGAAATTTCATTATTATATGTACTTAAAATTCTTTCTTAGGAAAATAAGTTTTAAAAATTGAAGTATGTAGTAGATTCCTATTATTTGATAACTTACAAAAAGTAACATGTAAATGAACATAGCTTGACATAATCAATCTTATGCAATATGTACTAATGGAACTGTATGTCCTGTAAAATTTCAGGTATCTATCAAATGCAATAGGAATTACACTAGGAGAAAGAAACAATGCTACTGACATGGCAGTTTTCCATACAGTCAATACAATTATTGGAAAGTTCATTTATCTCACACTGAATATGCTGTTTTCAAGCTTACTGTAAGGGCTGCAAAACCCAAGAACTCAATGCAACTGTTGTCTTTTTGCTCTTGACCTCTCTAATATCTGGCCTAACATCACTTTGCAATGGCACAAAGAAGATTCCTTCAGACATGTTTTTACCCTGAAGAGAAGGGGAACCTCTATATACTTTCTATATAGGGGCCCATTTAAACCCTAGCAGCTACACAGGAACTAACTATTATAGGCATTCTAGAGGTACCACAGCTGCACAGGGAGATGTAGGAAAGGAAGGAAAATGGATGGGAGGAGAAAATGGGGAGATAGGAAGTAATGCAGTTTGGTATAAGTAAAAGGCTATGAAAACACATAAATTCAGTCAGTATGATTTAAAAATAAATTTTATAAAAGTACTTTTCTGTAAAGAAAATTTAATGTGTGTTGTAGTTGCCATTCTTTTGCTGTAAAAATACTCAGACTAAAGTATCTTAGAAAGAAAAGGATTTTTATTTGGCTTGAAGTTGAAGAGTCCATTATGGTAGAAATCATATATCAAAAAGCATGGCTGGAGGCAGAATTAGGAAGATAGTTCAGGTCATAACAATCACTAAGAAAACAGAAAGAGGAAAAGCAAACTAAAAGGAGGCTGGACTGGGCTACCCACCCTCAAGATTGTCCACTGTGATATGCCTTTGTCCACCAAGTCTCCATCTCCTTGATGTGCCTCAATATTTCCAAATATTAACAGAAGATAAGAATTCAACACATGAACCTGTGGAAGGCAACTCACATTCAACTATGACAAAAATGTTAAGAAATTCCCTCTTTTAGAAAGTTAATAATGGGAAAATAATGGGAAAATCTGACTTGTGATAGCTAATATTGCTTGTCAAAGACTTGTCAGGACCTGGAATTTCGTAAGTGACAAGCCTCTAGGCACACCTGTGTGAGAACATTGAATTTAGGGTAGCCTCTAGGCCTGCTGTTGATTATTTCGATTAGGCTGCTTGATTAGCACACTGTGTAATTAGGGCACTGTAAAACTGGGTGGTGCCATTCCCTGTTCTCAGCCCTAGCCCTACATAAAAGGGAAGAAGCTAGCAGAGAATGATCAATGATCCTGACTGTAGAGAAATGAGACAGGCTGCTTCAATTTCCTGCTGCCTTTACTTCCTTTTAGTTCAAGTGGATAGACCCTTGAACTATGTATGATAATAAACCTTTCTTAGGTTGTTTTTATAATGTGTTTTATTATAGGAACAGAAAATTTTCTAACACAAGTGTTTTAATTCTTTTTGTTGGTATGTTTATTGGTCTAATTTTGGGATTGGATTCAGGGCTCTTGCTACTTGTTAAGTACTGTGTTCCTGAGTTACAGCTAAGCTCCACTGTGTTATTTGATCTTGTTAGGATACTCTTTTCAGTCCAAGTTAAATTGTCTTTACTTAACAATTTTGTATGAAAATCCAGACTCATTAGATCAATTATTATTCTTTCCCCCTCTAAAAATAGAGTTCACTTTTATTCTTGTGCTTTCCTGTGTACCAGTTATATACTAGTGCTAACTTCACAATTGGAAATTGAGTGTTTAGAAACATCTTTGAAGAATTATTTGGGTAAGACAAGCCCCGGATCCATGTGTGGGAGACAATCTAGTTGATGTAGGAAGACCACACCCACTGTTGTTTGACCACTTCCTGGGCAGAGGAGTAAGATGGACAGAGCTGATTTGGAACCTTAGCAGACTGGCAAGTTTCAAAATATCCCCATCAATCGGCTATTTCTTGGGATAAAGTGTGACAGTTCCCTAGACTGTTGATATTGGTGTGAAATCTTCTGCCATGCTATTGAAATATGATCAGATACCAAAAGCTATAATTAACTCCTTGTTTCCTTAAGCTGTGTGGGTCTAACAATCATTCAGAAATGGGAAGATGAAACTAATAAGCTCTCTGCTTTTTTATTGAGCATCACTTTGCCACACAAATTATCTAATGCATTAGTCCGCTCATTCATCAACTATGCATGACATGACCTTCCACCAAATCCTTTACCATCTCTGCTGTGACCACACCAGTATGTCCAACCCTATCTCCAAATCACACACCACATAATTTATTAGCTGACTCAAGCATCCCAGGCCAGTAAGAAACTGGAATAAACTGAACATGTACACCCAGTTCCATAACAACATCAAAATTCCAAGTTTAACACTAGCATCCACATACAAAACATCTGACATTTATCTTTCTGTATCTGTGATTATCTAACTTAACACATTTTCTAGTTCCATCCACTTACCAGAAAATGCTACATTCTCATCCTTCTTGTTACCTGAATATTATTTGATTGTGTGCATGCACCACAGTTTCATTAAATATTTCTCTGTTAATGTACATGTATGGTTAGTTCTATTTTCTTATTATTGTAAATAGACTTGCAATAAATATGGAAGAACAAGTTTCTTTGTAACAAAAACAGAGTCACTTTGGAATAACCCCGAAAGTGGTATGGCTGCGTCATATGGTAGTTTAATTTTATCTTTCTGAGGAACCTCTATATTGATTTCCAAAATGATGCCCACCAGCAGTGAATAAGTGTTCTCTTTTCTCCACATCCTTACTTACTATCATTCATTGTTATTTGTGTTTTTGGTGTTAGCTGATCTAACTGGTATCACAGGGTATTTTTAATTTGTATTTCCTTAGTGATCAGGAAATTTGAGCATCTTTTATGATATATGTTTGATATTTGAATTTCTTTTTGTCTGAATTTAAACGTCTCTTTTAAATTAACATAATGAGTGGTTTTTCCTTACCTAACTTTTTCCTCCTTTATTCCCTCCCTCCTGCCTTCCTTCCCTTCCCTCTCTTTACCTATGTATCTCACTCTCTCCCACCCTCATACCTATCTCCGTGTATGAGTCACAAGGTTCTTTGGGGTTGTCTGCTCTAGCAGGGGCTCAGGCCTCTGTGGAAGTGTACACAGCCCTCCCTTGGGTGGACCTACAGATAGGGATACTTCCCTCACCTGTGTAGCCTTTGTCCCTCAGATTCTAATTGTGTATAGTTATTTTTTCTGAGTTCCTCACTGATCCATGGGGAAAAGTTGACATGTCAGCCATTGTGCAAGTCTGGTGAGCATAAGTAGGTCGTAGTTCAGTGAGTTCCTTGATGCAACAGCACTGTCATAGCACTCTTGATTGCCCAGCAGTGAATCTCCCACCTTCAGGTTCTTAGAATATTATAGCCCTCTCTTTTATAAAATTCCCTGAGCTTTAGAAATGGAAGAAGTTTGATTGGACTATTTTGATTGAGTGTTTTAAGGTTTTTAAGGTCGCAGATACTTCACATTCTGGTTGGTTGTTGTTTACTGCTTCACTGCTCTACCATTTCAGTAGGCTGTGTCTTGTTTGGGTGCTCAGATCTGTTCTTATCTAAAGACATTATGAGCAGTGTTTAGATGGTGGTTATTCTTAGATGTTTATAATTAGTGTTAAGACATTTGATCCTGTCTAGTGTCAATTTTCTCCCTTTGTTTAAACTGGTTTGCATTGCTGGGCGTATGTTCCCTGCCATCAAGTGGGGTTAAGGACTAGTACTCAGGTCATTGGTTACCTGGAAGCTCACCCCAAACCTTACCTTGTCCTATTCCTGTTCTTCTCTTTTTTATAAGACTTTTCTCTCACAAAAGCCTTATTTATATCTTTCCCCATGTTCTTTTGTTTCTGTTCTTGTCTTCTGTTCTGTGAGTCATTTATTTGCACACTTGGGGGTTACTTTTGAAAAGCAAAACTTTCTATTATTATGAAGTCCCACTTGTTGAGATGATGTTAATTTTTTATGATAAACTTATTTGCACTGAAATAATTGATGCATTTTTTTCAAATTTTGAAATTTAGTGATGAAGACATGAATCAGAAGCAAAGCAATAAATACTGTAACATCAGAATGATTGGGACAGTGCAATGTTTCTTTTTTTTCTTTTTCCATTTGAAATAGGAATTTATTATGGTTGTTCTCTAACTTTCTGAGTTTGCAACTTCTTTAATTAAAAGGCTTGCTACTTGTTGTGATATACAATCAGGTGTGACTTATTAATTATGAAGGATATATATTCAGCAAAATCTGTGTAATGTCATGATTATACAAAGTGTCAGAAGAAACCAGTGCATGCTGTATTCCAACTTTCCAATACAATCTGAAGCAATCACCACTGCATGTGCAGGCTGCTATTATACTGATAGTGATAGTATGGTAAGCATTACTTCTGTTGTATATATTCCTCTTGAGAGGTTATAGGAGACAGTGCACCTGATTAGGGACATAGGGACAGAGCCTGAGGTCAAAATCCTTGTAAACTTCCAAGATGACTTATTTGACTCTTCACTTTCATGTCCTTTGTTTCCCAGAGTATCCTGAGCAGGAAACCCTAGGCTGACTTGCCAGGGCCTACCTGAAGCATTACAAGGTATAGGCCTGTCAAGGAGCCATTGGCCAGTGTGCCTTTACTCAGACAAGCCAAAACAGGAGAAAAGGAGGGAGTGCCCTGTAACAGTCTCAGGGGCCCACGGAGACCCTTGGGGGCGGGGATAAGCTGGCGACAGGTTGCTGAACCCAGGCAAAGCAGGTTCTCAGATTCGCAAGCTCTTTTATTGTAAATATCAGGCTGCTTATATACCCTCCCAACCTCCCATAAGTCTCAGTGTGAGCTTTTGCTGAGTCCGGGATTGGTCCTCTTAGCCAGGCAGTTTGACATCAGCACCAGGCCCGGCAGCCAGTGTAGCTTGGGGAAGTTGCATTGGCGCATGCAGCCCATACAGATCATCCCTGAGTGGCATGCTTCCCAGGTGGGAGTATTGTAAGTAATGGTTGATCAGAGACCTTAATACAGGCCTGCCTGGTCCATTCCTCCTACAGTGCCCCACCTCATGTCCAGCTCCTAATAAAATCCCAACACCCAGTGGGAGGCATACAGATTTTTTGCTTCACATACTGCTTCTTGTCTTTTTATCCTTTTCTCTTTTGCTTTGGGTTTTTAAAATAAACTGTATTTGCATATTTTCCTACTATTTCCTGACTCTAATTCTTCAGACCACTGGAAAAGTCAGAACTACTTACATAAATGTTGGAGACAGCACTCTCACATTGAAAATTTGAGCGATAGCTTCTCTATTTTAATTATAAAATCACTTTGGCTAGTACCTTCTAATATAGACTGTCTTTTATAAAATAATAGCTTCAATTTTCTTTTCCTATTCTTTATTCAGTTATTACAGATCAGACATTTTCCATGTTTCTTGTAACCATGTTTAAGCATTCAAATGGAAAACAAAAACTATCCGCTTTGCTGCATGAGCTCAGTTTTTTTCTTTGACATTAATTACATTTCATATATCAATAAATATGTGTTATGCTTGGAGCTTGCTTTTTTGAGCTGCCTTTCACGGAAGGTAATTATGAAATGATGAAATTTGAATGAAGCATTGTCAATTTAAATATACAATATATGGAGGAAACCAGAAGGGAAGCTGATTTGTCTCTTTACTGACTACCTCCTGTTGAGATAGATGGATGTGTGCTCTACTTTTTCAGGTACTTTTATTTCCAATTTGTAATCCCAGTGGTAGAGGTAATATAGGCATATTCATCACTAATTACCAAATAAATTATATTATGCAAATATTTACTGAGAGTTTATATGTGAGGAAGGAAAATAATATGAGAAGGGAATTATTTGAATTGGATGTTTCTGTTTATTCTTAGTTTACTGGGTTACATTTAGCATTGTATAAGGCATACAAGTGAGGATTGTGCAAGAAAGTGTTCAGTATTTTATAGATATGTGTTTTCCATTGATCTGGGCTACAAATTTCATTCAATTCTTATCATAATTGTACATCAAAAAAGCTTCGTGGGAACTATTAAACTTATTCTAAGAATAGTCAATCAAACAGAGAATTAAAGCGAAATCATTCATAGGTTTCAGGAGTATAATAAAATGATAGAAATTAGTACAGTGTAATATATATTCAAAGACTTAACTGCATGGGATATTATTACAATAAATGTACAGGCTTCATATATATGCATATATACATATCACTATAAGAAGCAGAATTTTATATTAATCAGGGTCAATATAAACTTTTATTTATTTCCTTTCCATCTCTTTCATTGGCAAAACAAAATAATAAAACAATAACAACACAAAAAAATAATGTGACATTAGGACTGAAAATGCAAAGCAAAAGGAGATGTTTATCTTGGATATTTTTGACAACCTTATGGCCTGAAAATATTCCATGATCTCAAAGTTTTAAATTAATTAATATTCAATGAAAGAGGCCAAAAAGTTCTGACCAATTTTTAAAATGTTTAACACTCTAACATTTGAAAAATTAGTCAATATGATTAGTCATCAAGAAGATGTAAAATATCACCTAATATATTTTTAACCTCACACTGCTTGCATTCCATTGTTCTGAAAGAAAATATATTTGTGGTTCAAGGCAGAATGCAGTCACTTGGAACAACAAACTAGTTTTTCATACTTATTGCTCCTCTTTAAGAGAGAATATAATAACACCAGGGTGATTTGTATCCAATGAATGCAATTATAGAGTGCCATAAGCCATGGGAGAAGAAACTACATATTATTAGTTAGGAATATTTGTCACTTCAGTATGCCTGCTTCCTCTCTTGAGAGAAAGAGATCAGTCTGTATTTGGCAATGCCTAAAAGCAGTTGACATGTAAACCCATGGTTTGCCCAAAATAGAATATAAGCAGGTGCCATGACAACACATTAATTTTTCTTATTTAGCAAGACCTAAACACAAAGGAAATACTCACAGACCCTCTTGTCCATCACATAACAATGAGATGAAGGATCACCCTTGGGAATGAATGAAGCTATAAACAGAAATAAAACAAAAGCTAATTCACACTATTAATTAGTGTTACTACATGTGGAACTATCGAACTGTCACATGCTGCAAGTAGAACAAAAGCAATTGTGATAGATTTGCAGAATTCTTTGGCCATATGTAACAAAGAAATTACAACTTTTTCAATTCCCAAAGAAAAATATGTACAAATGTTTATCATAACCAAATACTGGAAGATTCAAAGAGCATTATCTATAATGGAGAAAAACTGGAAAGAATTCAAAGGTCCATCAACAGTAAAATTATTAAATGCATTGTGGCATAATCATTGTCTTTGCTAATTGTGGCTATGATACTGACAAAAGCAAACTAAGGGACGAAGGAGATTGCTACAGTTCACAATTCCAGGTTACAGTCCACCACAGCAGGGGTGTCACGATATATGCAGCTGAGGGAACTGGTCACATTGCATCCACATTAAGAACAGAGGACAAGGATTGATGCCTGCACACTTCCGTGCTTTCCTACCTTTCAGTTGCCAATACTCAAATTGCTTTTTTATAAAGAATATATTGCCATTTCCCACAGCTCAGTCTTCTTACTTCAAATAAAGCAGAGAAGGAAATCTCCTGAAGAATCACCCAATAGCCTGAGTATGGAAAATCCTCAGTTGTTCCCAGTGTCAGGTTAAAAACCAATAATAACTGAAAAAATTATATGTTAGAATATTAAAATTATGCATATTATTGAATTATTGGTAAAAGTGACAATGTACAATGACCTCAGAAACACAATTTGAAGTTCAAGTACTCATGAGAGTATAGAGGGGTGTGAGGCACGCTACATAAAAGCTGGAGCTATGTGATTGAAGGTGCTGCTGTGAATAACAAGAAGAGAGATAAAAAATAAATAAAGGGTAATGGGTTGAAAATATTTATGGATTATACATTATAAGTAGAAAACAGTGAAATGAGATAAAAGTGTTTAGGATATGAATATTAATTTTATATTTTATTATCATTTGCAAAGCTAAGTACTCTTAAAATATATTATCCAAGAGTGACCAGAAATGCTTTTTTAGCCACAATTGGCTCTAAATATTCCGTCATCTCTTAATTGGTCTGTAAAGTATCAATATTATGATACTATTTACATTACCTCACATAGTAGTGGTTAATATACAAGTAAAAATAATGACACTATTTATTGGAATTAGTTAGTTTTTTGGCGATATTAATAGCAACTCGGCCAGAATCTGGTATGTTGCACATTGCTCAAACAAACATGTTTTAAGCTGTAAATTCATAATCTGAAATGCTTCAAAGATATTTTTGAAAGGCAATATAATATCATAGGTGGAAAAATTCTACACCTGACCTCATATAAAAAATCACAATGAAAATGTAAAAACATTAAAAACTTCAAGTGAGGTACTGTTTAATGGTATATTGCTTTTCTATCATATACAAGGCTTGGACTCAAGTACGATATATATATTCTTGCAAAAAGCAAAAGAAATCATGTTCACATGTCCATATGTCCTGTGCTAGTGAAACACAAATGTAAATTTGAAAACTGAGGAAGAGTCTTTAAGCATATTTATAGAGAAGTCATACTTAAGACAAGCACTCAGCACTATGTATATGTTTTTCTCAGCATTTTATGTGGATGTGTTATGGCTAGTTTCCTAAGATCTTGATGTTAGCACTAATTCTCCTATCAAGTTATACTATGGACTGTAACCAGAATCGCATGCAAGAATAATAAAATCCCTTGCTCTCCTAAATTATTTGATTATTTATTTTATAGCAGCATAAAGACAGTCTGAAACAACTTCTCTAAGATTGCTAATGATGGATGCATAAAAATTCCATAAAATAAGTCAAATACAACATGGTTTCATTCCCACTGATTTTGAATAAGGGATATTGAGCTTATGATTTAGTAATGACTTTATTAACTATGCTCCTTTTTTATAATTATTATTTTTAAAATTTTTATTTCTCTACTTTTCCAAGTATATTGAGTAATGCCATGGTTTGAAATTTGTCCCCCAGAGTTTCATATGTTTCGGGAGGTCATGACACCTTTGAGAGATGGAGCCTTGCTGAAGGAAGGCTATCATAGGGAATGGGGCCTTGAGGTTGATTATTCCCATTTACCTCCAGAAGAAGTTTGCTTTTTACAGTGGACGGTATTGTGGTTCTCAGCCTAAGGGACAGGAATGACTTGGCTTGCCTCCAGCTTCAGCTAGCTAGCCATGCTGCCTCTGCCATGAAGACTGCATCTCCCCTCTGGAACTGTAAGTCGACTAAATCTCCCTTTCTGACTTAAGTTGCTGGACTTTGTGTGTTGTCTCATAGCAACAGAAAAGAATAACCAGTACAAGTGTTTATCCCTGCTTCCTTCCATAGTCCTTCCCTCCCATCCCTTCATCAATTCTTCCCACTTCCTCCTACCCTCCTGCCTGTGTGCTTCTATGGACCCCTGGCTCGTCTATTCTTGTGGGGGTTTAGGCCTCTGCAGAACACCAATTTGCCTCTCTTTGGACACCCCTCCCTCTGATAGGGGCATTTCCCTTTACTTTCCATCTATAATTTCTTACCAGAAAAGAATCTAGCAAAGATTTCAAGATTCAGTGGTTCCAGTAACAAAGTGGTGCATTACAAATATTACAATGTGGTTATGCCAGGTCACAGCAGGCATAGAGGAAAAGAGATCCCAGATGTTTTAATAGGCATCTTTAAAAGTTTGACTAATGCACATCTTATTGATGGGTGAATCTTTCCAGCTAGAAATGAATATTTCTCACTTCTATAGGCAATTGCTTATGTATAATTCATTTCTCTTTCATCTCACAAATCAGCCACTAAGATCATGTAACAATCTATTTACCATGTGATGAGAGGGTTGGTATTTGGAAGGAAAGTGCAAAATGTAGTCAAGTATAAACAGACAGATGGTCAATGTCAAACAGATGACTGATTGATTCTTCAAGGTCCTGAGACTAAAGCCTATGGCAGATTGATGGCAGAAGGTCTAGGGAAAAGACATATGGATGAACATATGGGAAGCATCAAGTTGGAAGACATTTTTATAACATGCTGTTGTATGACTCTTCCTGGGGAGATGTGACCAAATATCTAGTCATAAAGACAGGGCACTGAAAGCAGATCTAAAGACCAATTACACTCATGTTCACTTTGACAAACTAATGACTTTACCAAGGCAATTTTACAGACACACATGATTAGGAGCTCCTGTGGTGCAATCAGTTAGCATGAGGTACTTATATAGACGTGCGTGACTCAATGACAGCTCCATCACATAAAATCCTGCCCTGCCTGTCTGATGACCTACAAGAGCTTCTGTCTGACTTGTTGATAGTTTAGTCAGTTAGAGAGTTTTCTTTCTCCCTAGAGAGAGTGGCAATATCTTTCATAGTATACAGGAATTCAGTTGCTTTTCTGATCAATGACTAATAGGGAGGTAGCTCTCTTTGGTATTAGGATTTTCACTCTACCTTGTAACCCCTCTGAATATAATCCTCCTTGTAGACTCTTCTACTTCTATGTGTACTCTTCTAGTTGTTTCCACACATGTTACTCACTTAATGTTTATGTAAGAGTTACTCTTAACCGTTGCTGTGAGAGAGCATTCAAAGACAAGCAATTTATAGAATAGGGAGATTTATTCAGCTTACGGTTCCAGAGGGGAGAAACTGTCTTTCATGGCAGAGGTGACATGACTAGTGGCTGAAACTGGAGGCAGGCTAAATCATAGCAAATATTTTAGAGTCTCTCTTTTTCCAAGTCTTCTGTCCTATGGTTCCTTTTATTAGGGTGGCTACTGGAAGGTTCCAATCAGATCTTGAGAGTTTCCAATTAGATCTGGGGCTCGTCTTTATACTGTAAGTGTATTGGTCTGGATAATTGCTTCAGGTAGTCTGACAGCTGATCTTAGTTAGTGCCAGGTGTGGTCAAGTTGACACCTAAGATTAACCATTACAGTTTAGCATTATGTTCATTGAATTTTTACAGACAGTTGGTAGGTCTCAGAATGACTTCTGTCTACTCCAGGTAGGCCATTGGTCTTGGAAAAGTAAGGGGTTACTAGAAAATGAAATGCTAGCAAGACCCAAAATGGCATGATGTAACCTGTCATGTCAAAACTTTCATCGAATGAAATGCTGGCCCCTGAGTGCATGGATGGGTCCAGCTTCCCATCACTAACATTCACTTAATGAGTCATCCTGTTTCTTCATGTTTGAGTATGGACAGGAGATGCAGTATAGAAGGACTGTAGGAAAGGCATATGGAATGCTTTGACCACACCTGGAATTAACTAAGATCAGCTGTCAGACTATCTGAAGAGATTATCCAGATCAATACATTTACAGTACAAAGACCAGCCCCAGATTTGATTGTAAACTCTCAAGATCTGATTGGAACCTTGCCATAGCCAACCTAAATAAAAGGAACCACAGGACAGAAGACTTGGAAAATGAGAGACTCTATAATATTTGCTATTGTTTAGCCTGCCTCCAGGCATTACAGTAGGACTGGTAGCAGAAGGAGATCATGACAACGAGCAAAATCCTGTCTGCTTTGGTTCTGCAGATCCACTCCCTTATTAGATGTCTGAAAATAGTATTCTTTAAAGCAATTGAAGTCCTGCACAGGATATTCCATGGATCAACCTCTTTCTAGATTTTTCCCGTACATGCTTCTCTATCAGACCCAATGTTCTGACTATATTACATACAAAATCTCTTATGTCCAATTTTTTCATTGATATTTTTCCATCCATTGTCAACCAGCCCCTGTTAAATATGCTGACTCCAGATGGAAATAGTCAAATGTACCAAATGTTTCATGTGAGCTAATCCATGAGGGAATCACTCGCCTTGTATTGCCTCAAGCAATTCCATCTTTTGTCTTGAGAAGTGATGGTATGTTTTATCACTCAGTTCTCTGCTTCCGTGGCATTCAAACTAATCCCATCTTTTCCCCTGTCTCACAACTTTAAGACTCAGGCTGTGAGAAGCTCTTCTATTACTTGTTTAAACTGTTCCCCAATTCAAGCTTTTCAGGCACAAGTACTCCATAGCAATCAGTTTACTCTACTAGGCTCTCATTAAGCCCTCTAGCTACATGCTGGATCCTGGATTTTTCCTTTCTTATGTTTGAAGTAGGAAGGGCTCTTTACTACACTTTTAATTTTTCATTCATTCTCTTGCAGCCTGCCAGTTTTTAGAATAGGCAAATCATTACCTCATCCCTTTTAGTCTCTTTTTTACTACCTAATCAGAGGATAATATAGAGTATAGTATCAGCCTGTCTTACTTCTTATCATATTTTTTTTAGAATAATTGAGCCTGTCTTGAATGTTTTATTCCTGAAGGCAGAAACCATGGAACCATTACCACAATATCACATCTGTATTATCCCATCTTGACATTTTAAAGGAAACAAGTATATTCTCTAGTTCACTAGTCTTTGGGGGGCATTGACACAAGACATGGGCCATATCGATCATATATAAGCTTTATAAAGAAGAAGACCCCCCCTGTAAGACTCCCTCAATAATGTTTTACATTTCGAAAGTTCAGACTGAGCTGTATGTACTATCAAATATTACAGAAATCATGAAATTACCTTATAGAAAAGAGGTATATGATCCAATATTGTTGACAGTCATATCAAGATTGATTTCTAGAACAACTCACAGAAATTCTACCTTCAGTTGCCTGTATCATTACTCATGTGGAGCTATGCTTCTGCTATTCTCCAATTCACCATTGTTCTTTTGATTCTTGTTCAGTTGCCAATTATGTCATGTGATTTTTCTCTTTGGAACGGTAAAGAAATGTCTCTTCCCTCTAGATTAGGCACTGATGACAGACCATAGAGACTATCCCAACCTTGGCTAGGTTCATGAACCCATTGGTTCATTAGAGTTAGTTAATGCAGCTTGATGAGGTGTCATTACAGTCATGAGTGACTCAAAGGCCACAAGTTAAAGGCCAAACTCTGACTTCATTGGTACTTTTTGTGGAGACTGTAGTGCTCTCTTTAGCCAATAATTTTGTGCTGCTTTTATTATCTTGAGTAGAGGTAGAACACTTGTACATCTTAAGTTTCTTGAACCTCTTGAGGTTTGTGTATTATGTTTACTTATTAAGACTTATGAGTCTTTCTCTTCTTTCATAAGAAGATATCACACAAAAGATTCTGAAAAGCAAAACCAAAGCACTTTACTTGAACATTCACATTTGAATGTGAATGCACATTCAAAACTTAGTATATTACTTAATTTTATGTTCATAACATGGAAGAAAAGAATTTCATGGTATGTAATATCTATTAATTAGTGATATTGGATAGCAGAGACATATTTGAATAAGCAGATGATATTTTGAAATTAAAGGATGGATACGACCTGAGTTTTCTTTTGAGTGATAGTCGTTCATATAACAGTCATGGAATTCTTATTTCTGATTGGTAGGTTTGCTATACACCATTGAGTTTTGACTGTAAAATGCAAAGAAGCAATGGCAAAATAAACAATAAAGAAGTCACTTAATGCTAAATACTGAATGATCAACCTATTGAATTAGGATACATTTTATTAAAAAGAAGGAAAACTAAACCTGCTCTAGGATGGAAAGGAAATATTAGAAAATGTCTTTATGAGTTGCTAATTTTCTCCCTCATTTTTTATTTTAGTCATTATTAGAACTGAAGTTGCATTACCCAACATTATTAACTCTATGGCTGTATGTCAGACAGTAGTTGCTGCTTTAGTGTTGACACATTAAAGTGATAAAGCAAAACAATAGACATGTATGTTACTATGCAATAAAGACATTCTTGTTGCTCTTTAAAGTCTGAGACTATTCTTATTAACTAAATTAAATAAAAATGATGATTTGGGCAAACTTTGCCTCTTCTCTTTAGTGGTTAATTACACTTATGAAAAACTTTATGTATATAGTAAGAAAGCATATAAATTAAGTTCCTTCTTTTCAACTACAAGTAGGCATCATTTGTCACATTTTAGGTGTTTTTTAAAGGAAGACAAAATTAATATTAAAATGTCCTTATATGAGTCAGATAACTAGTTCAGCAGTTAACAGACTATTCTCATATGGACAGCTGTATTTCATCCTTAGAAGCCCAATGATGGATGAATTTACTTCCTGAAAGTTGTCATTTGACCTCCATCTATGTTACATGTCATGCATATGAAGATCTTGATTTTATTTATTTATATTTTACTGAGAACCTTTATTTAGTAATTCAGGTGTCAGGGAATTTTTATTTAGTTCTTCTGGTGTCAGATATAAAACAGAAACAAAAAGACAGAAATATATATTGGCTGTTGGACAGACGTGGTGGCAGCCTTCACTTTAGGCTCCGGAAGGCAGAGCCTGGGAAAAACTCAAAGCAAAGCAATGAGGAGACAAAGCAATCCAGGATGATTTCCAGTGTCACCTTTAGATTTCTACAACACACACACACACACACACACACACAACTAATTAAACAAATATATACATCCCCCCTTCTGCTGGCCCTGAACGCATGCTCACTCGCACGGTCCAGGTAACGCACCCTTCTTCCCAGGTACTTCCTACCAGAACCCAGGTCACCAGCTCCTCCTAGCCCCTCCCACCATCCAGCCTGAACAGAGCCAAAGCTGACCAGGGCTTGGGTGGACTACTGGCCATGCTCTAGCTCCCAGGTGAAGCCCACATATTATCCTTAGACTGTCCTCCCCTTCCACCTGCTGTGAACGCACACTCGCTCATTTGCAGAGAAGGTAAGACAACGTCTGTCTACTAAAACTGATTTAATTGATGTACAAACAGTCTAATAGCCTCATCTTGGAAATAATAACAACAGACAAACGCACCCAACTCCAAGGCAACCACTAGTAATAACAGCCAGAGAGCAGTTATACCAACTAAATCAGTTCAGTCAAAAACACATAGAAACTAAAGAATCAAGAGACAGAAAAACAATCCATGAGAAACAAAACCCAAGAAAACAAATCTCCCACTGAAAGAATTAACCCCATAGCAAGAGATTCCAACCAGAACAAATTCACAGAAAATAGCCAAGAAAGCCAGGCCCAAGATAATGACTTCCAAAGCAGGATAATTAGCACGGTTAATACTATGAAAGAGGAAATCCGGAAAGAGTTATATATCTGCATCAACCACTTTGAACAGGAACATAATAGACACCTAGAGGAGTTGAGAAAAGCAGTTCAAGAAACAAAAATAGGCATAGAGTTGTTAAAACAATCTCAGGCAGAGTTTAAAATTGAACTAAAAGACAAGTTATGCTCAACCCAGAACTCAACAGAGAGTCTTACCAATAGAACTATCAAGGTGTAAAATAGAATTCCAGATCTTGAAGACAAAGTAACACAATTAACCAGCTCAATGGAATAGATTGTTAAAGCCAAAAAGATACTTGAGAGGAATATTCAAGAGTTATGGGAGAGTTATAAAGAAGCTTAACATGCGCATTCATGGAATGCCAGAGCAAAAATTCCAAAATACTACACCTGAGGAAATTTTTCAAACTTATATAAATGAGAACTTCCCTCATCTAAAGAAAGAGAGGCTCATCCAAATACAAGAGGCATTCTGCAACCTGAACACATATGACCAAAATAGAAACTTGCCACAGAAAATAATAGTAAAAACAATCCACATTCAAGACAAAGAAATGGAGCTGAGAGCTTCAAGGAAAAAAAAAAGTCACTTTTAAAGGTAAACAAATGACTCCTCAACGGAAATAGTAAAAGCAAGATGAGCTTGGAGAGACATACTTCAAGTATTGAATGAGCAAAAATGTCAACCCAGGCTGATATACCTGGCAAAACTATCCATTGTGGTCGAAAAAGAAAGAAAAATTTTCCAGTACAAAGATAACTTGAAGGCTTACATGTCTACCAAACCAGGCTTTCAAAAAATACTAGAAATGATAATCAAGACTGATGAAAAAAACAAGCATATCCAGGAGGACAGAAGAGAAGTATAATACAACCAAAACCTGAAAGCCAAGCAATACACTTACAAAAGCCATTAAACATAATATATCCAGAATTAAAAATAATTTCTCCATTATAACATTAAATGTTAATGAAATTAACTCTTTGATAAAGAGACACAAATTACAAACTTGGATTAAAAATCAAAACCCATCAATCTGCTGCCTCCAGGAAACCCATCTCACCACAAAAGATAGGCACATCCTAAAAATAAAAAGGCTGGTCCAAAATTCTGCAAGCTACTGGAACCAGGAAACAGGCAGGGGTAGCCATTATGCTATTGGACAAAGTGGACTTCAAACCAAAAAAAACATAAGAGACATAGATGGATAGTACATTTTAGTCACAGGTACTATTTATTAGGAAGACTTCACAATACTGAACATGTATGCACCTAATACGGGCCCTCCCACATTCATTAAGCACACACTACAGCATCTAAAGCAAGAAATCAACCCCCATACTATAATTCATGGGGATTTCAATGCTGCACTTTCAACATGGGATAGATCAACAAGTCAAAAACTGAACAGAGATACAGTAGAACTTAATCAAACCCTTACTGAAATGGACCTTATAGATCTCTATGGAACTTTTCATCCACAAACCAAAGAATACACATTTTTCTCAGCAGCACATGGAACATTCTCCAAAATAGACCACATACTGGGCCACAAATCAAACTCCACATGTACAGGAAAATTGAAATTCTAGCCTGTACCCTATCAGACAACCATGGTCTAAAGCTTGACATGCACAGCACAACAAAGAACAGAAAATTCACTAATTCCTGGAAACTAAACACTGTGATGCTGAATGAGAATTGGATTCAGGAAGAAATTAAAAAGGAAATTCAAGATTTCCTGAAAGCAAATGATAATGAAAATACAACTTATCAAAATCTTTGGGACACAATGAAAGCTTACATAAGAGGTAAGTTCATAGCTCTTAATCCCAATATAAAAAAAATTGAAACATCAGAAATAAATAGCTTAACAATGCAGCTTAAAGCTTTAGACACAAGACACACTAGAGCAATCCATTCCCAAAAGCAGTAGAAGAGAGGAGATCAGCAAAATCAGGGGGGAAATTCCCCAAAATTTAGATAGGAAAAATGATACAGGGAATCAACCAGTCAAAAAGGTGGTTCTTTGAAAAAAATCAATAAAATTGAAACACCCCTATATAAATTAACCAAAAGCAAGAGAGAACACACAAATTAACAAAATTAGAAATGAAAATGGAGTTATTATTACTGATACCCAAGAAATTCAGAGAACTACAACGTCATATTTCAAAAACTTATACTCTGTGAAATTTGACAACACAAAAGAAATGGATGAATTCCTAAATAAGCACAACTTACCCAAATTGAATCAAGAAGTTTTGAATTATTTAAATAGTCCTATAACATATAAGGAAATCAATGAAGTAATCACGAATCTTCCCACCAAAAAAATGTCTTGGACCAGATGGATTCAGCACAGAGTTCTACCAGATATTTAAGGAGCTGATAACACCAATTCTCCTTAAAATGTTCCGTCAAACAGCAAAGGAAGGAACACTACCAAATTCTTTCTATGCAGCTAATATCATCTTAATCCCAAAACCTAATGAAGATATATTTATAAAAGAACAGTATAGGCCAATCTCTCTGATGAACACAGATGTAAAGATTGGCAACAAAGTCTTAGAAAATCAGATTTGAAAACATATCAAAAAGTTCATTCATGGGGATCCAGTAGGGTTTGTCCCAGGCACACAAGGTTGGTTCAACATATGCAAATGAATTAATGTAATTCACCATATAAACCAGTCCAAAATCCCAAACCACATGATACTCTCGATAGATGCAGAAAAAGATTTTGATAAAATTCAACAGCCCTTTATGATTATGATCAAAACCCTAGAGAAGGTTGGAATGGAAGGAACCTTTATCAATATAATAAAAGTAGTATACCACAAGCCTACAGCAAGGATTTTACTCAATGGGGGAATCTTGAAGCATTCCCGCTTCAATTAGGAACTAGACAAGGTTGTCCACTCTCACCACTTCTATTCAATATTGTACTTGAAGTCTTAGCTGAAGCCAGAAGACAAGAAAGGGAGATAAAATGGATTCAAATTGGCAAGGAAGAAGTCAAGTTATTTCTATTTTCAGATGATATCGTCATATACCTGAGTGATCCCAAAACTCCACAAGGAAACTTGTGGAACTAATACAGAAGTTCAGCAGAGTGGCAGGATACAAAATAAATGTACAAAAGTCAGTGGCCTTCCTACATGCTCAGAATGAAAGAAGTGAAAAAGCCCTGAGAGAATCAATCCATTTATTTTACCCCTAAAAAATGGAATATCTTGGCATAAACCTAACCAAAGAAGTAAGAGACATTTACAATGAAAGCTTTAAATCCCTAAAGAAAGAAATTGCAGAGGACACTAGACGGTGGAAATACCTCCCATGTTCCTGGATTGGCAGAATAAATATCATAAAAATGACCATCCTACCAAAGGCAATATAAAGATTAAATGCTATACCAATTAAAATCCCGAAGCAATCTCAAAATTCATATGGAGGCACAAAAGACCCAGGATAGCAAAGACAATCCTGAGTAACAAAAACACTGCTGGAGGTATTACCATACCAAACCTTAGTCTATACCATAAATCCATAGTTGTAAACACAGCCTTTTACTGGCTCCAAAATAGACACACAGATCAATGGATAAGGGTTGAAGACCCAGATATAAGCCCACACAACTACAGCCATTTGATCTTTGACAAAGGGGCCCAAAAAATCCAAAGGAAAAAGAAGAGCATCTTCAACAAATAGTGCTGGCAAACTGGATATCCACATGCAGAAGATTAAAACTGGACCCATACTTGTCACCACAAGACTTTATTCCAAAAGGATCAAGGACCTCGATATAAGATCAGAGACTATAAAAACCATAGTTGAAAGGGTAGGGAACTCCCTCGAGCTGATTGGGCTAGGCCAACACTTCCTAAGCAGACATTCAATAGCACAGTCTATACAAACAACACTCAACAGATGGGATCTTGTGAAATTAAAGAGCTTCTGTTCAGACCACAGAATGGGAGAAAATCTTCACTAACCACATATCTGATAGAGCTCTATTATTCAGAGTGCACAAAGAACTTATAAAACTAAACACCAAGGAAAAAAATGGCCCAATTAAAAAATGAGCCTTGGAAGTTAAAAGAAACTTTACCAGGAGCGAAATTAAAATGTCTAACAAATATCTTAAAAAAAGCTCCATATTCTTAGCCATCAGGGAAATGCAAATCAAAACTTCCCTGAGATAGGGGCTGGAGAGGTGGCTCAGGGGTTAAGCCTCTGCCTTGCAGTCGTGAGTTCAGATCTTAGACCCCATGTATAGACACCGGGCAGAAGCAGGAGCAGCCTGCTTTTTTGGTCCTGGTAGGGCAGAACCTGTGAATCCCAGGGCAGAGTAAACAAGGAGCAGGTGGAGGCGGTGTGTGGTGGTTCCGGCATTCCTTGGTGGTTCTACATGCACACACACACACATACATACACACGGGCTCACATGTATACATGCACAATTGAATAAATAATAAATAAATAAATTAATTAATTAAAAAAAAAAACTTCCCTGAGATATCATCTCATCCTGGTCAGGATGGCAAAAATCCACAATGCAAACAACAACAAATGCTGGAGAGGATGTGGAGAGAGGGGAACTCTGCTACATTGCTGGTGGGAATGCAGGCTCATACAACCACTCTGGCGAGCCATCTGGCGACTCTTAAAGAAGTTAAAGATTGAAATGTCATATGACCCTGCTATGAGAATAACCCCACTTTTGAGAATAATCCCCCATACAACGAAAATTCACCTCGATAGCACAAGCATGACCATGTTCATAGCAGCACTGTTTACAATAGCAAAGTCATGGAATCAACCCAAATGTCCAACAGTTGATGAGTGGATAAGGGAAATGTGCTACATTTATACAAGGGAATACTACTCAACCATCAAAATTGATGAGTTAATGAAATTTGCCAGGAAATGGATGGAATTAAAACTATTATATTGAGTGAAGTATCCCATACACAGAAAATTAAGTGCTATATGTACTCCCTAATAGGTGGATCCTAGTACCAAACCCACTTAGAGACACACTCAAAGATAAATCTCTGTAATACCTACAATAATTGGAAAGATTATAACCAGGAGGGATGGGGAAGGAGGGCCCCACCAGAAACAAGGAGAGAAGGGATCATGTTACAGCAGAGGAAATAGGCCACCATCAAGGACTGCAAGGAAGTAATGAGAATCTGGTTAAATTCACAGACTTTCCTTCCTGATCATTTGCAAGTGATGGGGCATGATCTCACCAGAAGGGGAGGGCATATAGTCTGGCACATAGAAAGTAATCATTTTGCAAATGGCAGGCTGACCCCCCCACCATGGTCTCCTACATTTATTCCATCTACCTTTGAATATACTCATAATAAGACTCTAATTTAACAGCTTTTTATCTCTGGCCGGGGGGTGACATCCAATATCCATCAGGATGTAGCCAAGGGCATTGCAGGAGCAGCAAAACTGAAAAAAATAAACCAACAAATCATAATTCAGAACATCTGAGACTTTATATCAACCACCTGGAACTAGGCCAGCTTAATCTCTCCCCATCCTGAAGCTCAGGGAAATTTGCGGAAGAGGGGATGATAAGATTGTAAGAGCACAAGGACAGGAAGAGTCATGATATGCAAGCTACTCCACACAAGTTAGAGCTGAGGCAATCATTATTGGACTTTGCATGACCTACTCAATGACCAACACATTATTGACCCCTCAAAGTCTAGCATGGAGTAAAGGCACTAGGATCCTTAGAAGCTAGGGATTAACAGCCACAATAGTGTTCCTATACATAAAGGGAACATGAGAAAGAGTTCTAGGAAAAGCCACTGAGTCCTTACACCTCATCAGAGAGGAGGACCCAGAGGAAAGATTAACATACACATTAAAGAATGCTCCAGGAATGGAGGGAGGAGGCACTGGGAGATAGGGAGGGATAGGGGAAAAGGAAGGGGAAAAGGGGGTGAGAGTGTCCAGGGAGGGGTGGCGGGAGGAAGGAGACTGGTTTATCTATTAACTTTGTGTGAGCGGAAATAAAAAAAAATAAAAAATAAATAAATACCTTGGAAGTGTTGTCTAGTGGTCTGAAAAGAATCAAACAAGTTTCGGTGTTGATGATGTAAATTATCCCTAATTGTAAACCAATACTTAGACAAAGAATGTGTTAGAAGCAAACTGTATAGGTCTTCCTAATGAATTTGAAGTATATGGTGTCAGACACATAATGAAGTCGATATTCAAACACATATGTTTTTAAAGGCAACGTTTAGAAGGCTGGCATCCTTTCTTTCTGTCTGTAGAATCACTTGATAAGCAGTAATTCTCAGGATAATCAGGAAAGACTTTGATAGCTAATGGGATTAATCTAATTGTTCCAAATGACACTTCCAACTTAGTTAATATGTCATCCATTGCCCTAGGTTTGTTCTGTTTATTGGAGTAATTTCAGTGACTTATACAGTATGGTACCTATTCCATATGTTTGTTTTTATTATTTTTTAATTTTTTCCTGTGTGCATAAGTGCCAGTGTGTTCATGAGTGATATGTGTGTGTGGGTGTGTGTGTGTGGAGAAGAAAGGGGGCGCTGTGTATACCTGTAGTATCCAAGGGTAATTTCAGGAATTGCTGAACCTCATTATTCCTTTGCTCTGGGATTTTTCAGGCTCCAACTTCTAGTGTTGGAATTTCAAGGCTCTGCAATTTCCACCCTGCATTTTTCGGTGGAATCTGGGGATGCAACTCAGGTCTTTCTGCTTTCTAGATAAAGGATTAATACCTGAGGCATCACCTCTTCAGATAAAGTTAGTTTTTAATTAAATGATTGAAATTTTTCTTCCTGATTTCCTCTCTATTCAGAAAAATCATTTCCCAAAAGACGAAAACAGATGTTTCATGTTTTGCTGACATCACATCATTACATGTGAATAAGACACAGGGGGCCATTTTTTTAACCAAGTTTAAGTATATTAAAATATTTGTATGTCAAAATGAAGTAGAATCAATTATTCACTTATACACAAGTATAAATTTATAGATTACTTAGCCTTAAAACATAGGAAATAAAAGTTTTCATTTGAAAATTGTGGTTTTCATTGAAGGACCTAAACACAATCATAAAAAATCTTTAAGTAAAATTAGTTTTGTCAATACAAATTGGACTGTTGACCCAAGTTGTGTTTATTTTTATGTACTAATATGTTTTCCCTTGCCATATCTCACTCTTATTTTTAAAAGCTTTCTATATGCTTTATTCAATTTCAATCCATATATCTTCACTTAATTCTTATAATGGGACTGAACAATGTTTGCTTATTTTATTTTACAAATCTTCATTGTTTTGCTCATTTTATTCTGATATTTCACAGATGATGACTGAAATCCTGATCTTGCACATGCTCACATATTATTCTACTGCTAGCTGTAGTATCAGTTTAAATTCTGTTCTTGACTTAAAGTTAACTTCATACCATTGTTATAATGTATTGGTCATTGAGCAGGTCATGCAAAGTCCCATAATGATTGCCTCAGCTCTAACTTGTGTGGAGTAGCTTGCATATCATGACTCTTCCTGTCCTTGTGCTCTTACAATCTTATCATCCCCTCTTCCGCAAATTTCCCTGAGCTTCAGGATGGGGAGAGATTAAGCTGGCCTAGTTCCAGGTGGTTGATATAGAGTCTCAGATGTTCTGAATTATGATTTGTTGGTTTATTTTTTCAGTTTTGTTTTCATTAAATCGCTTTGTCTTTAATATGATCATTTTATTAACCACATGTTCTCATCTAAGTTTATTCACATTACAGTGATTTCAAACACAGATCATCTGTTTAAAATTCTTATTTATGTTCTTGCTGAATTTCCAGAAATTATAAATCAGCAAGAATTGCTTTATGGTTAAACTACTAATAGGAACTGTGATTTCAATGATAGTACCACAAGTTTAATCATTACTGCTCTTGCTGACTTATGCTAAATGTTCTTAGTGAATCACTCCCACATTATTCTCCAAAGAGGTTAATTTTACCTGTTAAACTGTCCTGACTATGACTATATCCATCATCCCTGCCTCGAGTTTGTACAACCATTAATTTTAATGCTAACCAGTTACCTTCACATTCATATGTCAATTGTTATCACCTCTATTACTTTCCCATTGAAACAGAAAAACTTGATTCATAGGCTTAAGTTAAAAACAAATCTCATTTTCCATTACAGAGAATCATCTTTTTTCTTATTTAAATTGGCACTTTTGCATTCAACATGTTTTGATCAATAAAAGCAGACTGTGAAATATTAAATTATTAACTTAATATAATTTTAATAAATGCATATAGGTTGCATGGTCTCTTCCTTTCCTGCTTTCCTTATCACCTTTCAAACCTAATTATCTTTCTCCTCGCCTTTCATTTCATCCATTCACTTTACACATAGTAGCATTGAAATTGTAATCAATCGTGAAACAAATTTCAAGTCCTAAAAGAGGAATTATCTCAGAATGAGTAACTGAAAATTTAAGAAGTAGGCATTATTACTTCACCCTAGTAGGACTCTAGATGATATTTTATCTAGTGTTACAAAGTCAGTTAATAACTAACATATTATGACCAGAGGGTCAACCTTTCTAATAGACTATATTAACTATGAAGGATGTATTACTTTCATTAATGAGCTTTTACAAAATGATTTTAAGCTACATTTTCCCATGCTCTCTCTTTTAATATGTCTTAATTATGAAATGGTAGTACATCTAATTCTAAGCAGTAGATCATGATTTTGCCAGACTTTCAGAAAGTTATTTAATGTATCATAGCCTTTCCTTATACATTACCATGTAAATTCTAAAATTACATTTTTATTATTATGGATGATGAGATACTTTATTGTTTTAAATTATTCTGTCTTGCAGAGAATTGAACTAATGAGAATTTCTTTAAGCACTAATTCCCCCCCCTTCTAATTAAAATAGTTTTGGAGGAAGAATAAATTGCAACTGGAGATCATTTCCTTCATATGTAGATTTTAGAGGTCTCTTGCTAATCTTTAGCAAGAGGTCAGAACTTCCTGTTGATATAATATTTGTGCTTATATAAATGAAAGTTCCTAGAAAAAAATCTGTATCTGCAAAGTTCATTGACTGATTAACACCTCCATGATGGGAATGTCTGAAATGTGGCAAATCCAAGGGCATCTTAAGCACTTTGTTATCATATGTGGCTTAATATTTTGTAACTATTAAGTAAATCCTTTGCAACGCAAAATCAGATCTCTGGTTTCCACAATGAAAAAGCTAAGAATTTTATCAGGTAGCATCTACCATCTATTGCTGAGATTTCCCCCTCTGTTCTATAACTTACCTGATGTTTTCATTAAGGTATTTGAAAAAAAGCATTCATTTATGATTTTCTTTGCTCTACAATTATAAAAAATCAAGAACTAATATTATTTTTCCACAACCTGAATTTGTCTTCCAGGTCCATGATCTTCTTATATTTGCCTCTAGAAATAGACTATCATTTATCTCTTTGAAGTAAGAGATGAGATTTAACATCTACATTACTAGCAGCAGAAAAAGAGCAAAGTGTGTTCTTTCCTGTAATTCTTCATTATTTGGTATGAAAAAGTTAAAGAAGAGAGTTAACAGGATGATTTAATGTGATACTTCATCAGAGTAAGCTTTTATTTATTTATTTTCTTCATTTTTTTATCTGTTGCATTTAAGTCAGTCTGTGACCCAGGAAAGATAGCTACTACAGTGAATTGCAAAGTAGAAGTTGTGTCAAGGTAGAAAAGAGAGACAAATATTTAAAATATTTTAATGAAGATGCCAAAGGCCATCTATATTTCATACAATAGAAATAAAAATTAATGATATAGATTTTTTCATTCACAAAACATGTGAACTGAGTTCTTATATTAGGTATATTGTGCTATATTAACATATTTAAATATGTTAATAAATATGTTTATGTACATATTTATTATGTTTAATATGTTTAAATATTTTCGTACCATGATAAATATATGTAAATTAGCTTGCTTCTGGTGAATATCACTAAATTTAAAATTAGTACCTATGAAAAGACAGAAATGTTTCTTTCCCTGAATACTTAACTTTTTTTTTTTTAAATTGTACATATGGGGGGCTGGAGAGGTGGCTCAGGAGTTAAGCCTCTGCCTTGCAGGCAGAAGGTCCTGAGTTTGGATCCTAGACCCCATGTATAGATGCCAGGGAGAAGTGGGGGTGGCCTGTGTTTCTGGTCCTGGTCAGAGCCTGTGAACCCCGGCCGGGGGGGGGGGGGGCAGAGTAAACAAAGGAGGAGGTGGAGGCGGTTCATGGTGGTTCCTAAATTCGTCCGTGGTTCTACACACACACACATACACGCACACACATACACGCACACACGTGCACACACCCATACCCACACAATTAAATAAATAATAAATAATAAAAATTGTACATATGTTTTCAGAAAATACTATTAATAAGAGAAATAATGAAGTGCCTTATTTTTCTCTTTGCTTTTCACCTTGAGATGTGTTCATTGAAAAATGTCTGCTCTGAGCTAGAACTAAAGATGGACCTTTTGTAGCAGAACTTTAAGCATCTAGCTGCAAGAAACAAACTACTTTACACACACACACACACACACACACACACACACACACACACACACACAAAGAAATCCAAGGTCTTTTGTTGCCGTTGCTATTCCTTAAAAGTCTGAAAGTCGGGGCTGGAGAGGTGGCTCAGGGGTTAAGCCTCTGCCTTGCAGGGAAAAGGTCCTGAGTTTGGATCCTAGACCCCACATATAGACGCCTGGCAGAAGTGGGTGCGGCCTGCGCTTAAGGTCCTGGTAGAGCAGAGCCTATGAATCCCGGGGCAGAGCAAACAAGGAGGAGATGGAGACAGTCCATGGTGGTTGCTGAATTTGTCTGTGGTTCTACACACACACATACATATGCACATATATACATACACACATGCGCACACACGCATACACACACAATTCAATAAATAATTTTAAAAAAAGTCTTGAAAGACATTTAACGTTGCTAAAACACCAATGACACATGAGAAAAGTTCCATACTCTGGTTGAATACTCTGAAGCCAAAGGGATTCTCCCAACATTTGCGTTCCAAATGGGAAAAATTCAATATGGCAATATTCATTGAACACTGGTCAAGTTTTGCTGTTATTTCCTTTTGCGTAACTGAGCAACAGTCATAACTCAATTCAGGTGTTAACTTGACAATCAAAGGTTTCAGCTCTGGGAACATTTTTAAGTAATTAATAGTTGAACTAAACCTTGAGCAATCCTACAGAAAAATATCTAATTGATCAGGAAGGCCCAGGCCATTGTGGGAGAGACTATACCCTAAGCAGGTGAATTAGATGAAGAAAACTGGTAAAGAAAGTTCACATTCTTTAATTGGTCAGACATGCTGGTCTGACAATTAAAGATTGTACCTCGCTTAACAACTCTTTGGATATGGTGGGGCCATTTCTCTCACTCCCTTGGACTGGTGTGAGTTCTGCTGTTAAACAGAACAAGGAATTCTAAGAATCATGCAGCATAATAAAATCCTCTTAAGCTCCCTTCCCTGCACTCCTCTGCCCCGGACGCGCGCACGCTGGTCCAGCCGGGCCTCACCGCGCGACCCAGGTAAGCTCTGTCTGCGCACCACCCCCAGAACCCCCACGCCGCCCAGGGGACCCAGCTCCTCCCACCATCCAACCAGAGCCGCGCCCAGAAGGCCTGGGAGGAGGAGGACACCCCCTCTGCGCCTGGGCCCCGCCCCCAGGTTAAATAGCACCCCGTCGACCACCCCATCCTCCCTTCCCTCCACTCCCCCGCCCGGGACGCGGGGTCCAGCCTGGACTCACCTCAACCTAAGTAAGCTCCGTCTCCGCCCACCCCCAAAACCCCAGGCAAAATAATTCAGTTTAGTGAAAAACGCACAGAAATTGAAAGAAGATCTTAAGAGTTAAAACGACAATGCCAAAGTCAAAGTGCAAATCCAGGAGAAACAACACTCAAGTAAACAAATCTCCCACTGAAGGAATTAATCCCATAATGTTAGTCTCCAACCAGAACAAACCCATGGAAAATGGCCAATAAAGCCTGACCCAGAATAACGACCTTCAAAATATGATCATTACCATGTTCAATACTATGAAAGAGGAAATCCAGGAGGAATTACATAATCGAATCAATCTCTTTGAAGAGGAACACAACAGACACTTGGAAGAGTTGAGAAAAACAGTGCAAGAAACAAAAAGTGGCATAGAGCAGTTAAAGCAGACTCAAGCAGAGTTTAAAACTGAGCTAAAAGACAAGTTATCTTCAACCCAGAACTCCACAGAGAGTCTTATCAGCAGAACTACCCAAGCAGAAAACAGAATTTCAGACCTTGAAGATAAAATGGGAGTACTAACCAGCTCAATGGAAGAGGTTGTTAAAGCCAAAAAGATGCTTGAGAGAAATATCCAAGAGATATGGGACACCCTGAAGAAGCCTAACATGCGTATTCATGGAATACCAGAGCAAGAATCTCAAAATACCACCCCTGAGGAAATTTTTCAAACGATCATCAAGGAAAACTTTCCTCATCGAAAAAAAAGAGAGGCCCATCCATATACAAGAGGCATTCCGCACCCCAAACAGATATGACCAAAACAGAAGCTCGCCATGGCAAATAATAGTCAAAACACTCCACATTCAAGATAAAGAACTGGTGCTGAGAGCTTCAAGGAAGAAAAAACAAGTCACTTTTAAAGGTAAACCTAGTAAAATAACAAATGACTTCTCAAATCCAAATTGACATAACTGGTATTGTGGATTAGAATAAGACAATATTCCTATAAAGAAAGCTTTCACTATAGGAATCTACAGAAAACAGGCAACTATAAAGAAATTTATCTCTTATATGAAATTTTCTAAGCAAACCAAAATAAAACAAAATTATTGGACAGAACATCATTGCAACATGTAATGAATAAGGTTAAATTATTATAAAATTTTGTATCTTATAGATGCAATCATACAATTATCAATATGTGATATAAGAATGGTCAAAGAGCAATTTCAAAAAAGGTGTTTTTAAAGCAAATTTTTATGATTTTAACGATTATACTCAAAATATTTGATTTGATGTTCATTCTGCCATTTCCCTCATTACTTGGTTCAAGATAGGTATTTGGGCTACAGACACATAAACATTCAATGGAAAAAAGAACATGTTATTATTTGTTGAACTTTTCATAGTGCATTAAATTGGTTTCTGTTTTGTGAGGTATTTTTTGAATATTCAGGTAAAGGCATGAATCAAAAGATGATCAAAATTATATATATTGCTTGTGAGCATAAAATTATATTGAAATTTATTTACAAGCATCTGAGTTTAGATATTTATTTTCTTTTTAAAATTTATTATTATTATTTATTCAACTGTGCGCATGTGCGTGTGTATGTGTGTGCGTGTGTGTGTCTGTGTGTGTGTAGAACCACGGACGAATTCGCGAAACCGCCATGGACGCCTCCACCTCCTTCTGCCCGGGGATTCACAGGTTCCGCCCTACCAGGACCAGAAGCCCAGGCCGCCCCTGCTTCCCCCGGCGTCTATACGTGGGATCTGGGATCCAAACTCAGGACCTTCTGCCTGCAAAGCGGAGGCTTAACCCCTGAGCCACCTCTCCAGCCCTTATTTTCTTTTTAAAATATGCACATATTCTAAATGCTCATAGACACATGATGGATTTATTTACATGAGAGTTAGATAAAAATTATTTTTCAAAAACTTTATAGATTGTATCTTTAATATGCCTTCGTGGCTATCATAAAATTATAAGGTGATAAAAGTATAAATATTCTAAGCACTAGAAAATATCCAAAGTAAGTGGAAAAGAATCAAAATAGATCACAAATAATTCCAATATGGCAGCTAGTACTGTGTATTTGAAAATAATCATGGTTACTTACTAGCGAAAGTGAAGAGGATATGGACTAAATATGACAGTAAATAATTTAAGCACAGAGAGGTACTATCTATCCTCCTGTCACTGAAATAGAAATGAATGGAAGATTCCCAAAAGAAATGGAGCCATGTATGAAAATCAGAGCGTTTCTTGTTTCTTTGTTTTTCATCTTACTGCATAGCTCCAGGAGGGGTCAAACATAGAGTCCCTTATCTGAGATTTCCAAGGATTGGTGATAAAAGGGCATAATATTACTTCTTACTATTCTCATTAGGACTACTGCAATGAAGAATAGTGAAGGACATCAACAGGAAAGTGATACAAAACTGGAAAAAACACGCTATCATCTCTTTACAATAAAGTTGATGTTATGGGAGAGTGACTTTTCTAAAAATAAAACAATATAGATATAAAGTTACAACACAGACAAAAATCGTAGGGTGAGAAACCATAGTCAAGACTTTGCTATGGCAACTTAGGTGGACTTGGGCTCTCTCATATTTTAATCTGCATGGTTTTCTAATTGTGATCTAGCTCACATAAGGAAAATGGAGAACTGATGTGACTTTCCAATTAATAGTCATGAACCCAGGGCTCCTGGTGAGTAGCTATCAGTACTAAGCAAAAATATGCTATATGGGTTTTCTGATGTGATTCCATAACATCTTTACATCTTTTGTCTGAAGTCAGTGTTCAAGGTTTTTGACCATATGGAGATTATTTTGGAAACTCACTGAGGAACGGCAATACGTAATTTACTACAATATGGTTAGAGAAGCAGCTCAGTTGTGAAACCCTTGTCTAACATGTAGATGCCCCTGGGTTTAAACACACCAATGTATAAAATTAGAAGTGTATCATGTTCTGCCAGCATTTGCAGTCGTGGGGGAGGATGATTATAATTTCAATGTCATTTTTGGTTCCATAGCAATCTCCTAGTCAGTCTAGGCTAAAAAATATTTTCTTAAAATTAATTAACTAATTGAAAAATAAAATCTTTTCAGGACCTTCTTATGACCGTAAGGTAGAGTCCAAAACTGGGTGATAAATAGAAAGGATGCTTGATATATATCAGTGTACGAATCAATGAATATCAGATACCCAAAGAGTTACATTAAATATGATTGACTCAGAAAACTTCAGTTGCATGTGGTTATTTGGCTTTATGAATCTCAAAATTCTATTTTTTCCTGTTCTTAGTAAAATCTTCTGAAAAATATTAAGAAAATGTCTTCCTAAATGTCACAACTCTTTCCTATAATTTCATGAGAGTTGCCAATGTCATCACTGTAAGAGACTGGAATGCTTCAGTGTGTCTGTGAGAAATCATATTTTTGCTACCATGTCAATGTGCAGCAAAACAAAAAAAAATTCCATCCATCTTTAGAATTTTGAAATGATAGTAAGGTAGTATGAAATTTATTTGGAGTTATTAAAAATAAGAGTTTTTCTGTTACTGTTCATTGAAATTCCTGACATTAATTTGGCTTGTATTGGCAATGGCATGTAAAAGTCTTTGAAAGATCTTGTTACCTTGATCCTTTGATATTATAAAATGTTTTCATGAAGATGCCTAAAAAATTCTTATATTTTTTTACAACTTTGCTTTCCTAAATTTCTCCTTTTGGATTCTGAAGTAGAGTATTGACATTCTATGTTAGGCTTTTTATATCTCTTCTAAGAACAGCTAGTGCATCCAGGAATTGGAGGATGCTGTCTAACTGGTCGAAAGAGCATGAAGCTTTTCTTTTTAAGTATCTGTTGTGTATTGGTGAGTGGCACGTATACATGACCACACTCAAGTATGTGCCTGTGGAGACCCAAGGGAAATATTCTGAATCATCCTCAACTGTGAGTCTTGCAATTGTGAGTCTCAATTAGGGCTGATCTGGCTAGCAAGCTTGCTTTGGGAATTCCCATATTTTGAATTTCAGGGCTAGAATTATAAACTTCCATATTATCTAGCAGGCAACTTTACATAAGATCTGGGTATCTGAACTCAAGTCCTTTTGCTCTAAACTCTAGTCCTTTTGCTTGTGAGACAAAGAATTTAACATTGAGCCATCTTTTCAGCCCTCATTTCTTTTCTTCCTAACAATAAAGCAAAGAGCTTTATTTAATTTGTTGTTTATTTTAAAGTAGACTTCTGCTGTTATCATGCATTCTCGTAGTTTTTAAAACACTGCAAATTATGAATTATTCCACAAAATATGGTTGGTAGAAAGTGTATTTTAGTGTTTATTTCACTCAGAAAGTTTCAGTGAATTCCTTGAGATCAGGATGAGAAAGGTGTTTAGATCATGTCTGTAAAATCATCACTAATGTTTTCCTGCTTTTGGCAAAAAAAAGTCACCCCATCAAATCAAAGGACTAAGAAATGGGATTTTTTTCAGTACATGCACTTGAAGTATTGATAATTGTTAGGAAGTCCCCTGGATATTAGAAGAAGAACTGGATAGGAATATGAGAGGAGAAAAGGGCTGAAGTATTTAGTTTCCCAACACAATCATGTCCTAGTTTTGTTACCTGTCATATTTTCAAAACACTTATTTAGAAGCTTAATATTTCTTATCTATAATGTGAAATACATCGTTCTGCTCATTCTTAGAACTCATGTCAAAGTCACACCCCAAGAGATCACTTCCATATTTAGATGAGCTTAGAATTTCAGAGAAATGTAGAGTCTTTAGGTCCTGATAAAAAGCAGAGCAAAAGTGCAAAGCATCTCCAAAAATGCTTGAGTCATGAATGTCCAAGTTAAATTGAAATGTTTTCAAGATAAATAGAAAAACAGATATTTACTCATTTGTTACAGTGGCCATCCTATGTAAAGATGCAGGCTGTGCCATATGGAGTTATCTGGTTGACAGGAATAAATTCTGAGCAATGTTTGCACAAGTGTCTGCTGGAGTTTGGAATTATTATCCCATGCTTATACATGTCATGAATTTGTAGTACTGCCATTTTCTATTTGAAATTCTCCCATGAAGTTTTAAGGGTAATAAAGGAAATAGGAAAGAATCAAGAGTGGTGGCTTGAACAAGTTATTAATTTCTTTTTCTTCCTGCTACAAAGGATGAACATACAATTCATGAATTTACTCAACAGTCTTGGTGGAAACCAGAAATACAGATTGGATTTCCCAATAAAAATCTATGCGGATTCTTACTGTATACATTCTTATTATATCTTAACGTTCATTTCATCCACTCATTTTATATGTACCAAAATACTCCTCCTCCTATTATTAAATTTAAATTTTATGGTTTTCCACTTGTGACATGAGGAATTCATGTCATTGAGACCAATGTCAAAACTCTTGAATAAGACTGGCAAGATACAGGCTCATATTCAAATGGGAACATATGCCACTTCTCTTGAAAATGGAATTATCACACCTATGCCAGAGCCACTAGACCAGAGAAAAGAATGTTCACTGAAACTAATTGAGAAATGAGCTAAAAGGAATTTAACAGGTTTTGGAAACTAAGAATTTAATTGATGGATTTCATTTTTTTCTAAAATTAGTGACAACTTATGTTCTTTCTTTTGGTCTTCCTACTGGGAATGAGATGTTTGAATTGGAACATTGTGGTTTCTCTAATAAAATATTTGTGTGAATGTCACCAATGCCCCTGGGTTACAGAATTTGTTGAAAAAGTGGTATTAGAAGATTCTGTGGATTTCTAGAAGGGAAGGTCCTTTGGTTATTGGTAACATGTCTTCAACATACGGATGGTGTAACTGCTGATTTTCTTCATTAGATTATGTGTTGAGAGTTGTTGCTCCACTCCATAACTTGTGACATTTGCAATCTGAGGTTTCTGCAGAGGTTTAGAGGAAAGTGGTTTCCTAGGCTATTGACATATTTCACTGGGGAAGATGCTTGTGACTTTTTCAGACATCCCATTATGATAACAGAAAATGACATTTTCTCTATTGTGGTTTGGAGCCAAATGGGATGTTTCCAAGGGTCTCATGTTTACAAATAAAATGGAAGGTTACAAGCATGGATTTTTCTTTTTCTCTCCCACATATTATCTGAGTCATTTAGGTAAAAAAAAAGAAATTGTAGTTATAAAATGGAGGAAATAATATGAAAATAAAACTGGATACTAGTGAAGACACTGTATTTAAAATTTATATTGACACAACCAAAAGTCAGGAAATATATGAAGCTGTGAATTATCATAGGAGACAAGAAAAAATTCTTCAACATGTGATCCCAACAAAATGACCACCAACATTTCTGGTCATAGAAATAATTTCAATTTTCTTATTGGAAGAACTATGAGAATAAATATCTAGTGATTTTAGGTATCCAGCTGTGGTTATTAATTATTGGAGGTATATTGATGTATGAGGAATCAATCCATTTTGGACAAGGCCATTCCCTTCACAGGTAGTAAATATGTAAGAAGTTGGTTTAGTAGATTAGCATACTTCAGCATACTTGGACAGAATTGCAATCTAGCAAATGAGATTTTTCCCCTTTCTCAGCAATCACTGTGGACTTGGTAGGATGAGCTCTCTAATAAGCTAGACTAAGAACTGTAAGCTAGAAGTATAAAACACCCATGTTCTCCTTTGATCATAAATTTATTGGCAACATTGAGGCAATGTCCAGCAATCTACATCCTAATAATGAGATCTGACAACTGTTGATATCTAAGCAAGAGTCTCAGTCTCCTCTATATCCAGATGAAGCATGATTGTCCTAACCTGCCTCTATGAAGCTGTGACTGTAGAACAGTTCAGCAAGAAATCCCCTTAGCTGTTGATGATCACATGCATGAATTTCACTGCTTTTTGGAATACATTCTCTCTTTCTCATAATGTTAATAAAGTCACATAATTTCTTGCCTTTCAATCACAAAATACTTTCATATGATCAGAATCAGCCGAGAAGATCCTCAATTAAGTCTGTCTTCCTCCATGTTAGCAAGTTATATTGAACTGTGCTTTCTCAAAGCTAATTTAGAAAATGTTAGAATAAATTATTAATATTGAGTATTATTTCTGTGATAATTAATCCTGAGTGTCAACTTGACACACCTGATATTAACTAAGATCAGCTGAGACCACCTGAAGAGATTATCTAGATAATACAACGATCAGCCTTAGATCCCATCAGAACTTCCATAGATCCCATTGGAACTTCTCAGTAGTGGACCAAATAAAAGGAATCACAGAAGAGAGAAGATGCTCCAGTAATACTCCAACCATGTGGATGTCTGCTATGACTTAGCCTGCCTACAGCTTCAGCCACCAGCCATATCACCGCTGCCATAAAAGTCTGTTCTTCCCTCAGGAACTACAAGTTGAATAAAACTCCCTTAAGTTATTTGACTTTGGGTGTTCTCTCACAGCAATAGCTAAGACTAATTGTTACAATTTCCAATATAACTTTCATAATATTATTCTGCAGAATAAATTAGAAGCATTATTGAATTCTGGAAGAGTTGTATGATATATATGCAATCCTTAACAACTATTTACATGCATCATATAGATATGAGGAAACAAGTCTATAAGTGTGTATGTGGTAATGTATGCATTAACTTATGTCATAACATTCTATTTCTACTTATGTAGTAAAATTCTGTTACTGCTGCCAACATTGATTAGAATTCAGTGTATTTTTTAAGGTTTCTGCTAGATTCAGTAATATACGGGAAGGACTCATTGAATCCTCTAAAAACTTTCATAATCATTACCATTTATTATAGAGAAAATATAACAATAAAAATCACCAAAGGAGAGAGACAAATGAGCCAAGTCAAAGAGGTAGCAAACTGGGGGGCTGGAGAGGTGGCTCAGGGATTAAGCCTCTGCCTTGCAGGCGGAAGGTCCTGAGTTTGGATCCTAAGACCCCATGTATAGACGCCGGGCGGAAGCCGGGGCATCCTGCATTTCTGGTCCTGGTAGGGCGGAGCCTGTGAATCCGGGGGCAGAGTAAACAAGGAGGAGGTGGTAGGCGTCCATGGTGGTTTCCCAAATTCGTTCGTGGGTCTACACACACATACACACATACACACACATACACATGCGCACATGCAAAATTGAATAAATAATAAATAAAAAAAGATTATCAAACTGCTAAAGTTGCTTTCCTTGCGAAGTCATGAACAACATACATTGTCCTTGGGAACAATATTTGTCAATGTGCAGGGAACCTTATCAACTAGTAAAAAGACATATGTTCAGTTTTTCTGTAAAGCTTCCATTACATTAACATGACTGCCTACTAAGAGAATGGCTAACATTTTCAGATACTCATATGGCCTTATACTACATAACTGAAAGTACCAATTATAAATCATATAATTCCATTAACTGGCATGGTCAAAGGTCACCAAACACATGAACACTTTCATCAAGACAGACATTCAAAATCATTAGTGTAAAGTAAAACCTTTCTAATAGTTTGATGTCAACATACATGTTTTATATCCCTCTATTACTCTGTCTCTATCCTTCCTTTTGACTAATTACTCTGTTGATGATCCATTCAAAAGTTCTTAATGCCTCTTAAAACTTAGACATAATTAAAATACAAGTACGTCAACAACTTATTATAAACCTTGGTCTTCCAAAATAAGAAATAGCCATTATTATGGTTCATATTTGTGACCCCAGAAATCAAGGAGTAGGAGAGTTGTAGGACATTCAGGGCCCACACTGGACAAAAGAACAACACATTTTTCAAAAAAAAAAAAAAAAACTTGAAAAATTACAAGAATTTAGGATAACTAGAAATCTGATGTGTAAACAATGGATACAAAATATAGGATGAGAAGACGGTAATTGGATTAAAAAAGAAATCCCACTCTCCTTTGGCAATGTGTTTGGTTTCAGAAAGCTTGATCTGATTCGTTGGAACCTCTTTATATCTACTTTCTGGTGAAAATAATTGATACTTTAAAGTGGCTTTGGGGACTGGAGAGGTGACTCAGGGGTTAAGCCTCCTCCTTGCAGGCGGAAGGTCCTGAGTTCGGATTCCAGATCCCACGTATAGACGCCAGGCGGAGGCGGGGGCGGGGGCGGCCTGCGCTTCTGGTCCTGGTAGGGCGGAGCCTGTGAATCCTGGGGCAGAGGGAGGTGGAGGCGTCCATAGTGGTTCGCGAATTCGTCCGTGGTTCTACACACACACACACACACACACACACACACACACACACACACACACACGCGCGCGCGCGCGCGCGCGCGCATGCGCAAACACACGCACATGCGCACAGTTGAATAAATAATAAAAAATTAAAGTGACTTTGGGCTGGAGAAATAGCTTAGGAGGTAACCCTTTATCTCCCAAGTAGAGGAAGCTATGTTCAGATCCTGGGTACCACGTAAAAAAGCCATAAATGCCAGAGACCTGCACTTCCCACTTGGAAAGCAGTGGCCTAAAGGAGACAGAACAATCCAGAATGATCCCTGAAGTCAACATTGGACCTTTATGTACACACACAGTGCCCTATGATACGCTGATACACTGATACACACACACACACACACACACACACAAAGAGGCACGCACATGTATACATGGAAAATAAATAAAATTGAAAGTGGCCTCAAAAGTGAAATGAAGATAATTCCTTAAAAGATTTAGGGAATAGCTTTTTGTTATTTTAATACAGAGATTAGGACCAAATATAAAAAAAGATGAATCCAGTCATTGTCTTCATAGTCTGTCACAGCAAAATATAGAGTAGAAAAAGTTCTTGCTACATCGTCAGTGACGTCTTGTTTCCTAGGATAAAAGCTGAGTAAGGGTTTTGTGCTTTTAGCTCTAATACAATTGCTCTTATCAAGAGCTTGAAATCTACCTTGGTTATGGTATATAATGTGTATCCTTTCATTTAAATTTCATTTTTTTCTTTTAAATTGAGGCTCATGAATTATAAACATACATTGAAGTAAGCAAAATATTTCAATGGACTTATTTTTTGATTATCATGTAAAATTTCTTTACCTGATCATTGTCTTTGCTTTAAAAACAATGCATATTTAGTTTTCTCTCATTTTTTTTCAGTTTCTATATGCTTTTCTCATTTACTTATGTTAAATTAGCATAATACTGTTTGAATCTTAAATGCCTCCCCACTTGTTCACATGTTTGTGAACATGTATGGTCTTCATCTGTTATAACTATTTTTAAAAGACGTAGAAGTATAAGATTTAAAAGATGTAGGTGTAGAAGATTCTTAGGATGGAAGAAATGGTCATTCCTTGGAGGTGATAGCTGTTTTGGGTGTACCAGACTGTTTTCAAATTTACAAGATGTGAACAAGTCACACTGCAAACCCTAGAGCACTAGATTAACATCTATGATCTGTTAGATGTTTTTCCCTCAAGTCATCAATCAAAATACATCCTTCCTCCATTAAGTTGTCTCTTTCAAATGTTCTGTCACACCAAGAAGATTGATACTGAGAAATTAGGCTGATGCTGAGACACACCTGACTGTTCCAAAGATTTCACTATATGTTCCCATTCTATGGGTATTATATATAATGGGCCAGGCCCATTAAGCTTCAGAGATCAGAGACATTATCAGTAAACTTGACACAATTGCTCCTAATTAAATTCTTTTATTCTGATGAATGACATAATTATTCTTCTTAATGGCTGGATAGAAAAATCCATTGTACCACATTTTCCTTATCCATGCCTCTGGTTTTGGACATCTACATAGAATACATAACCTTGCATAGTATGAATAGTATGAATAGTACAACAAATAACATCAATATCCAAATATATAGCATCTTGACTAAATAACCGAACTAATTTACTTGAGTCACCTGGTAGGTGTACTCCTAGGATTTGGAGAAGCTTCTTTACTAATTGAGGAATGAATTAATTTACATTTCTACCAGAACCGTAAAAAGGTTTCCTTTAGTATACCCAAATGACAGTATTTGCAGCTGTCTCTATTCTTAAGAACTGATATTATAACCAGAGAAGATGTAATTACAAGTAATTATTTATTTATTTATTTATTTATGTGTGTGTGTATGTATGTATGTATGTATGTGTGTGGGGGGAAGGGAGGGGGTGTATGTGATGCCCTGGGTATGGAGGTCAAAGAACAAGTTTCTGAAGTCAATTGTCTTTGTCCATTAAAACATGATTTTTAGAGATTGGATTGAGATCGTCAAGCTTGGAAGCAATATTTATATCCTTTAAGAGAGCTCCAGTGTTTTCTCAACCGCATGCCTTTTATCGATAGAAAGGTTAATTTCTTATGTTTATTGGCTCTGCATGATTTAATTTTGCAAAACACATATTTACTTTGTTAGACCATTTATTGATTTAATTATTTTGATTTCTTTTTCGTGCTTTGCAGAGCCTTGAAAGTCTAGTGCTTACTTTTCCATGACTTCCTATGATCTTCTTCAATAATGCTGGAAATCCACTTTGATTTATTTACAGGAGTCTTAAATTTTATGTAAGAATATTTTAGTATTACATTATGGCAGTAACACTGCATTAATTCTTTGCCTTATGTCATATTAGAATATTTAAATAACATTAGTTGAGAATTTGAATGTAGTATTGAAAACCTTTCTTTTTTTTTTCTACTTTTACAAGCATACTGAGTATTCATCCCAGCTTCCCTCCCATTCTCTCTCCATCCCTTCCCTTCCCTTTCCTTCCCTTCACCATGCCTTCCTACTCCTTCCCACCCTTCTGCCTGCATACTTCTATTGACCCCAGGGTTGACTCTGGCTTGTCTACTCCTGTGTGTGCTCAGGCCTCTGTAGAATATCAAATTACCTCTTTTTTTTTTTTTTTGGTCTTAACTAATTGCCTCAGTTTATATTTCGAATGCCACATTAAAATATGAAATACATAGCTAATGGGTTCTCACATTTTGAGAAACGATGATTTCTAGAATTTTTTTTTTTATTTCCACTCATACAGGTACACCCGTCCCCTCCCTCCCTCCAACCTCCCACCACCCTGTGCCCCCTCCCCTCCTCTTCCCTCCTCATTCCCCAGTGCCTCCCTCTCCCATCCCCGGAGCATCCTTTAATGTGAATGCCAAACTCTCCTCTGGGTCCTTCTCTCCGATGAGGTGCAAGGACCCAGTGGCATTTCCCAGAACCCTTTCCTGTGTTCCCCTTAAGCATAGGAACACTACTATGGCTGTCAATCCTTTGCCACCAAGGATCCTAGTGCCTTTAGTCCATGCTAGAGTTTGTGGGGTCAATAGTGTGTTGGACATTGCTCAGGGCATGCAAAATCCAATTATGATTGCTTCGGCCCTAACTTGTGTGGAGTATCTTGCATATCATTGCTCCTCCCATCCTCGTGCTCTTACAATCTTACCACCCCCTCTTCCACAAATTTCCCTGAGCTTCAGGATGGGAGAGATTAGTCTGGCCTATTTCTGGGTGGTTGATATAGAGTCTCTGAAGTTCTGGATTATGGTTTCAAGCCACCCCAGTAATATGTGTATTTCCCTTCACTCATCCAACTTTGACCAAAAGGTTTCCTCTATATTCCTCTATAGTTCCCATTCTATGGGTTTAATAAGAGGTACCTACAGAGTAGTTTGATGTACTGCCTTCCCACTTATGGATTCATTAGCTGTCTTTCCTATTGATCTATTTCTTCCAACCCCCTCTTTTAGATTTTTGCTCTAGTATACAATAACACGTATGTGTACTACTCTGACAAGTGGATCTTGAGTCCAATCAGAAAACCGTTGGTTGTCTTTTTGGTACTTATGTCACTATTAAAATGGTAGTCCCCTGTTGCCATGATGATTTATATTGCAACTTACAGATCTCATACCATTGATGGGACTTGTGATTGTTTTTCTCCCCCAGCTGCTTCTACAGTGTTACTTGGTACTGTGTAAGCTATCCAAGGAGAAAGTTCTCAGAGCAGTTCCAGTTGTATTTTGCCCATTTCTGTGATATTACTGAAAATGCAGCTAAAACCTTACTTTTAATGCATTCATTTACTTGGTATATTTATCTCAAATACTTCCTTTACATACAGTCAAGGACTCTATTAAAAGCCCATATATTAATTATCTTTTTAATTTTTCCTTTTGCTTAACAATTCTGATATCTTCTTATGAAGATTTCTCACTTTTTATTGTTATCTGAACATATATTGAACTGGCTTGAATTCCAGAAGAATATGTTTAATTCAATCAGGAATTTTGGAGTTCTAGTTATTTTCTTTCAGCACATGAAGAGTTCTGTGTTAAATTGGTTGTCTCTATTGTTTGTAAGGAGAAAGTGTCTCTCCAGTTGTGTTTCCCTTGTAAATGGACTCTCAAGGTATTCAGTAAGGATCCTTAGGTAGGCATCTTCATATGGATTTCTTACTCATGTTTTTCAATGTGTTTATTGTGTTTTAGATTTTCAGTTCATTTTCGTGGTGTTGCAGTTAATCTACATGATTGTCGATAAAATCATGGCAAAACTGCTTTAAGGGACAAGTTTTTTTTTGACATTGTTTGAAATGTGAGTTATTCTCCACTGGTCATGTGTTTGAATCCTTAGCAGCCACCAGTATTTTGGAAAGTCATGGCATATTTAAGAGGTGTAGCCTTGCTGGAAGAAGGTAATAACAGGGAGTGGGCCTTGAGATTGGGTAACCCCACTCTGCTTGAGTGAGGAGTCTACTCTTGAGCTTGCATCAACAGTTCGCAACCTCTACAAAGGATATGATTTAGCCTGTCTTGAGCTTCTGCCACCAATCATGAACTTTCTGCCATAAAAAACTGTATATATCCTCTGGAACCATAAGCTGAATAAATCATCATTGTCTCCCATTAAGTTTCTTGACTTTGAATGGTGTCTCAGCAGCAATACAAACAGTAACTGCTATAATATTCATTAGGATTGTCCAACTAGAGTTTTTAGTCCAGTTTGGTAGGAGAGTACACACCAGGCCCAAAAAAACTGACCACACCATCTCCACATAATGGTTGAGAGAGGGATGATCCTTACTTGTCAGACCAGCATTTTGGGGCAAGTATACCAAAGTATGCCAACTTCCTCAACCAGCTCTCTATACTTTATTCACCTGTCCAGAGTCTGGTCTCACCCATCATGGGTTGGACTGTCCCAGTCAACTAGACAATCTCCTGCCAGTTCTCTCTGGGCTTAACTCAATCACTAATTCTCTACAGATGTGCCAAGAGCTCAAAACCTCAACTGTCAAGCTGACACCTGCATCTAACTATGACACTGGTTTATGTAGTTGCATATTTAAATCCTTTGACTGATTCTGGGAATATTTACCTCTACTTCAACAGATGCCATTTTTTCTTTTTTTACTGGGACCACAATGTCATGGGATGCATATATCTTTCTCCCCCTCCCCAAGAAAATGCTCTAGAATAAACTAATATTTTCTGCTAATATTCCCTATTATTCAAATAGAGTAATTTCTCTTTTTCTATGTTCATGATCATGAATTATTTCTCCATTCCTTCTCCTTTCCAAGATAATTCCATTCCATTATCTGAAACTTTGCTGCTGTTAAAATGATAATCTCGCTCTATATCCCTGCCATGTTTTCTTTTCAACCAAAACACAGACAGTTGCTATTTTCATTTTAAGTGTGCAGCAGTTGTTCACTGAGGTACTTCTATGACACTTAAGATGGATGCACATATTCTAACAATGCTGACATTTCAGTGTGGGCCCCTATGGATTTTTTGTTTCATTCATTATAATCATTTCTACTCCTTGGTATAATGAGGGATCACTATTCAGAAAGTGAATGTTGGAGCAAACTATCTTTCAATGCCTTTTTACATGGAAAGGGTGTGTAGCTTCTTTTCTATTAGAAGTCATGGTGGCAAGACAGACTGTTACATTTTAGCCATCCTCAGGAAACAGAGAGAAATAGCAGGAAGTAAGGCCAGGTTATGAAATTTTAAGGTACTCTCCCCAATGAAGTACTTCCTCCACATGCCTCAGTATTCTGGAGCTTTATACAGCCTTAGCAAACAGTGTAACAGTTTGCAAAACAGCAATCTGAATTGGCCTAACATATAAAAACAATTTTTTACAAAATTCTAGAAATCATAACGTCCAAACAAAACCTAAGTTCCTTATTTTGTGTGCTTTACTGTGCTTTCTTTAATAGTATTTCAAGGTTACTTCAATGCATGACTTCCAGGATTTTGACATTTTCTTCACTGGAGAAAAGTTGATGCACATGTTCTATATTTTCCTTAAGGGCTTTGTAACTGATATTGCACATGCCACCCACACCCCAAACAAATATATAGAGAGACGACTATGCATACTTTAAATATATGTTTTATAATAATTCTGATTTTCTATGTGTTTTCCTACATTTTTCTATTTTAAACAGAAATATTAATTAAAAGGAATTCTGGCAGTTATTTTTGCTATGTTAGTAGTTAGATGTAAAGTATTTAACTAAACCTTGCAAATTTTCTTATGTTTCACAACACAGGATGTTCTGATTTCTGGGCTATTATTCTTCAAAATTATCTAGGAACACTTCGATCAGGAACTAAACAAGGCTGTCCACTCTCACCACTTCGATTCAATATTGTACTTGAAGTCTTAGCTGAAGCCATAAGACAAGAAAGGGACATAAAAGGGATTCAAATCGGCAAGGAGGAAGTCAAGCTATCCCTATTTGCAGATGACATGATCTTATAACTGAGTGATCCCAAAAACTCCACCAGGAAGCTCCTGGAACTAATTGAGAAGTTCAGCAGGGTGGCAGGATACAAAATAAATGTGCAAAAATCAGAGGCCTTCCTATATGCCCAGAATGAAAGAAGTGAAACAGCCCTGAGAGAAACAATCCCATTTACTGTAGCCCCTAAAAAAATGAAATACCTTTGGTATAAACCTAACCAAGGAGGTAAAAGACCTTTACAATGAAAACTTTAAAACCCTAAAGAAAGAAATTGCTGAAGACATCAGAAGGTGGAAAGACCTCCCATGCTCCTGGATTGGCAGAATCAACATCATAAAAATGACCATCCTACCAAAGGCAATATACAAATTCAATGCTATACCAATTAAAATCCCAAAGCAATTCTTTAAAGAAGTTGACCAAATAATCTCAAAATTCATATGGAGGCACAAAGGACCCAGGAGAGCAAAGATAATCCTGAGTAACAAAAACACTGCTGGAGGTATTACCATACCAAACCTTAGTCTATACTACAAATCCATAGTTGTAAAAACAGCCTGGTACTGGCTCCAAAATAGACACACAGATCAATGGATAAGAGTTGAAGACCCAGATATAAGCCCACAAAATTACAGCCATTTGGTCTTTGACAAAGGGGCCCAAAGAATCCAATGGAAAAAGAAGAGCATCTTCAACAAATGGTGCTGGCAAAACTGGATGTCCACATGCAGAAAATTAAAGCTGGACCTGTACTTGTCACCATGTACAAGAATTAATTCCAAATGGATCAAGGACCTTGATTTAAGGCCAGAGACTATAAAAACCAGAGTTGAAAGGATAGGGAACTCCCTCGAGCTGATTGGGCTAGGCCAACATTTCCTAAACAGACATCCAATGGCACAGTCACTGCTACCAACTCTCAACAGTTGGGACCTTGTGAAATTAAAGAGCTTCTGTTCAGATAAAGAGATTGTAACACGAGCTCAAAAGCAACCCACAGAATGGGAGAAAATCTTCACTAACCACATATCTGATAGAGCTCTACTGTCCAGAGTGCACAAAGAACTTAGAAAATTAACCACCAAGGAATCCAATGGCCCAATTAAAAAATGGGCCCTGGAACTTAAAAGAAATTTTACCAGAGATGAAATTAAAATGTCTAACAAATATCTTAAAAAATGCTCCACTTCTTTAGCCATCAGGGAAATGCAAATCAAAACCTCCCTGAGATATCATCTCACCCTGGTCAGGATGGCAAAAATCCACAATACAAACAACAACAAGTGCTGGAGAGGATGTGGAGAGAGGGGAACTGTGCTGCATTGCTGGTGGGAATGCAGGCTTATACAGCCATTCTGGCGAGCCGTCTGGAGATTCTTAAGGAAATTAAAGATTGAAATGCCATATGACCCTGCTATTCCACTTTTGGGAATAACCCCCCATGCAGCAGAGGTTCACCTTGATAGCACAAGCACGACCATGTTCATAGCAGCACTGTTTACAATAGCAAAGTCATGGAATCAACCTAAATGTCCAACAGTTGACGAGTGTATAAGGAAACTGTGGCACATCTATACAATGGAGTACTACTCAGCCATCAAAAATGATGAATTACTGGAATTTGCTGGGAAATGGATGTCATTAGAAACAATTATATTAAGCGAAGTATCCCAAACCCAGAAAGTTAAGTGCCATATGTACTCCCTAATAGGTGGCTCCTAGTACCAAACTCACCCAGCCCACATTGAGACACTCAAGGGTAAACCTATGTAATATGGTAATTGCAAGGATTGTGAACAGGAGGGATGGGGTTGGAGGGCCACACTAGACACAAGGAGAGAGGGGACCATGTTACAGCAGAGAAAATCGGCCTCCAAGGAATGCAAGTAAGTAATGTGACCCCTGGTTAAGTTCACAGATGTTCATTCCTGATCATGTACAACTGAGGGGGTATGATCTCATCAGAAGGGGAGTACATATAGTCTGGCAGATGAAAAATGATCATTTTGCAAATGAGTGACTGACCCCTCCCTCACCGAGGTTTCCTGCTTTTTTTACATCTACCCTTGAATGTGCTATTATAACAAGACTCCAGTTTAACAGTTTTTTTTGTTTCTGACCTGGGGGTGACATACAGTGCCCATCACGATGGAGTGAAGGGCATTGCAGGAGCAGCAAAACTGCAAAAGAACATCAACACACCACAATCCAGAACTTCAGAGACTCTATATCATCCACATAGAACTAAGCCAGCCTAATCTCCCCCCATCCTGAAGCTCAGGGACATTTGCAGAAGAGGGGACGTTAAGATTGTAAGAGCAGGGGGCTGGAGAGGTGGCTCAGGGGTTAAGCCTCCGCCTTGCAGGCGGAAGGTCCCGAGTTCGGATCCCAGATCCCACGTATAGACGCCAGACGGAAGCGGGGGCGGCCTGTGCTTCTGGTCCTGGTAGGGCGGAGCCTGTGAATCCCGGGGCAGAAGGAGGTGGAGGCGCCCATGGTGGTTCGCGAATTCGTCCGTGGTTCTACACATACACAGACACACGTGCACACACATACACACGCACATGCACACAGTTCAATAAATAATAATAAAAAAAAGATTGTAAGAGCAAAAGGATGGGTGGAGCAATGATTTGAAGAGTCTCCACACTAGTTAGGGCTGAAGCAATCATAATAAGACTTTGCATGCCCTGCGCAATGTCCAACACACTACTGACCCTACAAAGTCTAGCATTTGCTAAAGGCACTGAGATCCTTGGAGGCAAGGGATTGACAGCCACAGTAGTGTGCCTATGCTTAAGGGGAACACGAGAAAAGGTTCAGGGAAATGCCACTGGGTCCTTGTACGTCATCGGAAAGGAGGACCAAGAGGAGAGTTAGGCATACACAATAAAGGACTCTTTGGGAATTGGGGGGGAGGCACTGGGTGATAGGGAGGGAGGGAGGGGGAGCAGAGGGTTCGGGGGGAAGAGGAGGGGGGAGGGAACTGGTCTACCTATTAAGTTTGTATGAGCGGAAATAATAATAAAAAATGTAAAAAAAATTATCTAATCAAAGTGAGTTAAACATTCAATGACATATTTGGTATATGCAATCAAACCAGACAACTAACAAGTGCCCTCTAGCAAGCAGAGCACCTGAATCAACTTCCCTGCTGTTAGATCTTATTTCAAACCAAAATGGAAATTATTTCAGACAAAATATTTACAACCTAATATAGTACTTTTCCTAGGATAGGTCGTTGTTTTGTAGAAGCAAATTCTTCACAGCAAGAAAAAGTTTATTTACAACTAATCAATGATTTGTAAGTCGCATGTTTTTAATTCCTTCATTTTTTGAATAAATGAGAGCCTAAACTATTTAAGACATTTTCAGAAACATGAAGATGTTTCTCACACTAGTTTGGAGAATAGTAGCCCCAGCTCACTTACTGAATCAGCATATTCAAGAGATATTCAGTAGTTGGGAAAGAAACCTTTTCTGAGCAGTGTGGTTTAGAATGCTCAGTAATACTGACCGGCTACACCTAATGAATGATCTCATTTGCTTTTTATTACTTCTTATTTTAAACTTTAGCTCTAAAATGCTGAGACAGCGAAGAAGGAACAGAGGCATTTCGTGAATACTGATCTCCCAGAAAGAAGCCTCTGCTACATCAAATATGTTTTTTATGGAAAAATAGAAAATAGAAAGTTTCAGCACCATCTTAATTTAGATACTGCCATTTTTTTTTCTTATGAGATGCAAATTTCTGCCACATGATTATTTTTTATTATTTTACAAAACTCCTGAGCTGCCGGAGAACACTATTTATAGCAAAACACAAGGCTTCCTTAATCATGTTGACACTCTTTACAGCCATGTTGTAAAATATTTTTTATACCTGACACTCATGACAGAAAACCAAATCAAACTAAGTCTTAATGATTGCTGTTTTTCTGTATGAGGCAAAAGAATGTAATGATGAATGAAATGCATTTTAATCATATTTTTAAAGAAAAAACTATTCAAGAAAAAGAAGAAAGCTTAAATTTTGTCAGAAACAATATATGGTTAGATTATTAAAAAAAGAATAAAATCCATGTCAACTGAATGGATGTTTAGGTTACATTTCTTCATACAAGCAGGGCACATTTTTGATATTTGTCTCTATTACATCACAAGAAGAAACTAGAATTAACTTTGTTAGCAGCATGGTGCACTTTTTCTTTTATTCTGCTATTTTTATACAAATCAGACACAAGTTAATTAGTATCTAGATGATCAAAGTACAAATATAAATGCCCAATTATATCAATTGTAAAAATGTTTCTGACAAAGAATCTAATCTTTTCTCCACTATTAAGTTGCATGTGAATTTTTCAACCAAGAGACACCAGAGATTTGATCCTTCTCTATTTAATTTGTTGAACACGAATGTCTCTGTGGTAGATGGCAGTGCATGCATTAATGGAATTTTCCAATTTCAGTTGTTCTTCCTACTAACTTATCTTCTTTAATGAAGAGGTTATCATTAAGCTAAAGAAATGATAAGAGTTCTGCCAGTTTGCCTGGCCACTTGCAAATGTGAGAAGTTAAATCTTTGTCTTTAAGGTTGGTGTAATCTTTGGAATATTTTCTTAGCTGTGTAATTTTGAAATCTACAGGGAGAAATTTTTTGGTAGACATTTATTTTATTTTTTTTTATTTCCACTCATACAAACTTAACAGTTACACCGGTCCCCTCCCTCTCTTCAACCTTCTACCGCCCTGTGCCTCCCTCCCCTCACCCCTCTTTCCCCATTCCCCAGTGCCTCCCCCTCCCATACCCCGAGCATCCTTTAATGTGCATGCCAAACTCTCCTCTGGGTCCTTCTCTCCGATGAGGTGCAAGGACCCAGTGGCATTTCCCAGAACCCTTTCCTGTGTTCCCCTTAAGCATAGGAACACTACTGTGGCTGTCAGTCCCTTGCTTCCAAAGATCCTAGTGCCATTAGCAAATGCTCGACTTTGTGAGGTCAATAGTGTGTTGGGCATTGTGCAGGGCATGCAAAGTCCAATTATGATTGCTTCGGCCCTAACTTGTATGGAGTATCTTGCATATCATTGCTCCTCCCATCCTTGTGCTCTTACAATCTTACCGCCCCCTCTTACGGGAAGAAATTTTAAGATTTATCTTTGATTGGCAACTCAAGTATCTTTCTAATATCTTAGTGTTATACCGAATCCTTCATTTTTATCATATACTCCATTGACACCGCTTCTTAATGTTTTAGTGGCAATTATATTTGTTATTGAAAACTTTAGATAGTTAATTATGATATTTACAATTTGGTGTTTTCTATGTGCAAGCTTAAGTGTTTCATATGTATTTACATAAAAAATTTTGTGTATAAAAATACTGGCTTACTTGCATTTCAAGCATTAAGACTAGAATTCAGACCCTTAAAACTTACGTAAAAGCCACCAGACATGCTGACCACCTGAAATCTAAACACATTTGAAGCAAAGACAAGGAATCCCCAAGTCAAACTGGTCAGCCAATGAAGACCATTGGCAAGTTCTGTGTTTAATGTACAAGCTCTGCGATATTAATTTAGAGAGAAACTGAAGAAGACACCTGATGTCAACTTTGCCCTCGCTTCAGTGCATGTGCATCAATAAACACTTGCAAAAGCACACATGTAAAATATGCACATTCTCCACATATATGTATATATGTACATGAACTAAATCAAACTAAATCAATAGAAGTGATAATTTGCCCTTTTAATGTATACTATTAAAGTCCAATTTGACCCAGTAGTATAGATAATATTAACTAATATGTGATTAATATAATTGATGTACTAATCTCTTATATAATAGATTTACTATAAGTAGCTTTGAAAAGTAGTCAACATTTATTATTTAATAAAAATATGAGAATGCACAGGAGTAAAATGTTTGATTATCACAATTATGGTTTCAGTAATTTTCGTTTTGAAGTTAATGACTCAATTATGTTTATATAGAAAATTCTAGAAAATGGCTTTCAATTTGGAGCTAAATATAGATTAGGAGTAATGCTTAATGAATCATTTTTAATATTATTAAGGTTTTAAATACTTTATTGTGGTGCTGGAGAGGTAGCTCAGGGTCCTGAGTTCAGATCCTAGACCTCATTATAGATGCCGCAGAAGCGGAGGCAGTCTGCGTTTCTGGTCCTGGTAGAGTGGAGCCTGTGAATCCCGGGGCAGAATAAACAAGGAGGAGGTGGAGACGGTCATGGTGGTTCCCGATTTGCCCGTGGTTACACACACACACGCACACACACACACACACACACACACACACACACATGCTCACACATGTGCATACGCATAATTGAATAAATAATAATAAAAAAGAAAATAAATACTTTATTGTGAGGCAATTACTGAGTAACAGAAATGTTGCAAAAGCAACCTTGAGAATTCATGTACATTTCTCATGCAAAAATTACAAAGATGCCAAAAGGAAATATGTATGTGCCCAGAGAACCTTGTTGAGCAGGACTTCATCTCAAAGGCAGCCTTAACCTGAGCCTTGGCCCAGAACGAGTTCAAAGCTACAGAACTGAACTGTGCTACATGATTTATTGCTTTGAAAAGAAACTGCACAGCGATAAAACTTTTCTCCTAACTATTCCTAGGTATCTTTTTCATGAGCACAGAACCATGTTCTCTCCATTTACTATGTTAAAAATGAGTACAATGAAGCTAGATGTGACTCAAAATTAGGTGTTAATGTGCTGCCAGAGATGTAATTCTGCAATTTCAGAAAAAAGAAAGGTTCCTACCATTTCTTGCAATGATTGCTCAATTCTTGGAGCACTCATAGTTTATAAATTTATTTCACTTTCTAGTTGCTTATTTCTATGTTTATACTTTCCTATATGAGTTTGATGTATTTCGTAGCAGCTTTATATTATTCAGATAACAGAACTTTATCAAACATTGGGTCAGAATGTTCACAACATAGGTGTTCCTTTAATTTATTATAGATTTTGTTTACATAGTACTGTAGCTACTAACATTTTAAATCCTAAAGATGCTAAATCGAACAACATAAATCTTCACATGGAAATCATGGCAAAACTTTTCAGCATAGTGCATCCTAATGAATCTTTTCTTGCAATCATTCCTCACACCCATTTCACTTTTTAGTGTATCAACTTGTGTTTCTCTCTCTCTCTCTCTATATATATATATAATATATATAATCTCCTCTCATAACTTGTCTGCACTACACTGTACCCTCTGATCTATTGTTTGCTGAAATCTCACCTAATATTTCTTTGTATATAACACAGGAAGATCACTTATCATCTTGCATTACATTTACCTTATGACATTCTTTATCCTTTGTTACACAATGTGTTGTTTCAAGAGAGGGGCATTTAAATATTTGTATGCACATAGTACAGCATAATTTCAGAAATATTTTAGCCATTCAATTGGTTGGATGTTTTGGTTCAATAGAAAAATACATGATTGAGCAAGATTATACAGCAAAGATATTAGACAAGAATGATTATTAGCATACAGCTCTTGAGCAGAGTCATATATTTTAAAAATCAAAGGATTCAAATACACATACTTAAGAGGGCACTAGACAGGATGCTTCATAATGCAGAGCTCATTCCTAGAAGAACGAATTTTTATGAAGTGCTTATTATTAAATTCAGTGACTTGCTGAAGTATTATGCATTATTGCATAAATTGGGTGACATGGTTACAGAAAAAACTAGCAATGTACCTATGTCACTATTGCTAAAGAATGGAACTATGGTTCACATTGGCAGAGTGCTTATTAGAAAGAGATCTGAAGTTATATTGTTATTGCTCAAGTGTTTTCAATTTCCCACAGGCACATTATGATGCAGTAAACATTAAACTATAGTAATCTCAAAGTTCCATTTTGCTTTAGGTCATGTATCAGAAAGAACTAAATCAACTGTAATTTGAGACTCTCTGTAGAAGACCAATTGATATCTCCAGAGTGTATGTGAGGAATGTTGTTGTTTTACTACAGCAGTACTTCATTCTAGATTCTTGAAAGATCCACTTATATATTTATAAGGTATATTTATGATTTTAAGGTTTTGTTTAATATATTGATGTTTATAGAAATAATCCTTTAATTTTTACTTAGGTTTACAAATTAAAAGGATGTGATCTCTGTAGCTTTTAATTGGATAGATTCTTTTGTCCTGGTCTCCTCATTATTGTTTTTCCAGTTTTAAAGCTGTAAGCTGTAGTGCATTATGGCTTGATAACTTCCCAAAGAACATCCAGATAAGAGACTGTACAGTTCTGCAGCCAGGGAATCTTAGCTCCCTACTGTTCCTCTCATAGGTCATTTAACCCAAGGACAAAATATTTGGAGGAGGATTGTATGAAAACAAAAAGATTGCTCAGAAAAACCTGTATGGGTCCATATAATTCTTAGGGCCAAAATAGTGTTTAAATTATTAAGTTGATAATATAAGTTTTTAGGGATCAGTTCGGGGAGTCAGAACAATATCTTTCATTGCTAAATGAATGGCTGGCATCAGTGTCGTGGATTGTAAAAGCTTATGTGTATTGAATTGCTTGATGTGGCAGCAAGATTCTGGTGCTGGGCATCTAGTATCTCTCTGTCATGCTAGGATCTTTTATTTTCAATGACTAGAGGATATTCCTGTTCTGTATGTACCACCTACAAAAGTGCTAGTTTTCTTGGCATGTGAAGAACAAAACATCTGTTTATATTGGTCCTTTATTTGGAAAACAATAAGAAAAACACTTTTTTATTTCCTTCTTTTGTACCAGAGATATGATTGCAATGCCCTCTTGCATATTAATGACTCTTGAGATACAGGCATATTTGAATTTGAATGGTCAGAAATAAAATGAAACAAAATTGAGCTATAAAACAGAATCCAGCCATATTTGCTAAATACTTTCCTCACCAAATGAAAACATATACATATGACATAAAAGTGAAATGAATGAAGCATTTTTAGAGGAAATTCTCCTTGTTTATCTTCCCTCTCTAGTAACATGACAGCTAATGTAGTATTCATAGTCAAATTTAACTTTTAAGACCATCTGCTCTATACAAGATGCCATGGAAATAAAAGCTGTTTTGAAATGAAAAGAGAACAAAATCTTATTCAGAGTCTACCTCCCAGCTGTGTTAGAAGTTACTATGTAATCATCTTTCATTATACATCCTGCATGGATTCTGGAAGATGAGGAGATATGCACATGTTTTAAGGCCATATCTGTCCTGCAATTTTGCTTCTTCTTCCAATTAAATCCTATATACTGTCTTGCCAAGGTGCTCACTGCAACCTACTGATCATCCTTGAATTCTATAAGACTTCCTAAAGACAGGGACGAATGCTGAAATTCTGGAACATTAAGGTAATAGGCAATATATGAATGCATCAGGAATATTCATTTATCTTCATTTTGTGTTTTCCTTTCCATTGGGAAAAATATAGCATAGCATAATGTTATTGTAAGTCTTATAGAACACATGCCTTCCTTTTTTCCAACATGATCATCACAGATATTTTTTCCCTTTTTCTCAAATTAAACTTTATTATTACTCATTTTTTAAATTTTTTTATTTATTCAATTGTGCGTGTGTATGTGTGTGTGTGCGTGTATGCGTGTATGTGTGTGTAGAATCACGGACGAATTTGGGAACCACCATGGACTACCTCCTCCTTGTTTACTCTGCCCCGGGATTCACACGCTCCGCCCTGGGATTCACAGGCTCCGCCCTACCAGGACCAGAAACGCAGGCTGCCCCTGCTTCTGCCTGGCGTCTATACATAGGATCTAGGATCCGAACTCAGGACCTTCTGCCTGCTAGGCAGAGGCTTAACCTCTGAGCCACCTCTCCAGCCCCTATTATTACTCATTTTGAAGCAACATGTTCTTCTATTCTTATCTGTCTGATAACATAGAGGTAATATGTACTGAGATGGCAGATGTTTTCATCAGGATCATAAAGCAGATAATATTATTTGCACACCATATCATAATATAGATAATATTGATAATTAGCTTATTTCAAAGATCTTCCAATGCTAATTATCAAGGCATATTTTAAGGCTAACATGTGGAACAGAGGTGAAGTGTTTGCTCATCATCACACCCTGGGACCCATCACCAAGATAGTACATTAGCTGACTAATTGTCAAAATATGTTTGCTATGATTTCAATACATCGCTGCCTGTCATGGTTTGAAATGTGTCTCCAACAGTTTTATGTGTTTGGGAAGGTCATGGCACCTTTGAGGTGGAGCCTTGTTGGAGGAAGGCAGTCACAGGGGGTGGGCCTTGAGGTGGATTAGTCTCACCCTATCTCCAGGAGAAGTCTGCTTTGCAGCAAGGAAGCTTGCTGCTCACAGCCTCCAAGATGTTTGCAGTGGCCTAGGCCTCCAGGTTCTGCCTCTAGCCATGCTGCCTCCGCTATGAAGCACTGTATCTCCCCTCTGCAACTGTAAACTGAATAAATCTCCATTTCTCCCTTAAGTTGTTTGACTTTGAATTTTCTCTCATAGCAACAGAGAAGAGTAAGTAGAACACTGCCAATTTGAAGCCTTGTTAATGGTCTGTGCTAGTCTGGAATATAATTAGTTTATATGTAGATAGAAGAAACCACAATCTTTCACTGATGTTTCTTCACCACCTGTCTTCCTGGTATGTCTTATAATAGGTTTTTGTCTTATTCCTTTATTTTGTTCTCTGCCACAAACTACAGGTAAATTCTAGAAGAAACACCAGTTGAGTACTGACAGTATTAATGTCCAGTTGTCTGTCAACCCCAGCATAAGATGTATCAACTTTTACTTTTAGGTCATCAGACATAATGGCAGAAAAAGCAAACTCCCCTTGTTGAATGAATCCTCCATATTCAAATATGGTTCATTTTACAGTGATGCCATCTACTTTCTAATCGTCACCTATCTATCTATCATCTATCTATCTATCATCTATCTATCTATCTATCTATCTATCTCTCTATCTATCTATCTATCTATCTATCTTGTGTGTTTGTGTGTGTGTGTGCATGTGTGTGTATCAGAGGGCATTATATGTCCCTGTGAAGACCAAAGGTGACTTAGGGAATTATCCTGTGTTGTTTCTACCTTCTTTTTGTTTCCTCCTGGGATTTTGCAGGTGGTGTTCATCATGACTGGAAGTTCAGGACTCTGTCATTTTTGTATGGTGATTTATTATGAGACCTGTCATCTGAACTTGGGTCCTTCTGTTTTCAAGGCAGAGTCTGAACCCGTGAGCCATCTCTCCAGGATTTCCCTCAGCACCTCTTTTAAAGTCATTTGTTTTTGAGGGGTCTTGTCATTTTTGATACTACCATCCCCAATTCTAGCTAGAATTTTTTTAAAGAATATATCCCTAGGATTTGTTTCCAAATCAATGATTAGATTGCCATCTTTTGCCTGTTCACTAATTGTACAAAATTTAAATGTCTTTTATATGTCATATAATTATCCTTAAATAGAATGATTAAGATTTATTATTTACTTTATTACTGTGCTTCCTATCTGTAAACTAAGATGGGGAGAAAACAAGTGGCTTGGTGCTTGTTAGAAAATCAAAGAGTTGGAAGTGGAAGAAATCTTTCCTTATTGTTTAGCATTTTTTAATGTGTCTGATGAATGCATGATCAAACAAGTAAAGTGTATTATAGATTAATTCTAGCTAAAGATTTCTGATCACAATTCTTCAGAAGGGTTCATTCCAGCATCTGAAAACTAGAGAACTGGGTCACAACATATCCATTGGAATTCCTGAGCAAGGGGAAGTCTCTCATTTTCCATTGTGACAAAATATGTCAAAGTACTGAACAAGCTATCTCCAACATATCTACCTTCCTGGGGAATGGTCACATTCACTATTACCTGGGTCTTGACACATCTGCTAGATAATTCCCACAGATTCTTAGGACTTATTTTAACTACCAATTCAACATAGATGTGCCTAACTTCAGTCCCCAATTATCCAGTTAACTGTGTATAACTGGCACATTTAGGAAACATTCCTCTTTTTCAGTCATCTGCTCAATTTGCTGAATATTAATTACCACAATATGCCTTTGTATTACAGTAAGTTATTCTAGCATTTAAACAACTACATGGTTTTGTTCAGCCAAATGAAAGGTGTCCAAGTGATGAAAACTGCACCCAGACGTAAAGAGCTAAAATGAAGTGTGCGCTGATCTGGAGGGGACAGGGACAGAGTTTTATGAAGCTGTGACATTCAAGCAAGTGTCTAAAATATGAACAGCTTTTATTGCCACAAGGACAATTCATAAGAGACAGGAATCACTGGCCAATGTCTAATAAATGATGTCTTCACAATAGAACATGTCACATTTCATAAGCTGAAATGAGGACAGCTTCCTGGGTGTATATGAAATTAAGATTGTTCCTTCTCAGCCTGCCTCTCTCTCTCTCTCTCTCTCTCTCTCTCTCTCTCTGTTTGTGTGTGTGTCTGTTACTCTCTCTCTCCCTTTCTCCCTCTGTCCCTATCTTTCTGTCATTCTATTATGTCAGAATTATGATTATTTGAGTGTTTTAAAGGGTACACATGATTCCTATTATGTCTCCATTGTGTTTCCTGAAAAAAAAAGAAAAATTATGATCTGCCTAATGTGAGAACATATCTGGAGTATGAACATTCAGTGAATATAACCGCTGAATTCAACATATACATTTTTAGGCCCCTTTTAACATTGTGTTATATATGTGTATATATATAATATATATATATATATATATATATATATATATATATATATATATATGAATTATGTGACCATAGCTAGCACGCACATTCCAGGATTTTGTTCATGTAATATTTGGAATTCCCTTCCATAACTATAAATTTTCATTGTAACAAAATACCTGAACAAAGTAATGTAAAGTGTAAAGATTTAACATGATAAATCTAGAGAAAAAGTACTTTTATATTTCTGTGAATGAAACTCAAAGTTTACAGAACAGATGAGCTATTTAACAACATCTCTAAGGTGGTCATTAAGTACTTGACAACAAATACCGATATTTAAATGTTTTCTTATATTCAATGAATTTCCAAAGTTGTGAATGTCTATCACATAAAGTTGCAATTCGAAAGATGAAATAAGCCTATGAACTCCCCCCTCTCTGTCTTTCCCCATTGCCGCCCCCCCCCCGTGATTTCCCTTGTTCCCCCCTTTTCGTTTCCGGCACTCTCGCCTTCTCGCTGGAGCGACTCCTTTCTGAGACTGTTGGGGGGGGGAGGGAAAGCAGGGGGCGCGTAGAGGATTTGGGGTTCTCAGGAGCACAAGCGGCAGCAACACTTCCGGAAAGTTCAGGAGCCCTGGAAAGGCGAAGGAATAAGACGACAGGAGGAAGAGAAAGAGAGGGTAGAATGGAAGAATCTCACTTCAGTTCTAACCCATACTTCTGGCCTTCTATCCCCACAGTCTCGGGACAAATCGAGAACTCAATATTCAACAAGATGAAGGATCAACTGTTGCCAGAGAAGGGCTGTGGACTGACGCCACCTCACTATCCCACTTTGCTGACAGTACCTGCTTCAATGCCCCTGCCCTCTGGCATTAACATGGACACAGAGTCCAAGTCAGAAAGCTGACCCCACACCTCCAGATGTCTGCTACCCAGAATATTACAGTGGTCCCTGAGCCATCTACAGGACTGATGACCACGGGAGTTTCCTGTTCTCAGAGGTGGAGAAGAGAAGGGAATCGATCAAGGGGTCCTGGTTTGGTAATCACATCTCCCTCAGGCTCTCTTGTGACCACAGCATCATCAGCTCAGACCTTCCCCATTTCGGCTCCCATGACTGTCTCAGCTCTTCCCCCTGGCTCACAAGCCCTACAGGTGGTCCCTGACCTGCCCAAGAAGGTGGCATCAACACTCACTGAAGAAGGAGGAGGAGGTGATGGTGGAGGTGATAGTGTGGCTCCTAAGCCTCCAGGGGGCCGCAAGAAGAAGCAGATGCTGGAGTCAGGGTTATCTGAGATGAATGACCCTTATGTCCTTGCCCCAGAAGATGATGACCATCAAAAAGACGGCAAGACTCAACAGGTGCCTGATATGTTCACTGACCTTCTACTCAAAGTCGGAGATGGAAATCCACTCCAAGTCACACACCAAGTCCAAGCACCACAAGTGCCCGCATTGCTCCAAGACCTTCGCCAACAGCTTCTACCTGCCCCAGCACATCCAAATCCACTCAGGGGCCAAGCCCTATAGTTGTAACTTTTGTGAGAAATCCTTCCACCAGCTCTCCCACCTGCAGCAGCACACCCACATCCATACTGGTGATAGACCACATAAATGTGCACACCCGGGCTGTGAGAAGGCCTTCACACAAGTCTCCAATCTGCAGTCCCACAGAAGGCAACACAACAAAGATAAACCCTTCAAGTGCCACAACTGTCATCGGGCATACACAGATGCAGCCTCACTAGAGGTGCACTATTCTACACATACATTGAAGCATGCCAGGGTCTATACCTGCACAATCTGTAGTCGTGCATATACATCAGAAACTTACCTTATGAAACACATGCACAAACACAACCCTCCTGATCTCCAACAAGTGCAGGTGGCAGCGGCCCCGGCCCCGGCCCCGGCCCCGGCCCCGGCCCCGGCCCCGGCCCCGGCCCCGGCACAGGCCTCCCAGGCATCACAGCAGCAGCAGCAACAACAGTAGCAACAACCACAGCCACCACACTTCCAACCCCCTGGGGCAGCCTCCCAGGGTAGGGGTGGTGGGGACCCAATGTTCCTTTGACCTAACCCCCTATAAGATGGCAGAACATCATAAGGACATCTGCCTCACTGTCACCACCAGCACCATCCAGGTGGAGCACCTGGCCAGCTCCTAGAGATCTGAGCTGCCACCTACCAGGAAGAGGAGAGAGAAGTTCCAGTTTCGTCTTTCTCCAACTCCTTGGTGGGGAAGTTTTCTTCCTTGACAAGCCTTGTCTCATCTTGGGCCTCAGGCATGGGTTTCCTTCATAAGATACCATCCTTGTTCTCAACCACTCTTCAAAAGGAGTATGTATCAACCCTCTTGATTGGCAAAGATGGTGTCATCCAGCAGCTCCCATCCAAGCCAAGCTTTTAAAATCGGGGGTTGGTGCTTAATAGAAGGATCTGCTATGACATCACAGGATCTTTTCCAATGTGGGCATTGACCCTTTCTTTTCCCTCTGCATCCTCAAAGTTGTGGCTGATAGACTAGAGGCTGGCCCTCCCAAATGACAGAAAGAAGGGAGCCCTAAATGCAACCAGCCTCCCTTTCTATGCTTTTTGTAAAAAAAACGGGTTTTGCACATGCCCCAACCCTGTGAGCCATTTTCTTCTCCTATGAGGTCTCAGTTAGCTTTCTATCATTGGTAGGAGAGTTGGGTGGTGTTTAGATGCCCTTTTTTATTTGTAAGGGGTTAATGGCTGAAATGTGGTCCCCAAGAGGCCAGAGATTCCCTAGGTGGTCAAGGGTGGCTAAGGAATGTGGGTCATGATTTTCTTAGAGCCTTCTTCCTCCGCCTCTGCCAACCAGGGCCCTATACTCAGTCTCCCCACTCTAACCCAAGAAGCTGTGGGAGCTGTGTTCTCTGAAATCCCAGAACAGAAGTGTTGCAGAGAAGGGAGAGTTCAGGGTGCACACAAGGACTGGACTTAGCTCCCTAGGTGCCATGGTCAGATGCCGGACATGGACTTAGGGATTTATATATATATATATATATATACCTGCTCATCACGGCCATCTTTGTTGTGACCATTTCTGTATTTATAAATGCATTATATCTGACAAAAAAAGATGAAATAATATTTATTTGTTTGTAAAAGGCCCACATATGATGTCAAGCAAGAAAATGAGTAAAATGAAAATACACCCATGCACTGCAGAAAATCATAACTTATATATATAACTTCAGCATTATCTCAATCAAATATAATACAATTCAAAAGAAATCTGGACTTATAGTAAAAAATTAAGAAACAAGTGCAAATCCATTAGCAGCTTGCATAGAATAATATGGAAATTGCTGAGACTCTGAGAACTAGGGAGTTTAAGTCCTGTGCAGACAAGCCCTAATGTATTTGAACTCTAGGCTTATGTTTTCAAGAAAAATCAAATAATAGTAGCAAAATGTGGGATGATGTAAAAAGATTTCAGAGTGTTCTATGGTAGATGTCCAATGAAAAATAAAGAAAAGAAAATGGAATCCTCAATTCATCTGTGAAATTGTCCTTCATATTTCTAATTCTTAATCATGTTTTTGCTTGCAACTCTCTCTCTCCTAGATAAGTTTAGCCTTTCCTCTTATGCTTGCATGCAGTATCTGGTGTACTAGGAGCTGTTTTTGTGACAATGCTGCTGCTGGCTCCTCATCTAATAAGGCCCTAATGCTATTGCCAAAACAAACTATACTAATGTTTCTCAATGACTTTCTCTAACACAACATTCCATACTGGTCAATTTTGGTATGCAACTATGCTTTCTGTACATCCTCACATGTTGATTATCCCAATTCCAAATAAACTGGAAAGATAGTGTAAAAATTCTTATTTTTCACTATTTTACACCAGTCCCTAACATCTAGAACCCATTTATTCTACTTATAGATAAACACATTCTGGATATTCACATGAATGGAGTCATACAAAGTATAGCTGTATCTTTCTGGCTTTCGTTACTAAACATAATGTCCACAAGATTCATCCATAGAACCTCACTTCTTTCATTTGTTGAGCAGTATTGTACTGCATGGTTTTATCATAATTGTTATGAATTATTTAGGAAACAAACTTTAGAGATTTTCCAACATTTTAGCTACCAACAAAATATCACTATGCATATTTGCAAGGAAGATATTTTGAGAGAATTCTTTGATTCTCTTTTACTTATATATAGGTGTGAAATTTGGGGATCTTATGGTCATTCTCCATTTGTGCTCTGATGGAGAAGAAGATTTCTTCTCAATATAGATGCAGAATTTTACATCTGTACCAGGAATGTTTGAAACAAATATAAAGAATTCTTACAGTTCAATAATAAACAGGTAAGTAAAATGGTTGTGATGAGATCTCAAATGTTGAAAATGATGTGTTATTGCAATCAGATCCACAGAACACTTCTATTTACTTTTGACCAACTATTACAACATTCAAGATATGACCAACCCACAAATGCATCACTAATCCTAACACAAAGGAACTAGCTGGGAAGAAGCTTTGAGAATTCGTTATTATGTTATGCTTAATTCAACTCACCAAAAATCATGGCCACAATAATTCATGATAATTGTTATATCATTGAATTCTTTAAGAATATCTGGTTTTTATTTTGAGGACCAGAAATCTACAGATGGTACAGCCTGACATCTTGAGAGTGGATGAAAAGTCATTTGTTGATTCCTGATAAAATATTGGGAATCAAGATACATTGTAAAAACTGCTTGCTCAATGGAAAATAAAGATTTTTTATTTGTAAAAGTAATGCTATTTATTGATAGTCATACATGGAATTGAAATTTATCTCAAATGGATTTTCTCTTTTATTCATGTAATATAACAATGTTACCTGGCATAAGAAACATAAAATCAGAAGAAACTTGCTTCCTTACCTGAAAATCAGTGCTGCAACATCTGCTGGTTTCGTCTGCTGAAGAGATTCCTCCAGCTTGTACTTCATTGTTAACAAGGCTGAACACTTTGAAATACACTTCTCTAGTCACTGAACCTGTAAATTAAATCCATCACCAATGTAATTACTACAGTATGAATTTTTCACAGGTGAGAGTCACAGGTAAAAGACTTGCAATGCTGAGTAACAAAACAACATCATTTATATTTGACTGTAAGTGCCTGAAACTTCACAATGTAAGTCAACATTGCTGGAGATACAAAAAATTTCCTTTACTGTTGCCATGAGATGACCTCAGATGTAGAAAAGAGAACAATGAAGAAACCAACAGCAATTTGTGAGAATGCATTTTTCAGCAGTCACTTCCACAATTTTAGCAGAATAGTTATATATTTTTCAATAGTTAATTTTTGAGTTGTGTAGCAATTTATAGTTTAATTTACAAAACAAAGAAATAAAATGAATTGACACAAACTCTTAAATCACCAACCAGAGATACTGGAAACAATTTAAGATTTTTGTCAGATTAATTGTTGTATTTATATACATATATGTGTGTGTGTGTATATGTGTGTATGTATATATAACTTTTGATGAATTACATCTTAAATGCAAATGAAAATCAAGAATACCAAGTATCCAAGGTGGGCAGTAAAAATTAAAGGCATACATTTTGATATACCAAGCATTTTATCTAATATTTTAAACCATTATTTTAAGAAAACTGAACATATGGATTCATGAGTAGCAACTAATTACAGTACATGAAAATAAATCAATAGGTAATGGATAAGTTTATAGTCACATATATGTACATATATACATATGTAAAATAAATAAGAAAATAGTAATTATAATTCTAGTAAAATCTATATTCTGAAGACAAAGTATAAGTAATACTCTCTTAAGGGATATGGAGATTCTCTGTGGAGGACAAGAATCCTTTCATTTTAGTTGGCCATGGTTCAACAGTAGAGATAAGTGATGATTAGCATAGGAAAATATGTATTCTTCATACCATTTACAAGCAAATGGCAAATCAATCAGATTCTTGCTTCTAGAGTAAGAGTGTATTCTTGTTCTGCCTCTTCTAGGTCTTGGTAAGGGAAAGGGATGCTTCTTAGACAAAACATGTTATTACAAATAATACCAGTTCAATAAAACCAGTTCAATACCAGGAAGAATTAAAGATACTAATGGAAGATGGAAACTCTCTTCTATCTTATAAGAAATGATGCAACTGAAATTTCATGGCAGGCTGTACATTGACATAACAGATTGTGGAGATCAGGTCTATGAACCTGGAATAAAAAGCAAGATCACCTGTTTATGATACTAAATTTGTCACAATGGTGGACATTTGAGGCCTGTGATAGCCCTATATCTGATTGGAACCACCCTGTAGCCAATCACATAAAGAGAAAAAGTACAGAAGACTTGGAAGAAGAGAGAGTCTCCAAAGATATTTGCAGTGACTTAGCCTACCTACAGCTTCAGCTACCAACCATGTTGCCTCTGTTATGAAAGACTGTTTCTCCCTTTTTTCCCTTAAATTGTTTGACTTTAGGTGTTCTCTAACATCAACAGTTAAGAGTAACTGTTACAGGGCTCAATGTGAGAATGTTCAGAATGCATATAAAATGTTTGTAGAGTTGAACCTCTGAGAAGTAAGAGAAGAGGCATGAATCACTCTTCTTTGGGAGTATTTCTGTCCTTCCAGGATCCTTTGAGCACCCCATACAGCACTAGAAACACACAAAGGATTGAAAGTTGAAGATGATCGACAGCCTTAGAGGAGATGAATTTGGTGCAATGTGGACCAAAGGCCAAGAAAACATGAGAGCTCAGCCTGGCTTCTGATAGCAGTGTTCCAGACAGACGTCAGAGTTACAAGACCAGGTCCCTGGAGCAAACCATACATATCAAAACACTGCTCCATTGTTATGTTTATCTCTCAGCCATTTTTCATTTCATATCCAAGTGCATCATCCCTTTGTCCAAATTATTTTTTAATTATATTTATTTATTTGTTCCCAATCATACAAAGGTTAATAGGTACCCCATCCCTTCCCTTCCTTCCCCCTCCACAGACCTCCTTGCACCCTCTCCCCTTTTCCCTTCTTTTCACTCCCCTCCCCCCTTTCTCCCTTTACCCCCTCCTGTTCCTGTCAAACTTCCCTCTGAGCCCTCCACTCTAGTGAGTTCTAAGGACTCAGTGGCATTTCCCAGAGCCCTTTCTTGGGCTACCCTTTAGTATGGGAACACTATTATGACTGTTAATCCCTTGCCTCTAAGGATCCTAGTGTCTGTGATCCATGATAGACTTTGGGGGGGAGTCATTCACAAGCCAGTCATTATGTAGGTCATGCAAAATCTGATTATGGCTATTGTGGCCCTAACTTGTGTGGGGTATCTTGCATATTGTTACTCCTTCACATCTTTAGGCTCTTATAATCTTACAGTCCCCTCTTCTGTAAGTTTTTCTGAGCTTTAGGATAGGGAGAGATTTGGCTGGTCTGTTTTCAGGTGATTAATGTGGGGTCTCTGATGTTCTGAATTATGGTTTGTTGTTGTTTTCAGTTTTACTGTTTCTGCACTGACCTTGACTCCATCCTGATTGGTATTGGAGGTCACCTCTTCACTAGAAATAAAAGGCTGTTTACATGGCATATTACTATAATAGTAGATTCAAAGGTAGATGGAAGAGGAATAGGAGACCACAGGGGGGGTTGGTCAGTCTCCCATTTGCAGGATGGTTACCATCTATCTGCCAGACTCTATACCCTCCTTCAAACCCCCTCAGTTACAAGTGGCCAGGAAAGAAAGTGAGTGAGCTTAACCAGATGTCTCGGTACTTACTTGCAATACTTGATGGGGAAGTATCCCAGACACAGAAAATTAAGTGCCATATGTACTCCCTAATAGGTGGATCCTAGTACCAAGCCCACTTAGTGTCATATTCAAAAATAAATCTCTGTAATACCTACAGTACTTACAAAGATTATAAACAGGATGTGAGAGGAAGTAGGGCCCCTCCAGAAATAAGGAGAGAGGGGATCATGCTACAATAGAGAAAATAGGTCACCATCAAGAATTGCAAGTAAGTAGAGAGACATCTGGTTAAGCCTTTGTCCAGATTATTCTTGATGAGTACTTTTCAGTGATTTTGGGCCATGCATTTTTATTATATTCTCTGTACTCAAATAACCTTTCTTTTATTCAATAGTAATCAAAATGCAGAAGTGGTGATGTTGGTAATTTAGACAGGCTTAAGAAATTCACTACTGTGGATATGCATGCATAGATAAGTGGCTATATGTGATTCCATTTTACATACAGGTTGAAGAACCAAGCAGAGGTTCTGGATTCCATCACCTGTATTTAACAGAGAGTCTGCTATAGTCAGTGCCTAGCAGTACTTTGTACCTAGATGCATTCATACCTAGCTGTCTACAATGGCCAAGTGGCATATTCTTGCCTATAACACACACATCTAATGTGCTGAATTCTCTTTAGATTTCATTATCATTTGGCAGAAGAAAAGATGTCTAGTATTGTGACAGCAATATTATGACTGAAGGATAGGCAAGTTTAGTAAAAAAAAAATGGTGAAAACTACCAATACTTGCTTAGGAAAACAATAAGATCACAATAACATATGTTGTTTTGAGGATTGTTCACTACATATAAAGAAATTAAAATCCTTTTTAAGTCACTTTTATTTGTGTTTCATGATACGTAGAGGAAAACATGATTTTTGGTGAAGCTCAAAGTTTTTAAATGTGATTTAAAATGGTATTTATAATAATGAAGTGGAATTTAATAAACAACACCATTATGCTGACTACATTTGGCAGTGAAGACACATAAATAGCATGCAAAAATATGAAGATGAGAAAGAAAAACTTCACCGTAATTTCACTGCACAAAAGGTATATTTAAGTTTTATCACACATTCTAAACAATAGTCATTGCATGTTGGTTTTAATTTACTGTTTAATATACTGTTGCATGTTCTTTTTCTAATACTTGCTTTAAGTAAAGAATGGTTGGTTGGTTAATCCGTTTTCTGAAGTACTATTTTAATTACCAATAATTTCATATTAAAGATACCTTCAGGCTTTCTCCCTCCCACCTTGTCCGCCCAACCACGCTTCCCAGTCGGCCATCCCCAGGTGAGTCCACCCAGCCCCCCAGGTCGCCCCGTGTCCCAGCGGCACCCAGGCTGCCTCCGGTTTTACCTGGGCCATGCCCCGGGCCCCAGCCCCTTTCTTCCTCCCACCCGCCTATCCGCCCATCTGAACAGGCCTTGATCACATTCCTTCATCACTGGAGCTTTGGTGGGCCACTAAGCCAAATCCCAGGTCCCAGGTGAAGAATTCTGCCCTCAACATAAACCCCTCTGCCACTCCGGCCCACCGGGGACCCAAGCACGTGGTCTATGGAAGACACACTGCTACTCAGAATTCAATAGAGTTCAAAGGAAACTCAAGCAAAATTCTAAGGGTCAAAGGCCATATATCTGAAAACCTCTACAATCATCCTATCACATGGGAGAGATTCTTCACATCCAGCCCAAAGAAAAGTAAACCTCCTTTTTTTCACCTTACTGTTCCTTTCTAATATTAATTACTGTAGATTAACTTTTCCATACAGCAACCCCAAAAACATATACAACTACAGGGAGTACACCACTCACTCTCACATATCACCAAGATACTACATCGTAAAAGTGCACTACAATACTAATATTCACCCTCTGTCTACATAACCTGACATAACTGATGTACTAACAGCCTAGTAGCCTCAACTAGGAAATAACAATAACAAAAGACAAACATACCCAACCCCAAGGCAAGCACTAGTAACAACTGCCCAAGTGTAGTAATACCAACTAAATCAGTTCAGTCAAAAACACACAGAAACTGAAAAGCCCTAGAAGACTAAACAACAATGTCCAAGTCAAAGTGCAGATACATGAGAAACAAAACCCAAGGAGACCAATCTCCCACTGAAAGAATCAACCCCTTAAGGATAGATTCCAATCAGAACAAATTCCCAGAAAAGAGCCAAGAATGCCAGACCCAAGACAATGACATTCAAAGTATGATCATTACCATGATTAATACTATGAAACAGGAAATCCAAGAGGAATTAAACAACCACATCAACCACTTTGAACAGAAACACAACAGGCATTTGGAGGTGTTGAGAAAAACAGTTCAAGAAACAAAAATAGGCATAGAGCGGTTAAAACAGTTTCAGGCACAGTTTAAAACTGAACTAAAAGACAAGTTATCTTCAACCCAAAGCTCAACAGAGAGTCTTATCAGCAGAATACATGAAGCAGAAAATAGAATTTCAGATCTTGAAGACAAAGTAGGACAATTAACCAGCTCAATGGAAGAGATTGTTAAAGCCAAAAAGATACTTTAGAGGAACATTCAAGAGATATGGGACACCCTGAAGAAGCCTAACATGAGCATTCATGGAATACAAGAGCAAGAATCTCAAAATACCACACCTAAGGAAATTTTTCAAATTATCATAAATGAAAACTTCCCTCAACTGAAGAATGAGAGGCCCATCCAAATACAAGAGGCATTTCGCACTCCAAACAGATGTGACCAAAATAGAAAATCGCAATGGCAAATAATAGTCAAAACACTCTACATTCAAGACAAAGAAAAGGTGCTGAGAACTTCAAGGGAAAAAAAGCAAGTCACTTTTAAAGGCAAACCTGTTAAAATAACAAATGACTTCTCAATGGAAACAGTAAAAGCTAAAAGAGCTTGGAGAGAGGTACTTCATGTATTAAATGAGCAAAAATGCCAACCCAGACTGATATACCCGGCAAAACTATTTGTCATGATTGAGGGAGATAGAAAAATTTTCCAGCACAAAGACAACTTGAAGGGATATATGTCTACCAAACCAGGCCTTTGAAAAATGCTAGAACTGATATGCATACTTGAAGAAGAAAACAAGCACATCCAGGAGGACAGATTGGAAGTATAATACCACAAAAACATAAATGTCAGACAATAAGTTTACAAAACTCACTGAACATAAAAAATTTCCAGAATTAAAAAGAATTTCTCCATTATAACATTAAATGTCAATGGTATTAACTCACCGATTAAGAGACAGATTACAAACTTGGATTAAAAATCACAACCCATCAATCTGCTGCTTTAAGGAAACTCATCTCACCACAAAAGATAGGCACATCTTAAGAATGAAAGGCTGGTCCAAAATCTTGCAAGTTAATGGAACTAGGAATCAGGCAGGGGTAGCCATTATGCTGTCAGACAAAGTGGACTTCAAACCCCTCAAAACAATAAGAGACACAGATGGATACTACATTTTAGTCACGGGTACAATTCACCAGGAAGACTTCACAATACTGAACATATATGCACCCAATATAGTGGGCCCCTCCACAATACTGAATATATATGCACCCAATATAGTGGGCCCCTCCACATTCACTAAGAAAATGCTATGGCATCTAAAGCAAGAAATCAACCCCCAAACAATAATTCTTTGGACTTCAACACCGCCCTCTCAACATGGGATAGATCAATAGGTCAAAAGCTTAACAGAGACACTTTGGAACTTAATCAAACCCTTAAAGAAATGGACCTTACAGATCTCTATCGAACTTTTCACCCAAGCACCAAAGAATATACATTTTTCTCAGCAGCACACGGAACTTTCTCCAAAATAGATGACATATTGGGCCACAAAATGAATCTCCAAATATACAAGAAAGTTGAAATTCTAACCTGTGCCCTATCAGACCACCACGGCCTAAAGCTGGACATCTACAACACAACAAAATACCGAAAATACACTAACTCCTGGAACCTTAACAGTATGATGATGAATGAGAGCTGGATTCAGGAAGAAATTAAAAAGGAAATTCAAGATTTCCTGAAAGTGAACGATAATGAAAATATAACTTACCAAAATCTCTGGGACACAATGAAAGCTGTACTAAGAGGTAAGTTCATAGCTCTTAATGCCAACATAAGAAAAATGTAAACATCAGAAATAAATAACTTAACTATGCAGCTTAAAGTTTTAGAGAAACTAGAGCAATCTGATCCCAAAAGTAGTAAAATAAAGGAGATTAGCAAAATAAGGGGAGAAATATCTGAAATCGAGATTAGGAAAACAACAGAGAAAATCATCCAGTCAAAAAGCTGGTTCTTTGAAAAAATCAATAAGATTGATACACCCCTAGCTAAATTAACCAAAAGCAAGAGAGAGAAAACCCAAATTAACCAAATTAGAAATGAAAATGGAGGTATCATTATTGATATCCAGAAATCCAGAGAATTATAACATCATATTTCAAAAACTTATTCTCTGTGAAATTTGACAACAAAAAAGAGATGGATGAATTTCTAAGTGAACACAACTTACCTAAATTGAATCAGGAAGTTATGAATTATTTAAATAGTCCTATAAAATATGAGGGAATTGATGAAGTAATCTCGAATCTTCCCACCAAAAATTGTCCTAGACCAGATGGATTCAGCACAGAGTTCGACCAGACATTTAAGGAGTTAATAATACCAATACTCCTTATCTGTTCAATGAAATAGCAAAGGAAGGAACACTACCAAATTCCTTCTATGAAGCTAATATTGTTTTAATCCAAAACCTAATAAAGACTCACTTAAAAAAGAAAACTATAGGCCAATCTCTCTGATGAACACAGATGCAAAGATTTTCAACAAAGTCTTAGTATTCAAACACATATCAAAAAGATCATTCACTGTGATCAAGTAGGTTTTATCCCTGGCATACAAGGCCGGTTCAACATATGAAAATCAATAAATATAATTCACCATGTAAACTAGTCCAAAGTCCAAGACCACATGATACTCTCGATAGATGCAGAAAAAGCTTCTGACAAGATCCAACAGCCTTTTATGATCAAAATGCTAGAGACAGTAGGAATGGAAGGAACCTGTATCAATATAATTAAAGCTGTATACAACAAGCCCACAGCAAGGATTATACCCAATGGGGAAAAACTTGAAGCATTCCCACTTCGATCAGGAACTAGACAAGGCTGTTCACTCTCACCACTTCTATTCAATATTGTATTTCAAGTCTTAGCTGAAGTTATAAGACAAGAAAGGGACATAAAAGGGATTCAAATCTGCAAGGAAGACGTCAAGCTATCCCTATTTTCAGATGACATGCTCTTATACCTGAGTGATCCCAAAAAATCTACCAGGAAGCTCCTGGAACTAATTGAGAAGTTAAGCAGGGTAGCAGGATACAAAATAAATGTACAAAAATCAGCGGCTTTCCTATATAACCAGAATGAAAGAAGTGCAAAAGCACTGAGAGAAACAACCCCATTTACTATAGCCCCTAAAAAAATGAATACCTTGGTATAAACCTAACCAAGGAATTAAGAGACTTTCACAATGAAAACTTTAAAACCCTAAAGAAAGAAATTGCAGAAGACACCAGAAGGTGGAAAGACCTCCCATGTTCCTGGATTGCAGAATCAACATCATAAAAATGACCATCATACCAAAGGCAATACCAATGCTATACCAATTAAAAATCCCAAATCAATTCTTTAAAGAAGTTGACCAAACAATCTCAAAATTCATATGGAGGCACAAAAGACCCAGGATAGCAAAGACAATTCTGAGTAACAAAAACACTGCTGGAGGTATCACCATATCAAACCTTAGTCTCTACTACAAATCCATAGTTATAAAAACAGCCTGGTATTGGCTCTGATATAGACACACAGATTAAAGGATAAGGGTTGAACACCCAGATATAAACCCACAAAATTACAGCCATTTGGTCTTTGACAAAGGGGCCCAAAGAATCCAATGGAAAAAGAACAGCATCTTCAACAAATGGTGCTGGCAAAACTGGATCTCCACATGCAGAAGATTAAAACTGGACCCGTACTTGTCACCATGTACAAGAATTAATTCCAAATGGATCAAGGACCTTGATTTAAGGCCAGAGACTATAAATACCATAGTTGTAAGGATAGGGAACTCCCTCGAGCTGATTGGACTATGCCAACATTTCCTAAACAGACATCCAATGGCACAGTCACTGCTACCAACTCTCAACAGTTGGCACCTTGTGAAATTAAAGAGCTTCTGTTCAAATAAAGAGATTGTACCATGAGCTCAAAGGCTACCCAGAGAATGGGAGAAAATCTTCACTAACCACTTATCTGATAGAGCTCTATTATCCAGAGTGCACAAAGAATTTAGAAAACTAAACACCAAGGAAACAAATGGCCCAATTAAAAATTGGGCCCTGGAACTTAAAAGAAACTTTATCAGGGATAAAATTGAAATGTCTAACAAATATCTTAAAATGTGTTCCACATACTTAGCCGTCAGGGAAATGCAAATCAAAACTTCCCTGAGATATCATCTCACCCTGGTCAGGATGGCAAACATCAACAATATAAACAACACCAAATGCTGGAGAGGATGTGGAGAGAGGGGAACTCTCCTACATTGCTGGTGGGAATGCAGGCTCATACAGCCACACTGGTGAGCCGTCTGGAGATTCTTTTTTTTTTTTTTAATACATTTTTTATTATTTCAGCTCATACAAACTTAATAGGTACACCAGTTCCCTCCCTCCCTCCTCCCCCCCCCCCCGAGCCCCCTGCTCCCCCTCCCTTCACCCCTCCCTCCCCATCCCCCGTGCCTCCTGCCCCAATTCCCAGAGTCCTTTCTTGTGCATGTCTGATTCTCCTCTGGGCCCTCCTCTCCAATGACGTACAAGGACCCAGTGGCATTTCCCTGAACCTTTTCCTGTGTTCCCCTTAAGCATAGGAACACTACTGTGGCTGTCAATCCCTTGCCTCCAAGGATCTTGGTGCCTTTAGCAAATGCTAGACATTGTGAGGTCAATAGTGTGTTGGACATTGCGCCGGGCATGCAATGTCCAATTATGATTGCTTCGGCCCTAACTTGTGTGGAGTATCTTGCAAATCATTGCTCCTCCCATCCTTTTGCTCTTACACTCTTAATGCCCCCTCTTCTGCAAGAAAGTAATGTGACACCTGGTTAAGTTCACAGACATTCATTCCTGATCATTAACAACTAAGGGGGTATGAACTCACCAGAAGGGGAGGGCGGAGCCTGTGAATCCCGGGGCAGAGTTAAGGAGGTGGTGGTTCCCGAATTCGTCTGTGGTTCTACACACACACACATATCTACATACACACACGTGCACACATGCATACATGCACAATTGAATAAATAAAAAAAAGAATGCAAATAAAAAAAATGATGGATTAATGGAATTTGCCAGGAAATGAATGGGATTAGAAACAATTACATTGAGTGAAGTATCACAGACACAGAAAATTAAGCGCCATATGTACTCCCTAATAGGTGGCTCCTAGTACCAAACCCATCTAGAGACACTCAAAGATAAATCTCTGTAATACCTACAGTAATTGCAAAGATTATGAACAGGAGGGATGGGGAAAGAGGGACACACCAATAACAAGGAGAGAGGGGACCATGTTACAGCAGAGAAAATAGGCCACCATCAAGGACTGCAAGTAAGTAATGAGACATCTGGTTAAGTTCACAGACTTTCCTTCCTGATCATTTACAACTGATGGGTTATTATCTTACTAGAAGGGGAGGGCGTATAGTCTGGCAAATAGAAAGTAACCATTTTCAAATGGGTGATTAACCCCTCCCTTACCACAGTTTCCTACTTTTATTACATCTACCTTTGAATATACTTTTATAACAAGACTCTAATTTAATAGGTTTTTGTATCTCTGGCCAGACAGTGATATCCAATACCCATCAGGATGTAGTGAAGGGCATTGCAGGAGCAGCAAATCTGAAAAAAATAAATCAACAAACCATAATCCAGAACATCAGAGACTCTATATCAACCACCTGGAACTAGGCCAGCCTAATCTCTCCCAATCCTGAAGGTCAGGGAAATTTGCGGAAGAGGGGGCCGTAAGATTGTAAGAGCACAAGGATGGGCGGAGTAATGATATTCAAGATTCTCCACACAAGTTAGGGTCGAAGCAATCATAATTGGACTGCGCAATGTCCATCACACTATTGACCCCACAAAGTCTAGCGTTTGCTAAAGGCACTAGGATCCTTGGAGGCAAAGGATTGACAGCCACAGTAGTGTTCCTAAGCTTAAAGGAAACACAGGAAACGGTTCTGGAAAATGCCACTGGGTCCCTGCACCTCATTGGAGAGGAGTATCCAGAGGAGAGTTTGGCATGCTCATTAAAGGATGCTCTGGGGATGGGAGAGGGAGGGACTGGGGGATGGGGAGGGAAGGGTTGGGGCGCACAGGGAGATGGGAGTTTGGAGGGAAGGAGGGACCGGTATACCTGTTAAGTTTGTATAAGTGGAAATAAAAAATAATAAAAAATAAAGATACTTTCAGGCTGGAGAGATGGCTCAAGGGATAAGACTGCCTCACAAGTAGAAAGTCCTCAGTTCAGATCCCAGATCATATGTACAAATGCCAGGAAGAAATGCTAGAGGCCTGAATTCCCAGTCCTGGTTGGAAGAGTCTGGGAAATCTCAGAGAAAAGTAAAAAGGAGGAAGAAGCAATCCAGGATGATTCCGTAGTCACACTTGGTCTTCCACAGGGACACTTAGTGGCTTCTGACACACACACATACACACACACACACACACATACACACACACACCACATAAATAAAATAAAGATATTTGTCAGCATTCATTTTGTTACTCAAAATATTTAGGAAACTAATAGTGAGATAAAGTTTCTAGACCTCTGGTGGTTATGTTGCTTATATGTAAACATTTTTCAAATCTGTCCACCAGTGTATGATTTCTGGACCCCATGAATAACAAACTATAGATAAATTTTTCTCTTTATTTTTCTAGTCTAATGTAGTCACTGAAGGTCTAAAGGAACATCTACTTTTGGCATTCTACCTATGGCATGCTTGGTTTGTTAATTCTTTCAGTTCTTAAAACCAGTAGGAATGTAAAAAATTGACTTTTTTCTTATTATGTAAAATCATGTTAATGAAAATTTGATTCTATCTGAAATTAGTGATGGGAAACAATATTTTATATTTTCCAAAGAAATGTCTTCACTTAATGAATCATTTTGGTTTATTTTTTCAGCTCTAGTCATTCAAGAAACAAATAATATTTTTTAGAATTAGCTTGCAACTCAGTAGATTATAAATTATAAAGTTTGGTGAGGATTTCACAAATTCATTTGCCTATATTCTTTATTTTAAGGTTACATTAAAAATTTTAAGTTTTCATGAAATATAGACCTCTTATTTATTTTAGTATCCCACTACTAATACTTGGTAAACAGATGATTATAAAAATATTTGCTATTCAATAAGTTCCTCTGTATTACCCTTACTTTTAGGTGGATACAGAAGGAGAAATAACAGTGACATTGTATATTTACAGCACACTTAAGTTTATAAAATATTAAAGATATTTCTTTAAAATATTTCTTGAAGGGCTGTCAAGATTTGTCAGTAAGTAAAGGTGCTTGCATGAAAATCTCGCGACATGATTCCATCTTGGAAACCCTCATGGTGGAAGGGAAGAACTGACTTCAGAATGATATCTTCTGACTTCCACACATGTGTACATGTATCCCTGCTCTCTTTTACTCTCTCTCTCATAATTAGATGCTTTTATTTATTTGTTCTTTCTTTCTTTCTTTCTTTCTTTCTTTCTTTCTTTCTTTCTTTCTTTCTTTCTTTCTTTCTTTCTTTCTTTCTTTCTTTCTTTCTTTCTTATGTCAGTTTGTGTGTATGTATAAGAGGGTACTGTGTGTGTCCATGAGGTCCAAGGGTTACTTTGGGGGGAATCATCCTCTATTGCTCCTACATCTGTTTAGCTCTGTTCTAGGATTTTTCCAGGCTCTACCTTTCAGAGCAGGAAGAACAGGCAACTGCCACTTTTTCCTACTGTGTTTTTAGGTGGTATCCAGGATGCAAACTCAGGTCGTTCTGCTTATGATGGAGGGTTTCAACTTCTGAGCCATCTCTCCAACTCAATAGGTGAGACATTAAAAATCTACTTAATTTTGAAAGTATTTATTTCAAATTTAGTTGGCATTACAATGAAAACAGTGTCTCTATTCTCGAATAAATTTAGATATTACCAAGTAGTTGAAATTCCCATATTTCCTATGGATAATAACATATAAGTAAGCCCTCTGATGCTATCTGTGATGATTAGACAGGTCAAGTTGACAGTTGTAGACTGAGCTTTAGGCACAGCTGTGAATAATTGATAGCTAGGAAAGCCCTTAAGCAAACCCATGTCAGATTGTCTAATTGATGTGGGAGAACCAGTCCATCTAGGTAAGTGGGACCATCTAGTAGTGGACCAGATAAAGGTAGTTCAAGAGGAAGAGTCCCACCTTCTTTCTCTTGCCCTGAAATGATAAGCTTTGCGTTCCTTGCTGCTGTTGCTCATTCCTTATTGCTGTTGTGCTGTTGCTTTTCAATGTTTTAACTCTTTGCTGAACTAGGAGCTCAATCTTTTCAGTTCTACGACATGAGTGAGGTTGAAGAACACTCCAGACATGCTCGGAATCCAACTGAGACTGCTGAACTAATGAGCTGTTGTACTGAGCAGTACTGGAAACTTTTGTTGGGTTCAGCAATTAGCTTGTATGGTTGCTGATCAATCACCATCAAATGGCTTAGGGGAACAAGGGGTTTATTCTTTTATGATTTCAGTTTACAGTTCTTAGGCCATCTTGTCAGGAGAGCTCACACCAACACCAGGGCTGAGGGAATTGGCCACATAATATGAACATAATGGCTGAAAGAGGGATAATCCTTACTTGCCATACCAGCATGTCTTGCCAAGTACACACAAGGATGCCTCCTTTCTCAAACAGTTCCCTCCATTCTATTTACCTGGCCAAGGACTAGTCCCACCCACCATGGGCTAGGCCTTCCCGATCCACTAAATAATCTCCTGCAAGTTTGCTCTGGGTTTAACTCAAGTACTAATTCTCTCCAAATGTTCCCAGAGCTCAATACTCAAGTTGACACACCTATAACTAACTATGACATTGGACTACTCAGATTTTATATTGTTAAGTCAGTATAATAAATTTCATATGCAAATATCAGTTCTGCTCACTTACATAACTCTAATAACCATCAAAAACAATAGTTACTGTGGTCAGTACATATGTGCACATACACATAACACACATCTAATTTATTGAAACAGAAATTTTGATCTTTGCAGCATGTCTTGTCCTGTTCCCTAAAGTACCTTTTATAAATGTCCAGTTCCACCACAGTTAAGTTCTGTAGTCTGCATGCTCTTCCTGACATACTTCCTGAAACTTAGTAGCTGATATAGCACTACCAGAAAAGCAGGGTATTTGTGAGATACTTGAATCGAATCCTGCAGCAAGCATTGAAAAATGCTTGAGAGAATACAGCTGCTCTTTGAGGATGCAGGACTATTTCTTCTCCAGAGGATGAATGTAAAGGGCACCATGGTAAAACTAAAGAGCAGTACTCACCATATACAGGATTTATCATCACCTTCATGTTGGATCTATTGATCTACTGAACTATGAAAAACATCTGACTTGTAAATGACCAATTACAGACATTTTGATAGAAGGACAAAAATGAAAGAAGAAATCAAGTAATGTGCATTACAGTCAAACCATCATACACATTAGACAAAGCTACACTGTATCGTTTTGTAGTTAGGGGTTTGATATGCTTGATCCACGGGAACTTAATGCTAAAAAGACAGAGTCTGAAAGCACTAGAATCCATCCTCTTCTTGAATAATTCTAAGCTGAGATATTGTAATTGTTCAACAGAAATTCAGTTTCTTAAAATTGTCAGTAGTTAACGTGCTAAAATAACATTTTCTTTTATGTATTTGTGTACACTTTAAGTTAGATCAAACGAAGGCATCTCTTGCTTTATCTGATAGTTTTTCTTTGATTGTATATAGTTGGTTCTGATTAAACTGACTAAGACTTATTCTAACTCTGGCCCAACTCTGTCAAGTCTACTTTTCCTACAGATACTTTTCCATTTTCATACCTGCTTTGTTTTGTTTTGATTTGATTTTGTGAACCACTGAATTTGCTAAGGGTGTGTGAAGTGACCTTGGGTTTGGAACTGTCCAGTGAAGTGTGGTGGACCAATTAGTGGTACACACCCAAAGTCAGTGGCTGCTCCTTCACAGGAATCAGCAGGAGCCAATATGCAAGCAGGAAGAGGTAAGTCCCATGAGCCATTCCTCTAGTGACCCATGACCAGTGACCAACCAGTCTTGTCTGAGTAGAGTACAGACAGCTTCAGCCATTGTGTTTTCAGGATTGCAATGGTTATGTCATGCCAGGAGTTTCTGAAGCCCTTTATCTATCTATCTATCTATCATCTATATATCTAAATGCTTAAATATACATAAAAACATATAAACATAAATATATATATGTATATATATTCTTTCACCTGAAGTAATCCATAATAGTCATTGTAACTTAGAGAGTTATACATGAATAAACTGTTTAGGAATAGCCAAGAGTATCGGGATCTTCCACTACTCTTTGTAAAGAGAAACTTCCCTAATAAAGCAGAGTTGAAATGATCATAAATGTCCAGAAAGCAGTTTCATTCCATCTCAATATTATTAACAGGCCATTCTATTTCATAAATATATATTTCATTAAAACTCTGTGATGATTCCACTTATACCAATTAAAATTGTCAACATCCGTGTCTATAGCTCTAATCCATCTATCTTTTATCTGTCTTCACTCTAACATATATGTATACTTCCTTAGTCTATCAAAGAGTAATGAGCCATTTTAAGCAGTTATGATGAAATCTAGTTTGGCAGTTGTTTTAACTGGAAGAATTTGAATGTATTAAATTTAAGATTTTTGCCATTCTCCATGATTACTATCATCTCTTAGAAACTCCGTCTGGACTGCTGACTGCAAGTCACCACACTCTGTCAATACATTTCGATTTTAACTCATGAGAACATTGTTCTTATTAAATGAAGTAGAGTTCTCGTTCAAAAAGAATTGAATGCTTGAAAAGAAAGTACTTATTAAGTTCTGGTAAATGATTAGGTGATGTTGTTATACAATGAGTCTTAATTCTTATGAAAGCAATGCTTTCTTAGAAAAAGCAAATGCAGAGATAAGAATCAGTGGGAAATAGAATTTTAATTCTGTAATTATTGTTTTAAGAAAAAACTTAGAAAATTATAGAATGCACATGTATAAACAAGTTTTCCATTTCTTAAGGCTATTATTTATCTGTGATTAACCTTTAATAAGAATTAATGAAACATTAATTAAGTAAAAAGAACTAAATTAAACTTTCAAATTACTGTATCTCTAAACTTTATTAGAATTAAAATAATATATTAATATTTAATGGACAGGTACATGGTATTTACTATGCTGTATGGACAGAGCCCTCCCCAGAAAATGAATGAATCTATATAATATGCAATGATCATTATTTTTTCTGAAAAAAATCTAATGTGTACTGAAACACCATTAAGTTTTCCCTCACATCTTACCAATTTTTTTTTCCTTTATTCAAAATTCTCTGGACTGGAAATATGATTCAGTGGGAAGAGTCACATTTTTTTTCATTTGACAATTCAACAAATTTTTTGGGGATGATTCAAAGGCAACTGTATCACTTGAAAGCCTCCACACAGCATGGGTAAGACTCATGGAATCTTTACCCCCGGAGATCTATGCTGTAAAAGTTGCTAGAAAAATCTTCCCCAGGTTTCTAGAATATTCCTCTGTCTCCCACTACTGGACTTAAGTGCTGGAGACTGCCATCTGGCTTGCTCAGCAGTGTCTTTCTAACTGCTGCTCCAGGGTCTCCTTCCTAACTGCTTGGCTGGCTCTTCCAGGCTGAACATCTGCCCTTTCTAGCTTGGCTGGCAGGAGAGTCTCCATCCCTAGCTGTTGCTTGCTGGGTTTTTTTGTGGTTGTTGCATTTTTGGATTCCCCCCGCTCCGTGTCCTAGAGTGAGCTCCTTTTCCCCTCCAGCCTGCTAGCTTCAGGAGCTTGCCGAACCTAATGTGCTGTTTACTTGTTGAGGCTTCGCTGTTGAGGCTTCTTTGTCGAAGTTTGCTTGTTGAGGATTGCTTTAAAATGGGTGCTTTGAGTTGTTGAAGAGGATCATCCTTAGCCTTGACTGGAGTAATGTCAATGATGTGTGAAACTGGGCCCAGAGGATAATTCCATACAAACAACATGTAAATTTAGCAAGAAAATTAAAATACAATAAAGATTCACAAAAGGAAGATTGGGGTATGTAGACATGATGAATGTGGAGATTGATACATTTTTTATGATGAGATATGCAGAATTCATAATATTTCTGCAACTCCAAATATGTTTTACTTCTTCTTAATTTATGTTAAAAATACAAATTTCACTGTTGGAAGAGCACTTATAAGTAAAATTTAACCTAACCCAAACTGAACTTTCTTGTGCGACCATGCTCAGAAAGATCTCAGATAGATTCCATGTTCCTGTCTTCACAGTTTATCTGAGAATTTTAAGGAGTCTTCTTTTCCTGAATCCACACTTCCAGTAAGTCCTGCACACTAGTTCTGACCCCAACATCTGGAATCACAAACAATAAATTTCTCTCATTTGTCATTTCCTTGCATGTCCACAATTTAAAAATAAGGAAAACTTCACAAATTTGCTTGCCATTGTTGCATAGTGTCCATGCTAATCTTTTCTGTATCTGTCCAGTTTTTGTGTATGTGCTGCCAAAGCAAGTATGGTAAAGTCACTTGTATACACCACTTGTGGCAAAAGAAAGCAGATTTCTGAAATTTACTTTCTGACTCCCACGTATAGCTCTCTCTCTCTCTTTCTTTCTCTCCCTCTCTCTTTTCTCTCTCATCTCCCTCCCCTTTCTAGAATAAATTTATAAGACTTTCATTTCTATCAAGCATTTTTGATAAGCTAATGAGACTTGAGGCTTTTAATTGGATTTCATAAAACAACTGCTTTTTGGTGGCTACTAAGACACTCAAGAACATCAAATAAACTAAAATTAAATTCTTGGATGGACTATTGTGTCATATGAACTTATGTATATATGTTGTTATTTGAAATTTGTTTCTTATAAACTCAACTCTCTGTAAGGAATTTCCACATGCTAAGACTATTGAACAAATTTTGCAAAATAAACTTTCTATTGTTTTCATTTGTTTCATCAACATTAGCTTGTTCAAAGCAATTGTGTACTATATTTATTTGTTCCTTTAACTTCACAAAATAACAAAATGAAGGTGAAGTAAAGAATGATCATTAATAGTTGTTTATCACTGTGATTTTAAACATTTTTTATTTCAGCAAGAGAAAATGTTGGTTTTTGAAAACAGTTTTATCTAAATATTTTGCAACTTATTATTATTAGAACTGATTTCAAATGAGACCATATTTGGGGTGAAAGTATGAGTGTATGCATATGCATGTGGATATGTGTTTGTGTGTGTGTAGTGTGTGTCTGTGTATGTATCTGTGGATGTTACTTTATGCATGTGAATATTTTGTATAATATTGGTCCATGATAAAATTCAGCAGGGATGCTAGAGTATCATAGATATGATCTACCTGTGTAAAAAGTATGAGGGCTAAATCAGGGGAAATATGTGAATATACAAAATTAAAATAAAAGCAATTTGATATGTTCAAAAAATTTGGCAATTGTTTAGGTATTCCATTATTTCAAACCACTATATTGATATTTTTATATATACTCTTCATTTAAAAACATGAAAAATATTCTGCATATATTAGTTTTAGTTTAGTATAACACTGAGCCAATTCATCTAAGATAGCATTGCACATTTTACAAGGGCAAAATTGAGTTAGATTAAAGCTAATTATGCATTAATGACTTTTTTAGTGTGTCACAGTTACTAATATAACTCGATATTTTTCTGATTATGTTTTAAAGGGGATGTTTTAATACATATTGAATTATTTTAGAGGAATGAATAACAAAATCATGCATAAAAATTTTTAAAGTGTATGTTGATTATTTTGATTTACTCAGCAATTTATGTTAATGAGCTGCTGCTAGTCAATTCTATTCCAATATAAAACTGAGAAAATTTAAAGTGGGATCAAATGCATTTATAGAGGATAACTAATAACTGCAACCTGTTAATTAGATCTCAGTTGCAATTTAAATTAAATTTGCTCTCACTGACAGCCACTACATGTAGATATTTAGAAGCATGTCATGCTTCTTAAACATTTGGTACTTGTGCAAAAACACTTTTAATAATTCAAATATATATGGATGGGGTAGGAGAGAGAGATACAGAGAGAACCAGAGAGACAGAGAGAGTGAGAGAGACAGTGGCAGAGAAACGCACACACAGAGAAAACATCATACTACTACGTGTTTGGAAGTCAGAATACAATATTTCAGAACTCAGTTCTCTACTTTTACAATTTCAGATCCCAGTATTGAACTGATGCCCGTGCTTTGAGCACAGGTACCTTCATCCACTAAGCCATCGTGCCAACTTAAGTATGGAGAGATTGTGGCAGCAGAGCTGTATTGATGCTTGTAATCCAAAGACATCCTAAATATTTTATGGAATTTTCCAAAGTTAATAAATAACACACTTTTTATGCTATAATCAGCAAGTCTGCATTACGCATTGATTTTGCATGCTGTGAGGGAAAAATGTAATTGGTGCTACAGGCTGCCAACAATGTGGAAACTCATTTCTCTTATTCCTTAGGTTAGTTTAACCAAACACAATAAGCCAACATTACTATGCTTGTGAGACTGCAGGATGTGAGGCATGGACAAGAGATATTTGTACAGTCTATGATGACTGGGACCTAAATATTTTTGGTATCAATAAAAAATCTGGGTTATTATGAAAACTCTGCTCTTTTGCATAACACAGAGGTATGTTTTCTTATCATTGGTCAGAATGCTTCACCATAAAAATTAGGAATATTAAGGTGTCCAATTTACAATTTAATATTTGCATAGCAGAAAGTACTTACAAAATATAGCTAATGCCATCATGCCTAGAGAAATTCAAATGTATGTGAGTATTTCAATAATGGAAACTCAGACTTGATTGTGTATTTCTAACAATAAGTAGTAAACATTCACAAAATGCCTGTGAAATATATTATTTTCTTGTTCTGGTGACAACATCAAAACTAACACTCCACCATCTCAGCAACACTTACTGAGCTTGAAATATAAGAGATAGATTATTTTTGTTTATTGAGTTTGAGATATAAGATGCAATTTTTTGCTAAAAAGTATTTAAAGTGAAATTCAGATAATCAAAATGGATCAGTTTCATGACCTCATAAATGCTTATAATTTCTCCTGTAGATCCATACAATGCTCATCATAAATTATTATGGAGGGATTCTAATGTTAAAACCAGTTATAGAATGTATACATAACATTTTGGGTATTTTATACCAAGTAGAATAGAAGGTGTATGTTCACAAAATACATTCTCCATGCTTTGACCATCTAAAATCTATTGCACCAAGTTTCAAAAGACATTCTATATTGTCTTTGACAACACCATGAAGAAAGTTAAGGTTTCATATTTCCATAATTAATCAAATTTAGTTTCAGATAAACATAGTTTGAAAACAAATCTCTATCCATCAATTGTCAGACATGTAAGAAATTTTTAAACATCTCTTTATTTTCAATATTTATGTCTTCTACAGTATGAGAAAATTATGTTTATTGCTGCTATTAATTGTAAGTATGAATTTGTGTTGGGCTTGTTGGGGCCTAGTGGGAAGAGGCGGATCAGAATGTTTTGACCAGCTCAGGGGAAGTCAGGAGGGGCCGGATCAGGAAGTGTTAAACAGCTCAGGATGGAGGAAGTTAGGAGAGAGTAGCTCAAGATGTTTTGAAGAAATTTTGCCACATACAGCCTGAGTGCTGGCTGGACCTTTAAGATGATTGGTTGCCGGTTTCCCACCCTGGAATTCCCCTTGGGGTTTCTACCTTTTTACGATGGCTTTGGACTTACAGTAATTGAGATTCTGGAGAAGTCTGGGCTGTAGACACTCACCATCCTGCACAGCCCAGGGGAGGGGAGGGTCGGCTGGATCGGTCTGCTCTGCCGCTCTACCTGCTGGTAAACCCAGCAAATTTGAAATAACATTATGAATTTGAAGTATTCTATGGTACGTAGTATATATGTACATAAAATATTATACATATTTTATCAGTGTTAACTGATTTTATGCATTTTTGGAAGATTTAAAATGAGATATTGACAGGGGCTGCAGAGGTGGCTCAGGGGTTAAGCCTCCGCGCCTTACAGGCGGAAGGTCCTGAGTTCGGATCCCAGATCCCACGTATAGACGCCAGGCGGAAGCGGGGACGGCCTGCGTTTCTGGTCCTGGTAGGGCGGAGCCTGTGAATCCCAGGGCAGAAGGAGATGGAGGCGTCCATGGTGGTTCGCGAATTCGTCCGTGGTTCTACACATACACAGACGCACGCACACGCACATACACACCATGCGCACAGTTGAATAAATAATAATAAAAATTAAAAAAATGAGATATTGACAGTGTAGCATGATGACTCTCTAAAGTTTTATAATTGAATATAATATTTTGGTATATTTTCCTCTGAATATTTCACTCTATAACCAAAGGGTTCAACTTGAATTGGTCTCCATAAATTTATTCTCACTTTACAGAGCAGAGTTTGCACTTGGAGCTTTTGTTCTCACAGCATGAGTTAGATATGCATTCATAGAATAACATTTCATATAACAGTAGAAATTAAATACCAACAACAGTCAAAGTATTATGTTAGAGTTTCATAAATTCATGTGCAAAGCTATAGAGCTGCTTTAAAGACACCAGAGTTGCACTGGGTTTATCAGAGTGACATTTGAAGCATACCATGGATGATTGGAAAGAGTTTTATTCATGTTTTATATACCACATTAAAAATACATAAGACTGGAAGTGAGCACATAGGTATTTAATTTCATCTCCTAATTAAAGAAAGAATCACTGGGCCAGTGAAATGGGTCCATGGATTAAAGTCCCTGGGTGTGTAAACCTGGAGTCCTGAGTTCAAATTTCAAGGCCCACATAGTAGAAAGAGAGAACTAACTCCCAGAAGTTATCCCTACCTCCTTCTACTTGCAACAACATGCAAGTCTGTTCTCTCTCTCTCACTCTGTCTCTCTGTCGCTTTCTAGCTATCATAAAAATCTACAAAAATTAGGCTTTAGGAAATAACAATAATATGCTAAATCATCTTGAATGCTTTATTTATATTCCAGAATTAAAACTTTAGCATGCTCAATAAAATGTAGGAATAATGAACTTTTAAACCATTTTTTTCATTCACTAATGATTTCTTATAGTTATGCCATGTCTTTTAGTCATTTTTACTACATATAATATATCTCATGTGAAATTAGTATACATTGTTCTATTCAAGCTTTAATAGTTAATTCTTGATGCACATTAGGATCTTTAGCTTCTATCTGTGGAAAGTACCCTCGCAGGTGAAAATCCACATATGTGACATTATAATTTGGATGATACCAAGGTCTAAAAGACTGAAGAACATATTTATGGAGAACATACAAATATGGAGGAATCATCTGGAATGTGTAGGAATACTAGAAAATCTAGGAATGATATTGTAATGCAGAAAAGCATCATTTGAAGAAGCAGTAAGCATGAGGTGGCACAGAAGAGCTACAGCTACATCTAGGTACATCAAAAGCATACAGGCCATGTGAAGCATATAAAATGAAGAGTAAAGGAAGGTTGAAAAGATGTTGTAAGGTAGCTACCCATAAAATTAAATAAGATGTCTCTGCCTCATGTGTGCACATGCTCTAATTTATGGTTAAAGTCATAGCACAATAAAGACAAGTTTTCTGTTGCGATGAAAAACATTTACAAAGAAAGAAAGCACTGTAAATATGCCTGAAAGCAGTGCTTAATCAGTAAATGCACAAAGAGAAAATCATTAGAAATGAAAGGAGAAATTCATGGCAGAAAATTGCACATTTTAAGAGGAAATGTCAATAGAACTGAGGGAGGCAGGCAGAGGAAGGAAGTTGATTCTCCCAGGATCTGCCTGCGGATGCTTCCAGTCTTAGCAGCTGCTTTAGAAGAAGGGAGACAGCTGTCAAAATCATCGGACAGTTTGTATAATAAATTTGAAATCCATTGCACAAAATCAGTTCAGTGGTGATGGAAAGAGAAAGCCAAAGAACTAAGACTCAGTTGCATACACAGCAGGAGTATGCAAAAAAAAATCTCAGAGAGGCCCAGAAGTTGGTCAGCCTGGAAATACAGGAGTGGTATCACTCAACCATACTGAAGACAGTTTTATCCTTTTTAAAAACTTGCAGAGTGAAAGATTATACAGAGTCAAAATGAAATGAAAATAGCATATTGAAATATTCCTCTTCCAAGCAGAGTACAGAACTTAAAACTGCACATTAGAATCTTTAGCTTCTATCTGAGGAAAGTACTCTGAAAATCCACATATGTGACATTATAATTTGGATGATACCAAGGTTCTAAAAGACTGAAAAACATATTTATCCCAGGTATCACTAAATCACAAAGAACAACAGACGAAGACAAGAAAGAAAAGAGAAGACGGATAGAGGGGTTACAGAGAAGAGGAAGCAGAGAAGGAAAAACAGGATGTAATATATTTTGTTTCCAAAATAGGAAGGAAGAGGGACAGAAGAAAGGACAAGCAAATAAATAAGAAAGAAATAAAACAAAGGAAGGAAGGAAGGAAGGAAGGAAAGAAGGAAGGAAAGAAGGAAGGAAAGAAGGAAGGAAGGAAGGAAGAAGGAAGGAAGGAAGGATGGAAGGAAGGAAGGAAGGAAGGAAGGAAGGAAGGAAGGAAGGAAGGAAGGAAGGAAGGAAGGAAGGTAGGAAGGGAGGATTGGAGAGAGGCAGGGAGTGGAAGGAGTGGAAAGAAGGGAGAGAGAGAAAGAAGGGAGGAGGGAAGGAAGGGAGGAGGCAAGGAAGGAAGGAAGGAAGGAAGGAAGGAAGGAAGGAAGGAAGGAAGGAAGGAAGGAAGGAAGGAAGGAAGGAAGGATACAGCAGTAGTTAAAATCAAAAGAGAGAGTACAAGTTGCTGCAGGACATTTTATTGCATGGAATAACACCACCAGATGGATTCAGTAAAAGTTCCTCTGGGCTGAGAATTGGATGACAGAATCTGGAAGGAAGTGCCTGCCTGAGGTGACAATATTATAGATGCACATGAATGTGCACATTCAGGAACTGTGCAAGGCAGGCTCCACAATTCTTGGCAATTTCTTAGACTTGGCTGACATTATTAAATGGGAGACCTGAGGGCATATTGCAGAGACAGGTGAATTGCACATTAAAACTAATTTAACTCTTCCTTTCTTCCAAATTTCTTCATCTCAACTTCTGGAGATGTTGAGCAAGGTAGGGGCATGTTCCTGCTCTATCCACCGCTTCTCTCCCTAAGATCTTATTTATCTTCTAATTGTTTTGTACCACCCTCTGTATCAGTAAGCCAAAGAAACCTTGTTTTTCCCTGGACTGTTTCTCCAAGGTCAGGGGAAATAGGCAGGGCCAGAAAAACATTATCACCATATCCACAGCTTGTCAAATCTGATTTCCTGTGGCTCTCACACAGACAGAAATATTGACTCAGTGTTTATGAGTCATCTGTTTTTGTAATAGTAAACAAGGGAAGAAGAGAGAAGGAATCATGGCTGTGGAGCCTTTTCAGTAGAGAGGGATTTGGTTAGCCAAATTGACTTATTGTATCACTACCCAATTTAAAATTATAATTAAAAATAGGAGTTTTTAGGGGGAAAATCTGCATGACCAGATAGTGCTACTTGCTGAGGTTATGGGTTATTAAACAACAACCTCCCCAACCCCCCCCTCCGGTGGCAGCTGTGGGACACTTCCTTATGAATTGTTGATTAAGCAGGACTCCGAGCCCATGCCCCAAGCAATATGGTGCCTACTATACCTCCTGTTGCCCACCAGATATAGATTCTAAACCCCTCTTGGTGAAGACACTATAGACCTTGAAATGGCGAATGCTAATGACATAGAAGCTGCCTTCTTGATTGTGAGTTTTCACAGTGCCCAGATGGTACTTTACCATTTGCTGGAACTGAAAAGCACTAGGAATCTTACCCAGATGTGAGTTCTAGAAAGTGAGATAACAACCTGCCAAGCAAGATGTGCCCTCTGGTGCAGTAGGGGTACAAATTGGATATAAGGTCTGCATGCCTGATAGTGTAAGCCTGGTAACAAACAAATTGCAGGTTCAGTTATACAATCTAGGGTAGGGAGGGGTGGGGGGAAACCACTGCTCTGGTTTAACTAAATGGACACAGCCTCAAACTGTCTTCTAAATGTCCCTGTCCATTCTCATGGACAACAACCATTCTCAGAGTTATTCAGAAAAACTTCTCTTTGCAGCAAATGGTAGTCTCTTAGCTGCTCACAGTGGGGAAAATTGGTGACAATTGAGTCATCATCCCTGAACAAGACATTTAAGTCACCCTTTCCATGGCTCTCTGAAGATTGTGGAAGAGGGACAGAATTAGCCAGGGCTGGAAGAACTGAGACAGGCTGCCAAACGATAATGATCGCAGTGGGACCACACAGGAAAAAGTTAGCCAGTCATCAAGCAGGGGTGAGGGGAGCTCACAGGCAAAGGTCTTGCCCTGATGAGTTGCTGGACACCTGTGGATGCTGGCAGTCAGACTCATTGCCTTCTGGAGTGTGCTCATTGGAGAACTCACAGACTTAAAAGGATAATTCAAAACCCATGTCACATGAAAGTCTCCAATTAAACTCAGTGCATGCATAAACAGAAGACGTGAATGTGATAAAATGACTTGCAGGGGTATACTGTGAGTGATGGGAGGCAGATAACACAGGGTGGGCAGGGAGCGTACATATATGCTTACATATGTTTCATATATATTTATACATGTATGAAGTTGTCAGAGAACCATGTTAATTAACAATTTAAAATGAAAAGGACCCAAGAAAATCTTCACAAATTTAAACTTTGCCTAATGCTACTTAAAATAACTACTATAAACTTATGAAGTCAGCAAACGGGAAATTTTCTGACTTTGAATATCATTAAAACCTGATCACAGCATATATCTAGCATGTAAGATTTTATTTATTGTAAGTTATTATAGTAGTTTCTTAATTTAAGTAAGTTAATACCATAAGAAAAATAATTACAATAAGAAAGAACACAATTTTATTTTAAAATGTAATATATTTAAAATATATTTACGTTCAAATCGTATTTCTAGATTTTTATGTAATAGGTACTCTGTCTTTATGTTTATTTGCCTTAGAAACTCTCCAATCAAATTATATTATAAATTAAGTGTTTTTCATTTTAGAGTTGATAGGAAAAGGTTCAGATTTTTTAATTGCCTAGCTTTAAGTGCAAAAATAGTAAATCTCTGAGCTGAGACTTAAAGCCATTTGTCACCTGAATCTAAAACAAGTGTGATAAGCTGACCATTTCATATTGTATCCTGATGTAGATTTTCAGCTGGTTCAGAATAAACTAAATATTCATTTTTGATTCTTTTTTTGTGACCCACACTTCTGGAACTTACGTAATAGCTCAGGTTTTCCCTGCATGGATGGAATTCTTACCTTGGCCTCTCACTTTTGGGATGACAGATCTGCCTGCTACAGCTCCAGAACCAACTTGCTCAACAAAGTACTCCTCTGTTTTAGAACAGTGTCTGCTTTTCAAGTGATGGTAGGTGAAGGAATACAAGCTAATTACAATACCAACTCAGTTATTTCATGCTAAATGATATGATTTAGCCAAACATTTTAATCTTCCCAGACAAAAGTTTTATAATTCTAAATAAAAACCGGCAAATCATGTAAATTCTAAGTATTACTGACCACATAAAATTTGATTTTACAGTGGCCTTCAAAGTTCAAATTCTATCCATTTAAGTATAAAAAGTAAGTATAAGTTATATAATTATTTTATGTACGTTTATACAATCTAGACATGCTAATGAGAAGGTAATTTCAAGAACTCCAGTCCAATGCCTATATTTATATACTTTCTTTTTAATTTTTTTTATTTATTCAATTGTGTGTATGTGTGTTTGTGTATGTGTGTGTGTGCTCGTGTGTGTATGTGTGTGTTTGTATATGTGTGTGTGTGTGTGTGTGTGTGTGTGTGTGTGTAGAACCACAGGCGAATTCGGGAACCACCATGGACACCTGCAACTCCTTCTTGTTTACTCTCCCCAGGGATTCAGGCTCTGCCCTACCAGGACCAGAAACGCAGGCCACCCCTGCTTCTGCCTGGTGTCTATACCTGGGGTCTAGGATCCGAACTCAGGACCTTCCACCTGCTAGGCAGAGGCGTAACCCCTGAGCCACCTCTCCAGCCCCAATATTTATATAACTTTCAAGTCATTTTAGTGAGAAAACATTTCCAAGCACATACCAATAATTTTATCTATGAATTCATTAGGAATATACAATCTACAACTTCTTTACTGCTGTGTAAACGGCCAAAGGTTTAGAGACAAATCGAGGTCATTCTCGTGAAAAAGAATACTCAACAGTGGTTACAATATTTTTAAAGGTCCAACTTAAAAATAAAACATCATGTAAAAGCCACTTTTCCAGAGTTGGAGCTGAGCATGAGATCTATTATTTCTTCATATTTTAGCAAGATAGAAAATACAGTTTCCCTGACAACTCTAAAAATACAATGGAATGGACTTCGTAGAATCCTGGGATTTCTGTTGATTTGTTGGCAGTGACAGTAACAACAGCTGTTGTGTAAACTGGATAAATACCTTGGACTTGAGTCAGGAGGCTGGAAGAACACACCCCTGGGGTTGCTTTGTTTGTTGGCTGCCTTACTGATTATCTACTCTGCAGAAGACACTTCCTTAATAATTGATATTCCTGTGAGAGGTGTGTTCTCAAACTGCATAATAAACGTGAAAAGAACTGAAGCTCAATACTTGCACATCCCCTTATGTCTATCTCAAAGCCCAGTAGAATATTAGCTAGTTAATTAAATCTGTATTTTATACATCCTTGCATACTGTATTCTTTAATGTCTATATATGTGTGCCTAAAAACAATAATGCTGAATTTTCAGGAACTATGGCAATAGACTCAAATTATTGCTTAAATACAAAATTTCACAACACACGTATTCCCAAACCTTTAAAAAGTTTATTTCAATTGTACAAGATGGGAACATCTTGGCAAGTTATATGAAATTTCCTAAAATTATAATAAGATACTAGCATGTTGTAAAGGGGCTGCTTTAATATGGAAATATTAATATAAATCTGCTTGTGGCAATACAGCCTTCTTATTAAATGTATTAGTCTCAGCATGCAAGTCCCAAAGCTGTTTTCTTTTTACATTCTTTCCAAACTGACTCTTTAGTTTGCTGGATAAGCCTGCGCATAGTTCTTAGGTATTTCCAAGTCTAAAAACAGTTTCATTAAATGAGGTGAAATCTTGAGTTCATGTGTAATCACAACTTTGAACTCCAATTTATTAAAAAGCTTCTTGTCTTAGATCACTCGATGGTGCTTCAAGATGGGAAGACTGATCTTTAGGGAGTAAATGTCAGCCCCCTACTTATTTTCACATCACCTTCTTCACTCCTTCAATTAATCTTCTGATCCTAGACTATACCCTCATTTACAGTTCAATCAGATGAGGGCAATCTAGAATAATATATGACTTATTTCTTTTTGGATCTCCTAACCACCTGGTGGATACACAACAATGACTTTATTTTAAAATCTTGTGGAATACAGTATCTTACTCCACACACCAGTGATCTGCAAATAGAAGTAACTTGTTATTGGTGTCTCCTTCACACTGGTGGCCTATTCTTCAGTTTACTGTCAGTCTGCTTTGACTCTGTGAGATAACTCAGCATATTATTCCAATTCTTGTCAGATAGGCAAGGTTTTTTCTGTATGTGAACCTTCTTGCTAGTCCTTCTCTGTAATGAAAATAATTCAATCACATTATCTTGAGGTTCCCAGGCATGTTCTATACTTCTGTTGGCTTTTGAAAACTGGGTAAATGTAAAATTTTTTATTATGTTTTCTATTTTTGCAAGCATATTGAGCATTCATTCCAGATTTCTTCTTTCCCTCCTTCTGTCTGTCTCTCCTTCCTTTCATTCCCTCCCTTCCCTTCACTATTCCCTCCCACCCCTTTGCAAGCATGCTTCAATAGATCTCAGGGTTCACTCTGGCTTGTCTACAACTGTGGGGGTTCAGGCCTCTACGGTGTAACAAGTTACCTATCTTCAGGCCACCCCACTGATGTGTGTGCATTTCTCTTCCCTCATCCAGCTTTATACCCAAAGGTTTCTACTATGAGTTCTCATTTTATGGGTATGATAATGGCTGTCTACAGAGCAGTTTGATGTACTGTCTTCCTAACTGTAGGTTTATTGACTACCTTCCCTATTGACCTATTTCCTTCCCATTTTAGGTTCTTGTTCTAGTTTACAGTAACTAGTGGTTCTTATGAAGACATTGCAAAGGGTTGAGGGAAGGATGAACAGACCTTTAAGCACCATAATTTCCCAGTGATATTCTATTCACATTTTTATTAGCATCTTCTATTCACTAGCCAACCCATTTTGCTTTCACAAGATGACCAAATAATTCAGACATTTTATATTTCTCCCTTGCTGTACCTTTATGTGTCTTCTTCTAGTTTCATTGGAGTACTCCTGTTCTTCAACTTGGATTCTTAAGTGGCAAGATTATTTAACTCCAAAGAATGGTTTTACCCTTATGCAAAATGGGTTACAGATCACACCAAATTGTCCATCCTTAGGATCTTCACAATCCTACTCAAGGTCTTCTGCATACCATTTGAACAGTACACATTTTAGTAGCATATAGTGTGCATTGCTTAGAGGTGACCCACTAAATTCACCTGTTGAGAGGGTTACAATATCCCTCATTCAAAAGACAGATTCAAACTCCATACTAGGGAATGAATGAATCATGGCTTAAGTTTGAATATCCATTTTCCAGCACTATGACCCTGGAACAGTTTTGAGTTATTTGACAAATCCATTGTATTATATATTGCTTGGACAACCTTAATTCACTTTAATTTATACAAAAGATACTAAGGCTTAACTCTTGGCTACTTGTTAAAAATGTTACCACTTACTGGTAGAGTCTGGACTCAGAGTTAAGGCAGGTGAAGGTGATAATTGGTCTTTAAGTTACAACCCCACTGCTATTTCTTGAAGGTTTTACTCCTTGCATATGGATGTGTACATCAGTTCTGTTTCTTTTATGCCTTCATACATTTCTTCATATAATATTTTACAGCATTTCTCACTTGGGCTGAATCTTAATATCATTGTCACTGAAGCAGGGTTCTCACTTTGTCATGTGCACTTATGAACTGCTTTGGCAGGCAACATGCACAAATATACTAGTATATTGCATGGACATACAGGAATTATAAAACATTTCATTAATTTAGTTATATAATGCCTTATACTAATGTTTTATTAGCTAATTACAGCTGAATCTTGTGATTGGTGACTATTTTTTTTTAGTATAAACTCTTGAAATCCTTAAGCATATGGGACATAACTATAGGATCTTATTGTTACCTAATAAAGGAGGTGGAAGTAATTCACATTGAAAAATTAGGGACTTCTTGAAGGCTAAAGTTGTTAATGCATCAAAGTGACATACATAGTAGAAGATAGTACGAAATATGAAATAATTTTTGGTAACTATTATCAGAACATCTTCATTGGCTTCCAAATTTCAGATCTCTCTGTAAAATAAAGAAAGGAAAGGGATCTATTTGGAGTATTACAGCTTGCCAGCTCCATATAGAAAACTTGTTCAACCTATTCAATCAGGTTGTTTGTATGATTAGAAGCAATATAAATAAATTCTAAATAATCTCAGTAATCCCCACAATCTGAATTCAGTCAAGTATTTTCATATTTATGACTTTCAGAGATGATTACCTTGGCATGTATTCAAGTGTAGAAGAGATGTCAAGAGGATTGCTGAAAAGTCTTTGATGTAGTGATCACAAACACACGATTAAAACATTCCTTAGAAGAATCCAGTAGGATGTGAGACATCAGAATGTTTTATACATTTCAGTTTGCTTTGATCATACTTGTATTTCCCTGACAACAAAGCAGTGAAATATTGTTTCTAGACACATGCTTTAGATTCATGTAAACAAAACTTGTGCAGACTTCTACTCAATAGAAAAAAGATTTGAACAAGCCACTGAAACTTAATTTTAGCTCAAAATTATATCTAGGTATGGCTTTATAAAATCTAAAAATTTTCTTTTCCATCTGACCAGTGATTTTCCAGAAAAGAAATGTAGAAGGAAAGAAGGGTGGATAAATATAAATATAAATTATATGTAGCACAATAACGGAAATGCAAGTTCACTTTTTTGACCAAGTGTCTTTAAGAGAAACACTAGAATTCAGAAGTTTTGCTGTTTGTTTTATTTCTAAGAACTTTAAGTCTTGTTTTCTGATGGTACACATCAGCTGCTGAAGTAATTTATTGTCAGGCAGTAATCCTGACATTATATACAAGTTTAGCAGTAATAAAAAATAGCAAAATGAAGTTCTGACTGTGTGCATGAGTGATACCCTTCTGTGTGTCAGGACTTTCAAACAATGTTACTACCTGAGAAGATGAAGAGACAGCAGGGCCTGACGACTTTCCATATTTATATTCCATTAGCAAATGGCATTATTCATGCCTCATTATTGTTTCTCATGAACCAGCACACCAAAGCTAAACTTGAAGTCAGGAAATTGTTCCTGTGAGTCCCACAGTGCAATGAGCTTGGTAGGAAAACTTTAGAGAAGGGCAAAAGCAGAGAGCAATCTTCTAATATTCTTCATCCCATGATGAATCTGGGTCTGTCAGGATGATATTGATACAAACAACAGAGAAGCTATTTGTAGTTTGTTGGGTCATGTACATCACTGATTGCTTCTGCTAGTAGAAATTTAAGGAAGAGTTATGTATAAATAAACACAAAACACATCTATTCTCTAGAGATTTAAAGATTGCTGGGAGTGTGTTTGTGTGTGTGTGTGTGTATGTGTGTGTGTGTGTGTGTAAGTGTGTTTGTGTGTGTGTGAAGAAAAGGAATAATGAGGAGAGTGCTAAAGTTTATGAAGACATACATGACTGACAATTTGGAGGATTTTTGTGACACAAATGGACACACATACAAAGATTTCTTTTTTCTCATCTTCAGCAAACCTTTGAAATTTAATTATGCGGGTTGGGATGTTGACTCAGTGGTTAAAGTTTTGCCTCCTCAGTAATAGGACAGGAATTCAGATTTGAAATCATGTAATGCAGAAGTATATATGGAATATACAATACCATTTTCTGTCTATGTATCTATCAGTCTATCATCTATTATTCTATTATTTACCAATCTTTTTCCCTCTCATCATTCTTTTATCTGTCATTCAATCAATCTATCCTCTATCAATCTATTATCATCACTCTAACTATAGATCATCTATCTATTTTTTAATTAATCAATTTATTTATTTCCACTCATATAAACTTAATAGGTATACCAGTCCCTTCCCTCCCTCTACCCCTCCCTGGACCCTCTAATTCCCTCCCCCCTTTTCCCCTTCCCTCCCTCCCTATCTCCCAGTGTCTCCTCCCCCCATCCCTGAAGGATCCTTTAATGTGTATGTCAGACTTTCCTCTGGGCCCTTCTCTCTGATGGGGTGTAAGGACTCGGTGGAATTTCTTAGAACTCTTTCTTATGTTCTCCATAAGTATAGGAACACTATTGTGGCTATTGATCCCTAGCTTCTAAGGATCCTAGTGCCTTTAGTCCATTTTTTTAAATATATCATATGTGGGGGTCCCTGGGGATCACAGCTCTGTCCTGCAGGCCGGTCCGGCGGGTCTTCCAAAAGGGGGATCCGGGAAAGGTGAGTGCGTTGTTAGTTCGGCTCCCAGCCCTCCTTCCTGAGCACAATCAGATGTGACAGGTGACAGGGAGTCTAGTCAAGCAGGAACTCATTTATTGCAAGTCCACAGCCATTTTATAAAGGTAAAAACCCCAAGGGGAATTCCAGGGGGGGGGTATGGTCAACCAATCATCTTAAAGTCAAGCCGGCACTCAGGCTGGATGTAGAGAAATTTCTTCAAAACATCCTGAGCTATGCCCTACAGACTTCCTCCATCAAAACATTCTGAGCTGCCCCCTCCTGACTTCCTCCATAAAACATCTTTGTCTAAGCTTGCCAGATTATTGAAGTCACCTAGACTGAGGCTCCCACAATCATCCATTTATCTGACTCATAGGTATATATTTTTGAAAACATAAGATTTACATTTCTCAAACACAAATTGAAGAGCAATATTGATGAAATATTATTCATCGATAGTTTTTTCTTTACGTTTCTGAAGATTAAATCCAAAATGTATGTTTTCTTAGCTTTCCTTCTTTCATTATAATTTTTTTACCCCAAACTGTATTTAAATTGCTTTTCAACCTACATTAATGAATCACATGCTACATCAATCGTGAATTGTGAGGCAAACACAATAAAAATACTTTGCTCTGAATAGAAACAGGCACTTTTTGTAATTGTAAATAGCGTGAGAAAATATCCAAATATATGTTCCATAAAAAGTTGTGTTAGGTTCCCTGTGAATTTGATAAAGATGAAAAATATGTTCATTACAGATCCAGTTATTTACCTACATAGGGAGAACAGGAAGAATTATTACTGTGGATTATTTATCTGTTAGTGTAGTTATTTTAGATTGTCAGAGTAATGATGCTTTTGAAGCATCCTGCTAGTTAGTTTGTGCCAGATACTGTTCTTTAACAAAATCCCCTTTGGGAACAGCCTCTGAATGCTAATGAGATCACATTAATATTTACTATCACATTAAATATTCCTCAGGGTCCAAATTGTTCAACCACCTATTCTCAGGTGACTTCTCAAATGAAAACACTTTATAACACGTGTTACAGAGAAAATTGACTTCTTGTATACTGTTACCAGAAGTGTAAATTGGTTGAGTACTTCAAGAAAACAATCTGAATTACCAAATTGAGCATTTATATGGTTTAAACCTAACCCCAGCAGGGTAGTAAGATGCATTCCTGTGATCCATGTATTTGAGAGTTTTAGGTAGAAGGATCTAGAAGCAAATGTCAACATATTCTACTTATTAATTGCTTTACTTATTTTAGCTTTGCCTCAAAAAAAGCTAAGGTAAGCAAAAAACAGTATCTCCATCCTCCAAAGTTTGTTGTATATGCTTCAATACTGAATTTGCATAAAATTTGTTGTCTAAATCTATATAATAGTATGTAACATGCTGATGTCTGCCTTAGTGTCTTGAAGAAAAACTGGTCTTTAGGGTCTATTTTTGGAGACTCTAGGTTTTGTAACAAAATTATCCTGTTGGAAAATTTTGTAAACAAAAGAGTGTTCCATTCTTGCTTAGGTGATAGAGGCACATGTTTCATTTCCTTAACTATTGCATTGTAAACACATCCATCGAATTTCAGCCACAATCTGTCACTTATATGTATAACCCAGTCTGATTTATGTGTTCATACAACAACGTGGGAAGTGTTCTTAGTGACCTATTGTTTTGTAATACACAACACCATGTTGGTCTCTTAAATGAATGAAGAATTTCCTAGACAAGTTAGTGCTTATAAATGTAATCTGTGCCTTCATGAAATAGAAAATAGTATTTTCTGACATAAACATAATAAGATTGCATTTTTATCACAGTATGGAATTAAACTTACATTCAAGTGTGACTGACCATTTGATGTTCTAGTATTACAGTGACCCCACCTTTGAACGAAGTATTAATCATAAGATGATAGAGGAATTGTGCTGTTAACAGCATTAAAATATAGGAATATTTCTTTCCAAAGTGGTTGTAGTATTTTTCAGCATTCTCGAAATAATAGAGCAAAGAAACTTATTAGTTGGGTGTGCACATGCTCAGATTCTGTATTAAGAAGTCCCTAAGTCAAAGGGAAAGACAATATTTATCTAGCTGAGTCCTGAAAGTGAACTAGTGTCCTATCAGGAAAAAGATGTAAAACATGTGAGAGGGTTCCCCTAGACAGGGTTAAAGAAGGAAATGACCCTTTATTATGACGTGGCAAGTGCTTCAGTGCAGCCCACATGTGGAAAGGAAGACAGCCTATATTGAGAGAGAGAGAGAGAGAGAGAGAGAGAGAGAGGTTTCTCATTCAGTTTTCTGAACTATTCATGGGTCTCTCAGTAATTATATATATATATATAGTGGCATGAAAATAAATGATACATGTTAAAAAAAGTTTGAGTATGTTAAAAGTCTAATGAATTAGAAAAAAATTTATTTATAAAGACTTCTCAGGTTGGGGAAATGGCTTATGTATTAAAATGTTTGTCAGAAAGGACGACCTGAATTCAAAAACCCAGAATGCATGTAAAAAGCAGAACTGTGCACTCTGTTATGAGACTGTTATTAAAACACTGGAGATGAGGGATCCTTGGAGCTATTGGTAAGCCAATCTAGCCAAAGCTGTAAACTCTGGGTTCAATGTTGTCCTAACAAATAACATGAACAATAATCAGAGAAGGCAATGCTGATGTTTAACATCCATACACTCAAATGTACATGCAAGCCTCAGCACATTTATATACACATATATACACATGGGCATGAAAAATGAAATAAGTAAATGTAAATTGATTTACTGATAGAAGAGATGTTTATATTAACCATAATAGTCTGTACTCTTAAATTCATTTCCAACAAGATTAAATTTCAGTTAACATCACTGTCTGAATCTTTATTAGACTGTTATATTAATCTCAGTGCAATTTTTACTTTCACTTAAACATACCCTCAATTGTACTTCATCCATGATGCAAAAAGTTCCATACATTTTTAGTGTTAACTAGATAATGAATGAGACTGGATTTAAAAGAAAATGTCAAATCAATCAATTCAATCTTTGCTTGCTGACTTACAGTGAAAAACCACATTTCACACTCAATTTCTAAGAGTATGGTAGGGCCAGTAAGATAACTTATGCTTAGGGCACCCGTGAGCAAACCTGGTGACCTGAGTTCAATTCCTGCAACCAACATGACTGAAGTTTGAAAATTGTCCCTTGATTTCCACAAGCTTCTTGGTGGCATGTGTATGCTTTCATTATCTTTTGTTTTTGCGCTCTCTCTCTTTCTCTCTCTTCCTCTCTCTCTTTCCCAATCTTGCTTTCTCTCTCTCTAATTAATAAAAACTAAGAGAGCATTAGCCTACTGAAAATAATGGGACTGATCATACATTTCCTTTAGTATGAAGCATAAGTTTTCTGTAAAATCACACAAAAGTTGTTATGAAATTTATAGATAGTAAGAGAGGATATTTGATTGATATGTGGCTAGGGGACAAATGTTATTGGTTTTATGTTTCTTAGGACTGTGATACTTTAAGAACTTCAGCACAAACTGTGGTAGAAATTTCCCTTTGAAAGCTCTCCATATTATTGCCTTATTATGGACTCTATCAAAAATTCTATTCTTTTTAATTTGAGATTGAATCTTTTTCAATTTAAGAGTTTCAGAAGTCAAATAGACTTTAAATTAAATGACAAAACTCTTTATACTTTCTGCTCAAGTTCTTGACATAATTGTTCACACTTTAGTCTGATCTCATTTAAGCCTGTATTTATTATTAACTATAAATTGTATGGTAATTAGTTTAATAGCAAGAGGGCAGGATAAATTAAGATACTTGCACTGCAGGTTTTCAACCTGGGTCCCACTGTGTGTGACTCAGTTAATTATTCTTTTTGATTAAAGGGAACAGACCAAGTTACTGACCCATAGATTTTTAACTAAAGTCTTCAGCTGTGCCTCCTGATGTTTAAAATAAATATTTTATTAGATGTGATATTAACTAGCATAATTTATTAGCCAATGACAAATATTTGGAAAGACATTGCATATTTATACATTTTGCAGTTTATACTTCTTGTCCTGCTGGGAGGGTAGAAACTCACCAAAGACTTATAAAGACCTGCATTTTCACATATTCATTCCCAGATAGAAGCTATTACTATACTTTGAATATATTGTGATTTTTATTTGTTTGTTATCCTGAAGAAATTAACAATTTGCATCTCTGAAATAATCTGCATATCACATTATAAATTTTAAATGTCATTATGCTTCATGCTTAAGTTTAATATTACATAGGATGATAAAGAAGAAACTTTCATTTGGAACAGAATTGCTCTATTTAATTTAAAATGCACATTTTAACTAACTTCTTCCTTTCTTATTATTTCTTTGGCATTGCTTATAGGATAGGAGCATAAGCAATTAATCCTACTGCAAATAAATAAAGTTGTTTGAATCATGATTTCTCATCAATGCTGTGTTTAAAATATTTGATGGATTGCAATTTGTATATGAAATAATCCATTGTATAAGATGGGGAATTGTTTTCCTTTTTATCCACAAATATAACAATGCTAACCTATCATGTGGCATATTGACATAGTGATGGATTTCTCTTTAGTGGACTTGTGGCAAAATTCTTGCCCTTAATTTGCTAACTTTCTGACAAAGAGAAGTTTGTACCAAAAGGAAATGAAGGATTCATATTTGCTGTCCCTGTAATTCTGCAAGCATAAACCAGAGGACATTCTTGGAACAAAACTTCAGGATTAATTAAGGATTTAGTTTAATTGAAAAAAGATTAAGCAGAGGACATTTCAAAAATGTTCCAGGTTTTTAACAAAAGTTAATAAGCATCATGAAAGGTAACAAACAACTGATATTGAATGAGAGACTTGAACTGTGTTTATACAAATGCATTCATTTGCTATATCCCACCTGAAAGTGAACCACAAAACCTTGACTTTCATAGGTATAAAAATACATATTGTATATATACACACGCAAACACACACACACACACACACACACACACGTGTATGTGTGTGTGTGTGTGCATATAAAAACAGTTAAGAATTTAAAATGATTGTGAACTTGTAAAAGCTCTAATTTTATTAATGACTTTACTAACAAACTCTTCTGGTTTCATAAATATAGACTAAACATAAGTCCTCAGTTTAGAGACCTAACCAAATCTTTCCTAAAAGAATGGATCACCACTATGGTACATTGTCCAGATTCTGAATATTACACTTTTCTGAGTACCATTGCATCTATTTTGGCTTATTGTTCATTTTAGAAAATGACTATCATACAAGTAATTGTGCACCTTTGGTCCAATAAAACTGGTTGCTATTGACTCATTAATATTTTCCATTGAAATAACGTTCCTGAAATTAAGCATATTTCAAAAAATATGTACTGCCTAGATTTATAGCATCTTTTTAACAAATAGATTTTAGAATTTAAGCTGTTCCTGAAATATTATTGTTGGATTTGAAGTTTCCTAAGTTAAATACATTTTGAAATTTAGTTTAAAACTTCTCATATAAAACATTCTACAAAATAATAAAAATGCATGACAGAAATGACATCATCATTTTATTTTCCCTCTTACTAACCTGAAGTTGGCACACATACATTAATTAACTAGCTTCCTGGTGCTTCTGGAGTTCATAAATGGCAGAATTCTGGCCAGATAATGAAAATATCAACCTTTTCTCGAGAATCTATGCTTTTAATTACAATGTGCCATACTGTTCACCTTCTGCTGATACTGATCTTTAAATCGTTCTTATCTAATTCATTTGAATCCTAGTGTGCAATGTATAAGAAATAGAAATGAAATAAGCAGAGAGTGAAAAGAGGCAGATATAGTGCATGATGTCCTTCTTTTATAACAAATAATTTTCATAACCTGGAGAAGGCTCAGTTTTCTTTATCATATGCAAACCATAGCATGAACAAACAAATTGGACTACACATTACTTAATGTGTGTGTGCACTACATCCTGCAACAGAGTCATGTATAACATTTTCATAGCAGCCTTTTCACAATTGCAAAGAAATTGAATCAACCTAGATGTACAGAAGTTGACAAATGGTTAATGAAAATGTGATATATAGCACATTTTCATTATATGTATATATATATATATATATATATATATATATATGTATGTATATGCAATGGAACACTATTCAACTGTCAGGAAAGATGAATTAATGAAATTTGCCAGTACATGGAAGGATCTGGAAGAAAATATAGTGAGTGAAGTATCCCAAACACAGAAAGATAGATGCTTTATGTTCCCCCTTATATATGGATCCTAGCATTAAACTGTCAATTTGATGGAATCAAACAGAAACTTACAACACCCACAACGCGAAGGAACACAAGCTGGGGTGGGGAACGTGGAGAAGATCCCAAAAGATCAGAAACAAAAGAACATGGGTTAAACAATTGGAAAAAGGGCTTTTGTGTAAGAAAAGTTTTAAAGAAGAGGGAGGAACCGGAATAGTACACAGTAGAGAGGGAGTCAGACTATAAGTAACCAATCTACCTGTTTACTAGCCCATTAATATCCCCATCCAGTGCCTAGAAATGGAAATCAATCTAAGCAAGAGTGGGTAGGGTGAAAACAGAGAGTAGACAGGACCAGATGTCTCAATATTAACCACAAACACCCAAGTGTAAACTTTCATCTAGACCCCTCTCATTTGCCTTTGGATAAGAGAGGATCTCATCTGAAGAAGAGGCAAGTCTAGTGCAATGGAAGAGCAATGAAACAGACAACAGCAACCAACCAGAATGCATAGTACAAGCAGCCCTGAAACGCTCAGCAGAAATCAGGCAAACCAAATCTTCTTCTATCACAAAGCTCAGGGAATCTTGCAGAAGAGGGGGTGATAAGATTGTAAGAGACTAGGGATATGGAGATCCACCGCTAGCCTAGATGGTCCCCTCAATGCTGCACCCAGGAACCTTCTGCAGTGAGACACTGCCTGTGGTCCGCAAGGGAAGTTTGAGTTACACTGGAGCAGATAATCCAGGGGGAACCCTGGGGCTTACAGAAGCAGAAATAAAGGAGGGTTAGAGGGAGTGGGATGGAATGCTAAAGGGGGGACAGAGGCGAAAGGGTAAGTGAGGGAGGGGTGATAGAAATAGGAGGGAGAGGGGCAAGGACAAATTCTAAATATCTTTATAAAACTAGAAAAATAAAATTAATAAAGAGTCCTCCGAAAATCATATTTCCAATCTATCTAAAATATTTGTGAACTCTTGCAACTTTTTCATTCTTCACTAAAATTTTTATATTTATTTAGAGTTGCTTCATTCTTTTTTTTTTCATTGCTTCTTTTTATTAATTGTACCTGCCACACTTGTTTTTGACATGCCATACTTTCATACATCCACTTCATTCTGAGGATCTCTTGATTTTTTTCATATTGGCAAAAAAAATTAGAATGTCCTGCTTTCTAGTCTTTTTTGACATTTCCATTCAGATAAATTTTTGCACTAAAAGATGTAGAATCCTCGAATTCTAGTATCTTTCCACATACATTAAAGCAACATGTGGAAAAGTTGGTGTGTGTAGCAATGTGTCTAGAAATGCAGACTCTGAAATTTCTGATATTTTGAGCAAGCACACATTATTGGTTGTAAACATTTTATGAGAGATAGTAATCCTCTTTCCTTCTCTGGCAATGTTTTCACTTACTTTTGTTGTCCAATCACACTTATTAAAATGGCATTTCTATCAACAGAGTTTGAATAAAATATGTACTGTTTAGTGCTAGTCAAAGAAAATAAGATAAACTAAATATACCTAATCTGCAACATCACAATTCATATTAACAACACATGTGGATAAACTTCCTAAAATCTTCCTAATTAATTCAGAAAACGTGTATTTTGGCTTTAAAACATTGCAATTCCTTATTTGTTGAATCATCACATGAATTACATCACTTTTATAGAGCTTCCTCAGAGTCTGTAAGGTCATATTTTGTCTTAGAAACTGTATACTCTACCTGAAGCATGTTTCCCTCATCTCTATATGGATAATCTTATTATTGAACTGATTTTATAAGTGCAACTACCCTAACTACTCACAATGATAAGGACAAGGACTATCATCTGTTGACACAAGGAATGGAATGAAAAACAGTGATTTACTCCCCCCCAATGGAGGTTGGTGAATCAATGAGTTCATTGACTTCACTGAGAGAAGCATGGGTGATTCTCACCAAGCATGAGCAAGGACTCAACAAAGCAACTGTCATATCGTTCATTAAATGTACCTGACTGCTAACACTCATGCTAGTATTCATCTTGTTTAAGTCCGAGCAAGGAATCTGAAAAATTCACTATTCTTATCAGTTTCTAAGTGTTCTTTTTTTGTTAGCTTGCCTAGTAGAACTGGGAAAAATCAATACAAGTACCATAAAATATTCTTTGGATCAATTTAAAGCCTTATCAACAATGTAGCTAAAATAGGTTATTTTACCTCATCTGTTTGCCAAAGTAGCCATTTCTAAGTTAAGGAACTTTTAAGGTAGGCTTATGTTTTATTACAGACTGTAAGCTTTATAGCAAAGAACTGTATCAATAATTAGGCTTTTTATGGAGCAAATGATGCAGTATACTTTTGGTGCTTAATAAATATTCATGATTATTAATTTAAAATTAAAGCAACTGTCCTGGTATTTCTCTGCTAAACCTGTAGGCCGCAAGGCACTTTAAAGAGTTCTTCCTCTATTCCAGTAATTGTTTACTGGTTTTATAAACTTGGGGGGTGAGGGCATGTCTTTGTGAATCTTAGCTCCACCTAAGGTAATTAGCCTGGTCCCTCTCATGAGCTTTCTTTCTGATTGTGTTTTGTGTATCTTCCTGGCAAGCAGTGAATGGACCACTGGAGAGGGAATTTAGGTTTTCTTTATTTGGTACTGTAACTTACTGCTAGAAGAATACATGTCAGAAGGTGCAGCAAAGAAATGATACTTATAGGAAAAATATAGGAAATAGAATAGTTCAGCTTTAACAGGTGTCTATAACATTGTGCAGCTTACCACAGATGGAAAACTGTGCCTTTGATTTTTAATTGCAGGAAACCAATTGTGCTCAATAGCTCTGGGATAGTTATACACACATATTAACTATGTTTACAGTGATCATTAAAACCTAATGTTGTTTCAATCACTGAAAAGAATGATAAAGCATCTGAGTGCTTTGAACTCCGGGAAAGACTATAACAATTGAGAACACTTTAGGTAAGCATGAGCCAACATTGTAAATAGCTTAATAGTTTCCTACTATGATCTACTGATGTGTTATTTATACAGGATCAATTTACTATGAATTTTTATGAGGTACGTTATACTATAGCATGTTGCTTTTGTTTTATTGAAATGTGTTCACCCCATCATCTTTACTGTTGCATAGCCTTTCAATATGAGCAGCAATGGTGGTGTGTAAATAGGAATGAATCTTTCAAAGCAGAATAAAAGTCAGTATAAGTTTAAATCAATTTTTATCCACAAATTTCAATGATTGACATTAAACAGATAGATACATACTGAAAATTGAGCAAAACTTTTCTTTCAATGACAATTTTGCATAATTTGGTAAATTCGTTATCAGATATCATACTTTATGGGATTCACATCCTTAGTAACTTTTATTCAATTTTCAGGAAAAAAAAGTTACCGAACGTTGAACCCCAGGAAGTAGTGGTCTTATCTCCTCTAATAAAATGTTTTATCATGTCTTTTGCCTCAGGAGTAAGATAAATAACTATGGATGAACTTTTGAGAATATTTATAGCACCTTTCTCTCTGTTACCCTGAGTTAATGCTTACAGCCAGATTTGCAATGTCATATATCTGTAGGGGGAAAGAGATGCTGTGAATGTTTACAATACTCCAGATGGAAAGATATTCTTCACTTTCAAGAGGGCAAAAGAACTCCTTATCTTTTCTTAAACCATGTAACTCTTTGTGTCAAATTTTACTTTCCTACTTGTGAATAGATATGTGTAGAAAAAGAAATTTCTTTCTTTTTCCTTCTGATATGAGAAGAATAGAAATTGAGACTGATTCTCACAATCCTTCTGAGTGACCTGTGCAGTTATGACAGTGGGGAACAATGCAAAAAAGCAAACTGTGTTACTGGATGCAGGATTATTTTTCTTTCTTTCTTTCTTTTTATGTATGTGCGAATGGGACACATGATTGTACGTGTGCTTTTATATGTGTGTGTGTGTGTTTGTGTGTGTGTGTGTGTGTGTATATTTACAAGAAGGCCTGTGAGCATATTGGTCTGTGAAGGTCTAAGGGTGGAGTTGTAATTCATCCTGGATTGCTCTACATCCTTATTGCTTGCTCTGCGTTTCCCAGGCTCAGTCCCCAGTGATAGAATTACAAGTTGCCACCATATCAGCTGGGCATTTTTATATAGGATCTGGGGAACCCAACTGAGATACTTTCACTAGGAGGTGCATGGAACCAATTACACATCCAATTTCATGATTCTGTATCCACTGGCGACAGCCACCTAGTTCAAAGGAACTCGTAATTTTGAGGAATCCAAGACTTCTGAAGTATTATTAAAGAAGGTCTGACAAGTTGATCTTCACATGGAAGAACTCAATTTCTCAAAGAGTAGGGGTGCCAGTATTATATCTAAAAAAATCAATGAGAAAAATAATGTAAAAGAAAATGTAAGACATGGTTGGCAAGCTGGGCCAGCCTGTTTCAGATGTGAAGTCTGGGCATACCTATAAAGAATAATCCACTTAAGACATGCCTGTAGGAAAGGCTGTAAGAGTGTGTTTTTATCACTTCAACTGATGTCAGAACTCCTTCCCATATTGGGTTGAACTATTGTCTGGATAGGTAAGTTAGAAAAAGAGAGACAAAGAGATACTCATATTGGTTATCATGGCATTCTAAAAGCAACACCCTTCATTGATTCTTGTCCTCTGCTCTTGTGGATAAACTGTGCAAGTTCCTTCCACTCCTGTTGGTAAATGCTACTCATGATAAGTTGTGCCTAAAATTGGGAGTATAAATAAAATCCCCCTCTTTTAGTCTAATTTTTTGGGTCAAGTGTTTGCTACAGTAATGGAATCTGAAACAAAGACACAAGAAGACCTAGCACTTTTCCTATAATTTTATAATCTTTAAATCATACATATATTTTAAATAAAGGAAAATTATTTCAAAGAATACTGCTTTGAGATTTCAAAATTGACCAATCTACATATTCACTGAAGGTTAGATATTACCCAAAGAGTTAGTAATTCCCTTATATTCTTGATACATATTGAATGTATTATATTTATGAAAATATATGAATCTAGGGAGATCTAGTCAGGAATAAGAGATTTACTAAAAAGGGTTTTACCTCTATTTTATGACTGAACTATTATAATTGCATTATGATGTAAATTAAAGACTACAGTTATGAACGCTTCTTTTATGTTTTATAAACCTGAGTGCCCACTTTTAAAGTATACAAATTCACAGCTTTCAGGAAGACATGAAATATGAAGTGGGATTTCAATGACACTATAATTGTGCAGAACCAGTCCTGATAAATCAGATCTTGTTTTGTATTCAATGTTTCAAGTACATCTGCTGACTCAGATGTTGACAACTGCAGACTTTCTTTAAAAAAAAATAGGGGGTCAATATTGTCTTAATTTTCAATGTTAAATGGCTCAGAGTAATATTATGAACACATTTTATATATGGTTAATTATATGTATACATTCACACAGACTCACATAGACTTTTTATTGCTTATTAATATCCAATTATATTGTTGCCTGTTATCTTGAAAAATTCCAAGCCCCTCTCTTTTAGAAATGCTGTTTCCTTATAAATGGAAGCTTCTCTTTTGACAACAATCTCCATCTTACAGCATACTTAAAAGTATCTGTATTCAAAGAAGAAAGTCATGTTGATGTTTTTTTATTTATATTAAAAATAATTTTTTTAACAAACAAAATGACTTTTTGTCCCTGCCCCTCCCCAGACTCCTTCCTCTCCTTCATCCCTCCCCTTTCTTTCCCCAATCTATCTCTGTATCTTTGGTCCTAACACTATCTGCTTGTGTAGACCACAGCATTTTCTTCAGGTTATCTATACTACTAGGGAACCAGGCTCCTGTGGCAGCATAAGTGGTCTTTCAGTGATAAACTGAGGAATCCAAGACTTCTGAAGTATTATTAAAGAAGGTCTGACAAGTTGATCTTGGGGATTCTCCCCTTTACCTGTCTAGCACCTGTTCCTGTAATTCCCAGTGGATGTAGTTATTTTTCCTGATATTGCCTAAGTAGAACATCTTAAATGCATATTATTTACAACCTTGATCCCTTTCAGAACATAGAAGAAGGGTGGCTCTAGCATTTTTATTAATGTATTATTCCTAGTTTCATGGATTCATTCATTATTTCTAGTTACTCTTCAGTATACCCTAAGTGATGTTCCTCCCACCACAACCACCAAGTCTCCATCTCACTTTCATAGCTTTTCGTCATTTTTGTTTTTGCCTTGTGACCCACTGGGTGGAACCAGGGCCACTTTCATGTAGTGCACTGTTGCTAGTACACTGTTACTATTTGACTGCAGAGAATGTTCAGCATCTGTACCACCAGAAACCGGGGTTCCCTACAGGTAGGAAATCCAAGAAGTGTTGTCTTCCGGGCACAGCATGGTCAGGGCTCATGCTCTCCTATCTGTGGTAATTAGTATGGGGCCTGCAGAAAACAGATTGTATTCATGCACAAGATTTGGTTTCAAATCTTTTTAAAAAGTTTTTCTAGCAGCTTATGTTCCTGTACAAGGATTGATACTTTCCACTGGAGGGTGAATAAATCACCAGTGGTTATGTTACAGCAAACAATGGTGCCCTTCTCCCACTATTTTCTGACGTCCATGGAAATATAGGGGGCCCATTAACCCCTCTCATTCTCTGACTGGATGAGTACAATCTGTTTTCTGCAGGCCCCATACTAATTACCACAGATAGGAGAGCATGAGTCCTGACCATGCTGTGCCCAGAAGACAACATTTCTTGGATTTCCTACCTGTAGGGAACCCCGGTTTCTGGTGGTACAGATGCTGAACATTCTCTGCAGTCAAATAGTCACGGTGGACTAGCAATGGAGAGACTGACTCCTATCGACTTTCCCGCAGAGGACAGGGATGGAGCTTGTCCTGTCTCAAAACAGGATTGAGGGCAGACCTGTTTCTTGTACATCTCTTTCCTTTCTTTGGAAGCCATTCAGATGGGCACAGAGCTTTATTGTTGTTATTGTATCACCATGTTGCTGACTTTGTATATAATAGTAGCCTGTTCTTCTCTCCACAATGAATGAGGCCATTAGGTCATATTAACATGTTTAAGGATTAGCATGGTTGTATTGTTGGCCCCAGACCCACCTATTGTTGACCTTGCATGTGTAGTCTGTTATACACAATTGCCTGCCCATTGTATAGAAGTCACCTCCCCTGTTTCATGGAATTCAAGGGGTTAGATTCTATAATAAATTCAATTTGGTTTTTGGCTTTTCCACATTCCTTCTTAACACAGCCTGGTCAATTTCTGCTGATCCCACTCTGGTACCTATCAGGATTGTGAGGTAAGCACACAGGTCGCAGATGCCTGCACTACCTTCATTTTTTTTTCACAATCCGAAGTATGTGTATACTTTAATCACTGAAAAAACACTTGTTCTCAGAATCTTAATAAACATGATTCTCTATACTTCCTGTTATTCACAACAAAGAGAAGCTTCTGTGATCACAGTTAGTCTGTGAGTATAAGTCTAAATATCTAGTAGGTAGTTTGACAACATATATAGTTAGGTTTATCCATTCATGGGTCCTTGACCAAGTATATAATGCAGGTTATGGACTCCTTCCTGTACAGTAGTTCTCAAATCCAACTAAAGCCCAATTGGCAACACCTATAATATTTGTGACACTACTGCACCAGTAAGCAACTATTGCCTATGAAGATAGTATTGCAGCATGCAAAGCAATCCCAAAGCAAGGAAGAGCAGTTGATGACTTCCTTCCTGGCATATTTTTGCTGTACTCAAAAACCAAAGTATGCAGTGTCTTTACAAATAGAGTCTTATCATTCAGTTCTGGGTAAATAATTATGATAAATATAATCTAAATAGTCTTGGGATTCTCTGGGAACTTCCTAGCCAACAACTCCTAGGGAGATGTCCCACACTTGATGCTGTCATTTTTGCTTAATAACCCATGGTTTCTAGGATCAGTAATATCCTTCTGTTCACTGAGTTTGGTTTCAAATCTTTTTTAAAAGTTTTTCTAGCAGCTTATGTTCCTGTGACTTTTTCACATTCCTTAGTTTATTTAACATTGCTCCAGTATCCCATCTTCTCCACCCCCATCACTCCAATCTCTGTTAAAACCTTGCCACTCAAGTATATTCTCTCGGCCACATATATTCACAGAATGTGTGTTTTGCCATCTACATTCCCTTTAACACCACTTATCCTCCCCAACATCCCACTCAGTTATGGACCCTTTCTCACTTTCAGGCTTGTAGAAACATTACAACCTAAGAGAACAGATGTAACCATTCAAAACTATAATCCACATATGAGAAAAAAGTACGTGGCACTGGCATTCTAGGCCTGGGTTATGATAATCAGTGTAACATTATCCAGTTCTGTTCATTTTCCTTTCAATTAAATTTATGACAAAATAAAATACCATTGCTTATACAAACTATATTTTCAGTATCCATTTATAAGATGATAGTGATCTAGACTGATAGGATGTCCTAATCATTGTGAATGGAACAACAGTGAATGTGTATATACCATATCTGTGTATATACAGATCTTTAGGAATATGTCCAGGAGTGGTTAAAGCCAGGTGATGTATTTATGCTAGGTCTAATGCTTTGAAACACATTATATTATTTTCTGATGTGACTATATCACTTTATACTCCCATTAACAATATATAATGACTGCTCTTTTCCCACATCATTACCTATAGTGTTTTCATTTGTATACTTGAAAATGATCATTTTGACATGGATGAGGTGAAATTTTTTAAAGAGAATTTATTCCAATTTCCCTGATGGATAAGGATGAACACTTTGTAAGATGATTACTATCATGATAGTATAGAGTCTGATGGGAGAGAAAAGGCATCAGCAGTTTTGCCCAGCTGTGAATTCTATGAACTGCAATAACGGTCACCCTGAAAAGAGGTGCCTTAAAAGTACAGTGGATAATTATTTGTTTTCCAACTGGAGTTAAGGCCTGATTGAAATTATAGAACACATGCCTGTTATGATGAACTTGAGGATGGGGAGGCCAGAGAACCCAAACAGGAGACTACTCTAGTTTTGGTATACGGACATGATAACTAACTGCCCTCTCAAAATATGTATTATTATGCTCATAGGTTAGAGCAGTTCTCAGTACTTAGCTAAGAAGAACACTTTTACACTGAAAGATGCTTGATTCAGAGATCAACAAACAGTCAAAGGTCACAGAATAAGTGAAGCTGGAATGCTTGACTTAAAACAGGACATCTAAATTACTCCTCTTCCTTACCTCAAAGCTCTGGGAATGTCATAGAATTTTGGATGGTGACAATATAAAGATCAGAAAGTGGGGAAGGATGCTGCCAGATAGTGTCTTCTGCTGCTGCACCCAAGAACTTGCTTCAAGTATGTTTACTTTACATGACCCACATAAGATTTGGCCTTTTAGTTTTTCACCACAAAAGGGGGGGTGTAATCCTATAATCCAGCACACCTCAATGTGGAACTGTTGAGGGTTAATTTTGACTGTGAAAAGGGGAGTTCCTTCACTCAGTGGCACGCCAACTAATTTGGCTTTCATATTCCAGCAAGTGCTTAGGCACACGTCAATACAGATGATCCTGAAGTGGGAAAGTGGTAGGCTAAGTATAATTTCCTGGACATGACATAGTCTCGATATATAAGATTTCATGGAAGATATGTATACTTGCATAAGAATTGAGTGAGAATTGTCTTATCAGCATCTCACCATAACATCAGAAAGATCTCAAGAAGCTCCAGACTTGTCTAAGAGACTGATAAGAACTAATGCTGATGGAGAAAGAAAGGAGGATGCTTTCCTTAGTGGTGTACCCACTGATCTAGCATGCTTGATGGAGCATGAATCAGATCAGACATAAGTCATCACAGACTAGATGAAACACAGTGGAAAGCACTAGTGAAAAGATTTGAGAATGTGAGAAAGTCTGGCAGGAGAGATGAAGGGTTGTAAGGGGAATAGGAGAAGGGATGGAATTGGTAACTAAGGGATGAAAATATAAATTCACCATATTCATATATGTAACATTAAAGAAAATAAAAGAATGAAAAAAATGGACAAATTTTAATACAATAAAAATGACATATGTATTGAGTTAGTTTTGTGTGACTTCCTAATTTGTTTTCCCCAGTAATCCTCCTTTCATATCATTAATAATTTTCAAATTTTCCCACATGTGGTTTAAAAAAGTCATTCTTCAGAAATAAAACAATTTTATGTACATACTTATGTATTTATTTTATTACAATATTTGAGCTATTTTAGTCTATATTTTAATGAATATTTTCCACACAGCTGTGTATCCCTACTTTCAAAAGTCCTGGTAGCAGACTTATTAATTCCTCCTTCTAATTATACTGATACATATATAAGCATGTATATTTATATATGTATAATATATGTGAATGTGTGTGTTATATTTGGAGCTAGTTAATTAAGGAAATATGAGCTGGATAATTTTGTCACTTGAGTAATAAATATTCTGCACTAATGTAGTTCTTTTCATTTATTTATAGTGCATGTCTGTAAATCATTGTCTTCTGGTATTACTATTCTTTATGAATCCTCTCATCAGATCTTCCTTGGGAATGTTTTCAATCTTCTTAAAATAGATGAACTATATCTTACAGCTACTTTTTTTATAAAAGCTTTTATCAAGTTTTTTCTATCATTACTCCCTGAAAGTTATATATTTGTACTTTTTAATATATTCTCAAATAAGTAATTCAAATGATGCTTAATTGAGAGTTTCTTGGTAGTATTCTCAAAGGTTGGCATAAATTGCTTTCTTCATAGGAAGATTTTATTACAAAACTTTTCTTTCAAATATAGAATTCTAGAGTGAATATTTCAAGCATTAAAATGTAATTACATTTTCTGTGACTTCCATTATTTGTTAACATGAAAAATTGTCATATTCTTTTATTCTATAACTTATGAATATACATTCAATCCATTTTATAAAATTTTAAGGTGTTTGCACAGGGGGATTCTTACTCAATTCATGCTTATTTTTCTCAGTAAACATCAGGATTTGTGAATATGAAGTTGTTCATGTGAATTAATTTGAAAAATAAGATAGGGATGATCTCTTCAAATACTCTTTTTGCATAGTTCTTTCCTGTTGGTGATTCACTTGAAATTGTAGATGCTTTTCCTCTTTCCCATTTTCAGAGCTGCAACCTACTGCTTCATAAGTTACATTTGATTTCTGTTCCTAAATTTGTAAGTATATATTTATTTGGAGTTTTTTTCAAATATTTAATTTTCAACTAAACATGGTATATTGTTTAAAGATTAATGTGGTTTCCATACTAAATGATTGTATATCATCACTAGTAATTTAATTTGCTATTTAAACAATTTACCTGCTCATTTTTATTGATTGTTGATTTTCATTATAGTTTAATACAAATGTACTCATAAAATTGTGCTGAATTAAATGAAATTATTAATTCAAGGTTGGATATTTATACTATTGATGTTCAATTCCTTGGTCCAATTTTATTCAGTTGTTTGTTTTATTGACACACACACACAATACACTATCTCCATGTGGCAGGACAGACACAATGCCATCACACACAAAGACACAAAACACATTGGCTGCAAGTTATCGGAGAGACATTATCAGATGGACCAAGGCAGAAATTGAAAGAGGGTGCCTGGCCCCTTTCCAGTAACGAGTATAAGCATGGCTGTACACCCATCCCCCATAACCATCCACACAAACATAGAGGCTAGAAGCATATCAAAAATGTACTACATATACTCTGCACAAATGTGTGTTTACACACACACACACACACATAGAGTGAGAGAGAGAGAGAGGAGAGAGAGAGAGAGAGGCAATTTTTCTAACAGAGAATGAAGTAATTTTATTTGTTTAAATGAGTTTTGGAATATTTTAACTTTAAAATACATGAGGACATTTTGTTTTACATTTTATGTGCTATTTTTGAAAATATTGTATAAGTCACAACCTATCCTCTTTGGAGACCTGAAATTAAAAATTAGAATTGGTTACAAAAATTTCATATTGAAAGTTTGTGGAGATCTCAAAAAAAGTTTGTGGAATGTATGATATCGAGCTACTTTGTCATTATATTTAGCTTGGTGTTGTGCTATTTTATATCTCATTAGCTATATGAGAAAAGATTAAAGATTTTTAAGCCTGAGGCCCTTCTTTCACCCTTCAGACAATAAGGATCATGTTTAATAACACATAATATGGCACCATGTTGATAAGCACTTACTGCTCAGCACTTGCTTGAAATTTCAAATACTACTTGAACATTGGAAAACTACCATGCAGTGTTGATATCACACCATTATTCTGAAACTCATGAACTTTAGTAATATAATATAATAGACAAGTTGAAATTGGAAAATATTTTAAAACTTTTGAATTATTTTCAATCTTATTTAATAATTACTTGTTAAGGCATGTTGTAGGTATTGCAACTAACATTGCAAAGTCGATGTTTACTGAGAGCAATAATTGAATAAAAAAATAAAATATGAGTTGGAGGGTGACTCTTGTCTTAATTCTGCAAATATAGTCCTGGAAGGTGGAGCCTGAGAAACTACAGAGCAAAACCAAAATGAAGTAGAACAATGCAGGATAATTCCCAAAATCATTCTTGGGACTCTAGAGTCACACACATACACACACAAACAGCACACACACGTATACACATGCATGCATACATGCACAATAAGAGTAAGTAAAATAATTCAGTTTAAATCACAATTTAGTTTACACTCCTATATTTGAATGATGTGTGTAATGTAATATCCTTGTGAATATTTTAAAACTTATTTTATAGATTCAAAAAATCTCATCAAGACTTGGAAATTAAATGTTTCTGAGATCTTCCTCTCTCAGTTTATGGGTTCTTCATCAGGTGGAAATATGAGTAAAAGAAGAGTGTTGTTTTTGTGCAGTTCATATACTGAGATGTGAGGCACCATATTCCATGAGGATTTCTTTTTTTATTATTATTTATTTATTCAATTGTGCAAGTATGCATGCGTGTGTGTGTGTGTGTGTGTGTGTGTGTGTGTGTGTGTGTAGAACCACGGACGAATTCAGGAACTACCATGGATGCCTCCACCTCCTCCTGTTTACTCTGCCCCAGGATTCACAGGCTCCGCCCTACCAGGAACAGAAACGCGGGCCGCCCTCGCTTCCCCCGGGCTTCTATACGTGGGGTCTAGAATCCGAACTCAGAACCTTCCTCCTGCAAGGCAGAGGCTTAACTCCTGAGCCACCTCTCCAGCCCCTCCATGAGGATTTCTAACAATTACATTTTTTTCAGTTCTTGTTTGAAATAACCATATGTACCCTGATTTATAGGCTGTTTATGAATGAAATAATATTTAATTATTTAAATTCTATTTATTTATTTTTTAATCTTTTAATTTACCAATTTATTTGTTTATTTTGTGTGTGTGTGTGTGTGTGTGTGTGTGTGTGTGTGTGTCTGTGTCTGTGTGTGTGTTCAGAGGGCACTGCGTGTCCCTGTAGAGGACCAAGTGTGACTATGGGAATCATTCTGGATTGCTTCTACTTTCTTCTTGCTTCACTCTGGGATTTTTCAGGCTCCATGCACCAGGTCCAAAAGTTCCATCCAATTTCTGTCTGGTGATTTTATGTGGGACCTGGGATCTGAACTCAAGACCTTCTGCTTGTGAAACAGAGCCATCTCTCCAACCTTAAAATCATATTTTAAAAAACTGACACCTTTTTTATTATTCAGATACCCCCACACACACACAATACACTATCTACATGTGGCAGGAGAGACACACATGAAACCACACACAAAGACACAAAACACATGAGCTGCAAGTTGCAGGAGAGACCTTGTCAGAAGGTCCAAGACAGAAATTGAAAGAGGATTCATTGCACCTCTCTAGTAATGGGCAAAAGCAAGGGTGGAATTTTGTCAATATCAAATATATTTAAAGTTCATTGAATCACGAAATACTAAATAACTGATCTATAATTTGTCAATGTGACAAAAAGTTAAACATGTTTCTAAAAATAATAATGAAATGAAGTATATTTTGTTACACATGTTGAGTTATGAAGAAATAAAATGCAATAGCAAGAATGTTGAATACATGGTCAACTAGATGTGCAAATCTGTGAGTATGCATGTGAACAAACAGGATTTATGAATGCTATAGAAAGTAACCTGAATGCTAATGACATGACTGTCTTCGACAATTTGCCATATTTTTCCTTACAGTGAATTCCTAAAGTTTTAATGTCTACTACCAAAATCAATCTTAAACAAATGTATTTATAAGTAGAGATTGCTGAATTTAATATTCATAAGGAATAATCATTTTTCAGTTTCTATAAGGTATAGAATCCTGTCATTTGCATTCTGTACCTGAAAGAGCCTAAAAATTCTACCAGAAAACTCTTGGAACTAATAAATAAGTTCAGAAGAGTGGCAGGTTACAAAGTTAATGTTGAAAATACCTGACTCACTTATACACCAAGGAAAAAATTAGTGAGAAAGTCCAAAGAGAAAGAATTTAATTTACCATAGCTCCTTAAAAAATGAGATATACCTTGGTAAAAATCTGATGGAGAATGTGAGAGACCTGTACAGTAAAAACTTCAAAACCCTAAATAAAGATATTTCAGAAACACATAACAGGCTCTGGGATTCATACAATTACATCATAAAAATGGTCATCTTACCAAAGCAATGTACGGATTCAATGCAATACCAATCAAAATTGCAAGGCAATCTTCACAGAAATCGACAAAACAATTTCAAAATTCATATGGAAGCACCAAAGGCCCAGGATAGAAAAAAACAATTCTTAGTAATAAAACTTTGTTACAGGCATCACCATACCAGACCTTAATTACAGTACCTATCCGTAGTAGTAATGACAGCAATGATACTGGCTAAAAATAAACATGTAAATCAATGAACAAGAATTGAAAATGTGGACATAAGCTGTTATATCTACAGTCAAATAATTTTTGGTATAGGTGCCCAGAATAATGATTGAATATGGACAGAAGGTTCAACAAATGATTTTCACAAAATTGGATATCTACATGCAAAAGACTGAAACCCCAATTGCACAAGAAATAGTACCAAGACTTCTGAGATTTAATTTAATTAAAGTTCTTTTGTTCACCAAAAGATACTGTTAACAGAGAAAAAAAAAATCTACAGAATGAGAGAAAATCTCCACTAGCTACATATCTGACAGAGAACTTTTGTTTTATTATTATTATTATTATTTATTCAACTGTGCGCATGTGCTTGTGTATGTGCACGCACGAGTGTGTGTTTGTGTAAGTGTAGAACCACGGACAAATTCGCGAACCCCCATGGACGCCTCCACCTCCTTCTGCCCCGGGATTCACAGGCTCCGCCCTACCAGGACCAGAAACGCAGGCCGCCCCTGCTTCCGCCTGGCGTGTATATGTGGGATCTGGGATCCGAACTCAGGACCTTCCGCCTGCAAGGCGGAGGCTTAACCCCTGAGCCACCTCTCCAGCCCCTTTTTTTTCATTTTTAATTTATTTTCTTTTTTAATACATTTTTATTATTTCCGCTCATACAAACTTAATAGGTACACCAGTTCCCTCCTTCCCTCCTCCTCTCCCTCCTCCTTCCCTGCTCCCCCTCCCCTCACCTCTCCCTCCCCATCCCCCAGTGCCTCCCGCTTCAATTCCCAGAGAGTCCTTTCTTGTGCATGCCTGATTCTCCTCTGAACCCTCCTCTCCGATGACGTACAAGGATCCAGTGGCCATTCCTTGAACGCTTTCCCGTGTTCCCCTTAAGTATAGGAACACTACTGTGGCTGCCAATCCTTTGCCTCCAAGGATCTTGGTGCCTTTAGCAGATGCTAGACTTTGTGAGGCCAATAGTGTGTTGGACATTGCGCAGGGCATGCAAAGTCCAATTATGATTGCTTCGGTCCTAACTTGTGTGGAGTATCTTGCAAATCATTGCTCCTCCCATCCTTGTGCTCTTACAGTCTTACCGCCCCCTCTTCTGCAAATGTCCCTGAGCTTCAGGATGGGGAGAGATTAGTCTGGCCTAGTTCTAGGTGGTTGATACAGAGTCTCTGAAGTTCTGGATTGTGGTTTGTTGACTTTCTTTTGCAGTTTTGCTGCTCCTGCAATGCCCTTCACTCCATTCTGATGGGTACTGTATGTCACCCCCTGGCCAGAGACAAAAAGCTGTTAAACTGGAGTTATAAGAGCACATTCAAGGGTAGATGTAATAAAAGTAGGAAACCTCAGTGAGGGAGGGGTCAATCACCCATTTTCAAAATGGTTACTTTTTATCTGCCAGACTATATGCCCTTATTTCTTGTACTCATACAAAGTTGATAAGTAGCCCATTCCCCTTTTCCCTCTACCCCTCCCTGGATCCCCTTGGTTCCTCCCCCCTTTTCCCTTTCCTTTCTCCCTCCCTCCCTTTCTCCCAGTGCTCCCTCCCCCCCCCATTCCTGGAACATCCTTTAGTGTGCATGTCAAACTTCCCTCTGGGTCCCCCTCTCTGATGATGTGTAAGGACTCAGTGACATTGCCTTAAGCTCTTTTTTGTGTTCCCTTTAGTATAGGAACACTATCGTGGCTATTAATCCCTTGCCTCTAAGGATCCTAGTGCTTGTGATCCATACTAATCTTTGGGGGATCAATGATATGTTGGTAATTGTGCTGGTCATGCAAAGTCCTACTATGATTACTTTGGCCTTGACTTGTATGGAGTAGCTTGCATATCGTTGCTCTTTCCCATCTTTAGGCTCTTACAATCTTACTGCCCCCTCTTCTGCAAATTTCCCTGAGCTTTAGGATGGGGAGAGATTAGGGTGGCCCGTTGATGTAGAGTCTTTGATTTTGCGAATTATGGTTCGTTGATTTTTTTTTTCAGTTTTGCTGCTCCTGCACCACCCTTGGCTCCATCCTGATGGATATTGTATATCACTCCCTGGCGAGAGATAAAATGCTGTTAAAATAGAATCTTATTATAAGAATAGATTCAAAGGTAAATGGACTAAGTGTAGGAGATCGCTTTGGGGAAGGGGGTCAGTATCCCATATCCAGGATGGTTGCCTTCTATATGCCAGACTCTATGCCCTCCCTTTCTGATGAGATCATACCCCAGCAGATGTACAGTCATTGCAAAGATTATAAGCAGGGAGGGAAGGTGAAGGATGGCTCCACCACAAACAAGGAGAGAGGGGATCATGCTACAGCAGAGAAAATAGGCCACCATCAAGGACTGCAAGTAAGTAATGAGACATCTGGTTGGGCTTGCAGAGTCTCCTTACTTTGGGAGAAGTTATAGAGAAGTTATATCCAGAGTACACAAAGAATAGAATAGAATATTAAGCACTAAGGAGGTAAACAACAAAGTCAGAAAATGGGCCTTGAAATTTAAAAAAAAATTCCCAGGATGATATTAAAATGTCTACAAATACTTTAAAAATATTCCACCTTCCTAGCTATTAGGGAAATGACAATCAAAATCACCCCAAGGCATCATCACATCCTATTCAAAATGGCTAAAATCCAAAACATAGATAACCTTAAAGGCTGCAGAGGATGTCGGGAAAAGAGAAACACCATGCTTTGCTGGTAAGAATGCAAACTTGTAGAACTGCTGTGCAAATCAATGCAATGGTTCTTAAATATGGTAAGGATTGAAACGCCATACGACCTAGCTACGCCACTCCTGGGAATGGTCCCAAAGAATGCATCTTCTTAGTATGGACATACTTGTATATCTGTATTTATTATAGGTTTATCTACAATAGCAAAGAAATGGAATCAGTCTAAATGCCCCATAAGAGAAAAATGGATAATGAAAGCATTATACATATATACAATGGATTACAATTCAGCTATCAAGAAAAAAAAACTAATGAAATTTGCTAGCAAATTGATGGAGTTGAAATGTTTTACTGAGCCAAATATTCCAGACACAGAAAGACAGATATTTCATACTCTCTCTTATAATTGGAAACTGACACTAAATCCTCAAACTAATATGCTCAATTTTTTTCATCATAAAGGAATCCAATATCAAATAATTTGTTTTATTGTATGATCACACTCAGTATTATACATGTCTAGAAATGGGAAAACAAATGAGAGAACCCATATAGGATTCATGCATGTAGGCACCTTACTCCCAGGGGAACAGGCCAGGAAGGAACCCTTCCATATTCCCCTGGAATGCTTTGGTGAAGGCCTCACTTTGAGTGATGGTAAAGTGATATTTCCAACTTCCAAAAGTGCCTTTCTGCATGAATTTTAAAACACTATTAACAGCTTCTTTGGGGATGATGTGAAATTGGACATATTGTTTTCATTCATGGTGAGGACAGCGCTATTCTTGAGAACAGAATCCTGTTCTTTGGCTTCTAGTTTCTTTCACAGGAACTGACAGATCTTATCTACATTCTATCATGTGTCTTTTCTTCAGTTGTATATTACCCAGAAACAAGAAATTCTCCCTGAGCCTCATGGACATCCAGCTGGGGATGTGCTCAAACTATGATCTACATAGTACATTTCCGTTGAGAAAACATTCAAAATTATCTTCAAAAGACTTTAAACTCTAATAAGGCCTGTCCTATGCCAGAAAAAAAAATAGTCTCTAGAATTTCTTATGACATTGATCAACTTTGCTTTGGACATAGGATGGATGAACTTGGGATCTCCCTTGTTTTACATCTGGTAGATGATCTTGATCAACCAGTTCATTCCTTATTTGGGTTAAGTCAATATAACTGTGTCTTCATCTATCACTACAAAGTTATCACAAATTTTTCTCAAGATTTTAGGGTAAAAACCTAAAGGTATCTTTTCAAACCAATTGTAGTTTTCACACGCTGAAAAGGACTTTGTGTGTAGGATTAAGTTCCATGTATAGCCACCAGTGAAGGTTCTGAAGAATGAAAGGTGGTAAGATTTGTAGTAAAAAAAAGACAGTGATCTTTTTAATTGTGAGAATACGTTCCAATAAGGAAAAACAAATATTGTACTTAGAGTCAAAGGTTGATGTATGGAACAAGTATAAACTCATTCAGAATTCATTCTAAGGAACATGTGAGCTTGAGTTTGTGGGCAGAAACCAGAAGCTCAACAATATTTACTAGGATATAGAAACATGGCAAAATTTAAAACAGGAAAATGTTTAAGTTTAAGAATGGTTTTAAAAGTGTAGGAAATTGCAAAGAATAGACAGCAAGTGTGTAGCAAACCAAGTCCTCTTCCTTGGGTGGCCTCTCCTTTACATGTCCCCTAAATTTCCTAATGCTTAAAATTATTTCTCTCTGGTTTGTGGGGCCAGGGAGCCATTGCACAGGACTAGTAAGGACAAGTTACATTGCAGTGAGATCCCAAGTGGATATTTGATCCCAAGTGGATATGCATGCTAGTGACAACAGGGTTGCTGTACCCAGAAGGTCACTGAGATATGAGACCCTCTACCACCTGATATAGACAATGGCCAACTTTATCATCATTTCCTCAAAGACTAACTAGGATCTTAGAAGAAACAATTGCTCTCAGAGAGTGTCTCAGGGATAGATTCTGAATAAGGGAAGAGGAACCTTAAGATTTAGCCCACTGAAAAGCCACATAAATTTCAACAGAAATCTGTCTCCCATACCAATACAGGCACCCCAAAGGGAGTCCTGTGATATACAGAAACAGATGGACAGAAGAACAGGTGGGACAGAGGAGGTACAGAATGGGAGAAGGGTATGTCAATGGGGAAAGTGGAAAAGAAGGTCTATGAGTTGGTACCAGAGAGGCAAAGACATAAACCAGTTTGTAAATAAAAATGTTAAAAAGTCCAATCATTCCTATAGTTTAGAGGAAAATATGCCATTATATACTTTCTACTTTTGGTTCTTTATGTGGGAGCTAGAAGCTGCATTCTAAACAGAGATAATTCAAGCAGGAATTTGATGAAATATTTTAAAGAATTCATTAAAAAAGTAATACCATATGGCCTAAAATCCCTGGAGGGAAATGTAGGAAGTAGGCATCAATATATATGTACAGTACAGAATTTGTAAATGGAGTTACAGTAGCTCAGGAAATAAGAGCAAGAGTTAACAAATAGATCTCCTGAAACTAACAGCTTCTACACAGCAAAGGGAAAGGTCACTTCAGTACAATGAGTGACAGCCCTCAAGATGGCAGAAATATTTTGCCAGATATATATTTCACAGATTAGTGTTTAAAAAAATAAAACTCCCCAAACTAACTATCATGAAAGCAATCTACTCAGTTAAAGAAATATACTATGGAATTAAGCACAGAACACAGAAAAGGAAATTAAAATGTCTGCAAGCATGTTTTCTATATTATTGATTTTTTATTAATAATATATTTATCCTTTGAGTTTTGTACATAAAGTAAATGAATGCATGTCATTTTTACCATGTATCACCTGATCTCACCCTTCTCTTTTCTTATATTGAAAACTTTCTTCTTTCCATTCAGATTCCTTCCAGCTTTCATATCTTTTTCTGTTCAGAGATCCACAATCTTATTGCACCATGATGTTCCCTGAGCCGTAGGATATGGGTGGATGTGATTTATATGTCCTGCTTAGGAGCTAGTAATCTGCAGTCACTGTCTGCATTTTGGCATTACTTGCCAATTATAAGACTAGAATGAGTGGGCAGCTTAAAAAATAAAAGATTATATACTTAATAAATAATAAGCATCATATTTCTTTCTGTAAATGCATATACTTACAATTATGACTTAAATATTTTAGAACAAATGATGTATTAGTTAAAATTACAATTTAAATTATACCATTATAATTTTAAGTTAAAAAGAATTAGTTATAAAAATTATTAATTTCATACAAATATTTGAATAGATGACAGTATGGAACATGACTATTTTGTAAAAATAAATTAATGCTTAAAAATAGGTGTTCACCTCCAGAAATATTCATGGAGCTTGAATATAAAATTTTGATGTACTTTTTCCTTTTTTAAAATTATTTAGTGTATAGATTATCAAATTCAAATTAAGAGATTTACCCAAGAAACTCAATAGATGAAAATTGTTTTAAATTGGATAAGCCTCCTTTTTTTGCATCAGCAATCAGTTTTTTATTCTTTGAAATTTTTTGTAGATGATCCTTATTAAATATTTGAAATGATTGCTATTTAAATAAAATAATACATTCACATAATAAGCAGCATTTAAACTAGCCCAGGTTTTATGGAATTATTGCATTTACCCTATTTCTCAAAGTATCTTAAGAATCAGAAATCAAGAGTTAAATATGAAAGACCCAAATGAAGTTTCATTTTTTCTTATGTGATTTTATATTTCTAGGATAAAATCGAATGAGTAGCATTCATATTTGAGCTACTGTAAAATCATACATGACTTTAAATTCCTGGTGATAATTTATGAATGACCATTAGCGGGTTTCACCAAGGTTTCACACAGAAACAGAGGCAATAGGTCCTGAAGTGTGGACAATTTCAGCTTTATTCAGTGAGTGCTGTTTCCAAAGGTGTTCCCATGAACCTCCACGTGTGTGGAACATACTTCTATACTCTTCCAGCTTATCAGCCCTACAGTCAGAATTCAACACAGTGACTCACATTTACAAATGATTAGGACACTAGTTTATTTTAGCTCTGACTTTATTTTAGCTGCTCCTGGAAGATCAAAGGTGGCCACAGGCACTTTGAATGTTATCTCAATGTTGACAAAGCCTGGCATTTGCAGAAATCCTAATCAAACCCCTCATAAAATATTGGACTTCAAGTACGCTTTGCATGTGTATTATTTTTCTGATGGTGTTAATGAATAGAGTTTTGTAAGTGGAAATTTGCAGGTATAAATATTTTTCCTAGAAATTTTCTAATTAAATGATGATTTGTTTGGGCTGAAATTTGTATGTTTTTTATATTTTTCAAGTATTTGCCTAAGTGGAGTGCTAAGATACTGTATTTAATTTACTTTTCTAAAGAATATCTTCATATTCTTAGAATAAACAATTTGGTCACATTTATATTCTATCTATTCTTTTTTATATACATTTTTATTATTATTTCAGCTCATACAAACTTAATAGGTACACCAGTTCCCTCCCTCCCTCCTCCTCCCCCCTGAACCCCCTGCTCCCTCCCCATCCCCCAGTGTCTCCTGCCCCAATTCCCAGAGAGTCCTTTCTTGTACATGCCTGATTCTCCTCTGGGCCCTCCTCTCCGATGACGTACAAGGACTCAGTGGCCTTTCCCTGAACCCTTTTCCGTGTTCCAATTAAGTATAGGGACACTGCTGTGGCTGCCAATCCCTTGCCTCCAAGGATCCACCAGGATCCTTTAGCAGATGCTAGAGTTTGTGAGGTCAATAGTGTGTTGGACATTGCGCAGGGCATGCAAAGTCCAATTATGATTGCTTCGGCCCTAACTTGTGTGGAGTATCTTGCAAATAATTACTCCTCCCATCCTTTTGCTCTTACACTATTACCACCCCCTGTTCCGCAAATGTCCCTGAGTTTAAGGATGGGGAGAGATTAGTCTGGCCTAGTTCTATGTGGTTGATATAGAATCTCTGAAGTTCTGGATTGTGGTTTGTTGATTTTCTTTTGCAGTTTTGCTGCTCCTGCAATGCCTTTCACTCCATCCTGATGGGCATTTTATGTCACCCCCTGGCCAGACAGAAAGCTGTTAAACTAGAGTCTTGTTATAAGAGCACATTCAAAGGTAGATGTAATAAAAGTAGGAAACCACAGTGAAGGAGGGGTCTATCACCCATTTGCAAAATGGTTATGTTTTACCTGCCAGACTATATGCCCTCCTCTTCTGTTGAGATCAAACCCCCTCAGTAGTAAATGATCAGGAACGAAAGTCTGTGAACTTAATCAAATGTCTCATTACTTATTTGAATCCTTGATGGAGGCCTATTTTCTCTGCTGTAACATGGTCCCGTCTCTCCTTGTTTCTGGTGTGGCCCTACACCATCCCTCCTGTTCATAATCCTTGCAATTGCTGTAGATATTACAGAGATTTTTCTTTGAGTGTCTCTAGGTGGGCTGGGTGGGTTTGGTACTAGGAGCCACCTATTAGGGAGTACATACAGCGCTTAATTTTCTGGGTCTGGGATACTTCACTTAATATAATTGTTTCAATGACATCCATTTTCCGGCAAATTCCAGTAATTCATCATTTTTGAATGCTGAGTAGTACTCCATTGTATAGATGTACCACAGTTTCCTTATCCACTCGTCAACTGTTGGACATTTGGGTTGATTCCATGACTTTGCTATTGTAAACAGTGCTGCTATGAACATGGTCGTGCTTGTGCTATCGAGATGAACCTCTGCTGTATGGGGGGGTTATTCCCAAAAGTGGGATAGCAGGGTCATTTGGCATTTCAATCTTTAATTTCTTTAAGAATCTCCAGACGGCTCGCCAGAGTGGCTGTATGAGCCTGCATTCCCACCAGCAATATAGGAGAGTTCCTCTCTCTCCACATCCTCTCCAGCACTTGTTTGTATTGTGGATTTTTGCCATCCTGACAGGGGTGAGATGATATCTCAGGGAAGTTTTGATTTGCATTTCCATGATGGCCAAGGAAATGGAGCATTTTTTAAGATATTTGTTAGACATTTTAATTTCATCCCTGGTAAATTTTCTTTTAAGTTCCAGGACCCATTTTTTAATTGGCCCATTGGTTTCCTTGGTGTTTAGTTTTCTAAGTTCTTTGTGCACTCTGGACAGCAGATCTCTATCAGATGTGTGGTTAGTGAAGATTTTCTCCCATTCTGTGGGTTGCCCTGAGCTCGTGTTACAATTTCTTTATCTGAACAGAAGCTCTTTAATTTCACAAGATCCCAACTGTTGAGAGTTGGTAGCAGTAACTGTGCCATTGGATGTCTGTTTAGGAAATGTTGGCCCAGCCCAATCAGCTGGAGGGAGTTCCCTATCCTTTCAACTGTGGTTTTTATAGTCTCTGGCCTGATATCAAGGTCCTTGATCCATTTGGAATTACGTCTTGTAAATGGTGACAAGTTCGGGTCCAGCTTTAATCTTCTGCATGTGGAGATCCAGTTTTGCCAGCACCATTTGTTGAAGATGCTGTTCTTTTTCCATTGGATTCTTTGGGCCCCTTTGTCAAAGACCAAATGGCTGTAATTTTGTAGGCTTATATCTGGGTCTTCAATCCTTATCCATTGATCTGTGTGTCTATTTTGGAGCCAGTACCAGGCTGTCTTTATATCTATGGATTTGTAGTATAGTATTAGGTTTGGTATGGTAATACCTCCAGCAGTGTTTTTGTTACTCAGGATTGTCTTTGCTATCCTGGGTCTTTTGTGCCTCCATATGAACGTTGAGATTTTTTGGTCAACTTCTTTGAAGAATTGCTTTGGGATTTTATAATTGGTATAGCATTGAATTTGTATATTGCCTTTGGTAGGATGGTCATTTTTACGATATTGATTCTGCCAATCCAGGAACAAGGGACGTCTTTCCACCTTCTGGTGTCTTCTGCTTTTTCTTTCTTTAGGGTTTTAAAATTTTCATTGTATACATCTTTTACCTCCTTGGTTAGGTTTATACCATGGTATTTCTTTTTTTTAGGGGCTATAGTAAATGGGATTGTTTCTCTCAGGGCTTTTTCACTTCTTTCATTCTGGGCATATAGGAAGGCCTCTGATTTTTGCACATTTATTTTGTATCCTGCCACCCTGCTGAACTTCTCAATTAGTTCCAGGAGCTTCCTGGTGAAGTTTTTGGGATCACTTAGGTATAAGATCTTGTCATCTGCAAATAGGGATAGCTTGACTTCTTCCTTGCCGATTTGAATCCCTCTTATGTCCCTTTCTTGTCTTATGGCTTCAGCTAGACTTCAAATACAATATTGAATAGAAGTGGTGAGAGTGGACAGCCTTGTCTAGTTTCTGATCGAATTGGGAATGCTTCCAATTGTTCCCCATTGAGCATAATCCTTGCTGTGGGCTTGCTGTATATAGCTTTTTTTATATTGTTAAAAGTTCCTTCCATTCCTACTGTCTCTAGCGTTTTGATCATAAAAGGCTGTTGGATCTTGTCAAAAGCTTTTTCTGCATCTATAGAGAGTATCATGTGGTCTTGGACTTTGGACTGGTTTACATGATGAATTACATTTATTGATTTGCGTATGTTGAACCAACCTTGTGTGCCGGGGATGAAGCCTACTTGGTCCCTGTGAATAATCTTTTTAATGTGTTTTTGAATCCGATTTGCTAAGACTTTGTTGAGAATCTTTGTGTCTGTGTTCCTCAGAGTGATTGGCCTATAGTTTTCTTTTTTAAGAGACTCTTTATTAGGTTTTGGGTTTAAAACGATATTAGCTTCATAGAAGGAATTTGATAGTGTTCCTTCCTTTGCTATTTGATGGAACAGTTTAAGGAGTATTGGCGTTATTAACTCCTTAAATGTCTGGTAGAACTCTGTGCTGAATACATCCGGTCCAGGATATTTTTTGGTGGGAAGATTCAAGATTACTTCCTCAATTTCCTTATATGTTATAGGACTATTTAAATAACTCACAACTTCCTGATTCCATTTAGGTAAGTTGTGTTTACTTAGAAATTCATCCATCTCTTTTGTGTTGTCAAACTTCACAGAGAATAATTTTTTGAAATATGATGTCTTAATTCTCTGGATTTCTTGGGTATCAAGTAGTGATAACTCCATGTTCATTTCTAATTTTGTTAATTTGGGTTTTCTCTCTCTTGCTTTTGGTTAATTTAGCTAGGGGTGTATCAATCTTATTGATTTTTTCAAAAAACCAGCTTTTTGATGGGTTGATTTTTTCTATCGTTTTCTTAATCTCGATTTCAGATATTTCTCCCCTTATTTTGCTAATCTCCTCTTTTCTACTATTTTTGGGATCAAATTGCTCTAGTTTCTCTAAAGTTTTAAGCTGCATTGTTAAGTTGTTTATTTCTGATGTTTCCATTTTTTTTGATGTAGGCATAAAGAGATATGAACTTACCTCTTAGAATAGATTTCATTGTATCCCAGAGATTTTGGTAAGTTATATTTTCATTATCATTCACTTTCAGGAAATCTTGAAATTCCTTTGTAATTTCTTCCTGAATCAGTTTTCATTCAGCATCACATTGTTAAGTTTCCAGGAGTTAGTATATTTTCTCTTGTTTGTTGTGTTGTGGATGTCCAGCTTTAGGCCATAGTGGTCTGACAGGGCACAGGTTAGAATTTCAACTTTTTATATATGTTTAGATTCGTTTTGTGGCCCAGTATGTGATCTATTTTGGAGAAAGTTCCATGTGAGGCTGAGAAAAATGTGTATTCTGTGGTGCGTGGGTGAAAAGTTTCATAGAGATCTATAAGGTCCATTTCTTTAAGGGTGTGATTAAGGTCCAAAGTGTCTCTGTTAAGCTTTTGACCTGTTGATCTATCCCATGTTGAGAGGGCGGTGTTGAAATCCCCAAGAATTATCGTTTGGAGGTTGATTTCTTGCTTTAGATGCTTTAGGGTTTTCTTAATGAATGTGGAGGGGCCTGTATTGGGCACATATGTTCAGTATTGTGAAGTCTTCCTGGTGAATTGTACCTGTGACTAAAATGTAGTATCCATCCGTGTCTCTTATAATTTTCTTTGGTTTGAAGCCCACTTTGTCTGATATAATAATGGCTACCCCTGCCTGTTTTCTGCTTCCATTAGCTTGTAGAATTGTTGACCAGCCTTTTGTTTTTAGGTCATGCCTGTCTTTTGTGGTGAGATGGGTTTCATGCAGGCAGCAGATTGATTGATTGTGATTTTTAATCCAAATTTGTAATCTATGTCTCTCGATCGGTGAGTTAATTCCATTAACATTTAGTGTTATAATGGAGAAACCATTTTTAATTCCAGACATTTATTATGTTTAGTAGTTTTTATAAGTACATTGCTTCACTTTTAATGGTGTTATACTTGCCTTCTGTTCTCCTGGATATGCCTTTATTTTCTTCAAGCTTGAGTATCATTTCTTGCATTTTTTGAAGGCCTGGTTTGGTGGACATGTATCCCTTCAAGTTGTCTTTGTGCTGGAAGATTTTTCTTTCTCCCTCGATCATGACTGATAGTTTTGCAGGGTAAATCAGCCTGGGTTGACATTTGCTTATTCAATACTTGAAGTATATCTCTCCAAGCTCTTCTTGCTTTTACTGTTTCCACTGAGAAGTCATTTGTTATGTTAATAGGTTTACCTTTAAAAGTGTCTTGTTTTTTCTCCCTTGAAGCTCTCAGCACCAGTTCTTTATCTTGAATGTGGAGTGTTTTGACTATTATTTGCCCTGGTGAGCTGTTTTGGTCATATCTGTTTGGAGTGCGGAATGCCTCTTGTATATGGATGGGCCTCTCTTTTTTTCAATGAGGAAAGTTTTCCTTGATGATTGTTTGAAAAATTTTCTTAGGTGTAATATTTTGAGATTTTTGCTCTGGTATTCCATGAATATGCATGTTAGGCTTCTTCAGGGTATACCATATCTCCTGAATATTTCTCTCAAGTATCTTTTTGGCTTTAACAACCTCTTCCATTGAGCTGGTTAATACTCCCACTTTATCTTCAAGGTCTGAAATTCTGTTTTCTGCTTTGTTAGTTCTGCTGATAAGACTCTCTTTGGAGTTCTGGGTTGAAGATAACTTGTCTTTTAGCTCAGTTTTAAACTCTGTTTGAGTCTGCTTTAACTGCTCTATGCCAGTTTTTGTTTCTTGGACTGTTTTCCTCAACTCCTCCAAGTGTCTGTTGTTTTCCTCTTCAAAGCGATTGATTCAATTATTTAATTCCTCCCGCATTTCCTCTTTCATAGTATTGAACATGGTAATGATCATACTTTGAAGGTCGTTATCCTGGGTCAGGCTTTCTTGGCCATTTTCCATGGGTTTGTTCTGGTTGGAGTCTAACATTATGGGATTAATTCCTTCAGTGGGAGATTTGTTTACTTGAGTGTTGTTTCTCCTGGATTTGCACTTTGACTTTGGCATTGTCGTTTTAACTCTTAAGATCTTCTTTCAATTTCTGTGTGTTTTTCACTAAACTGAATTATTTGTCCTGGGGTTTTTGGGGTGGGCGGAGACTGAGCTTACCTAGGTTGAGGTGAGTCCAGGCTGGACCCCGCGAGTCCTAGGTCGTGCTGAGAGGCCCGGCTGTACTCCGTGCCGGGCGGCAGAGTGGGGGGAAGGGATATATTCTATCTATTCTAACATGCAGTTTTGTGGAGAAATTTGTTATACTGTTTATTCCAAGAAATTACAGAAATAAAGGATATATTTAAAGTTATTGCCCCCAAATATTCTGTCATTCAAGAATATTGTACTTAAAAGAGATATTAAATTTACATAAATAGAAAAATCATTGTTTATCACAGATGCACGTACAGAGAAATAAATTACTTAACTTCTTTAAAATAGTTGAAATGTATCCAGTGTGAAGTCTCTAACACTGATTTATTATAAAAAGTCAAAGTTATTTTCTTAGGTTTCAGAAATTACTTTATTGGTACTTTTGAAAGAGAAATGGAATAGTGGTAATTCTGATAATAACAAATCTTCAGAGAGATATTTGCATTTATTGTCCATTATTGTTTTTATCCTTATAATAAATACTAGCCATTGCTTCAAACAATATATTTTCATATTTTGTAGTTTTGACATAGAAAAGTTTATTGACAGGTAAATTCTGATAACAAGAAAACTAAATAAATCTAAAGTATATTGATAGGAATTAATGTGAAGCAGGACATCATACTAATACACTAAAGTATGTGTACTCTAAGGAAACAGTCTACACTGAAGCCTTTTAATGCTGGAAAACACTGAGCATTAACATGAAAGAAAGGGCACATAAGACATATCTACCTTTAATAGTAATCAATCCAATGGGATACCAATACTAACATTCTAGTACTATATTTGATAGGCAAATCTTCATGAAAATGAACAATTATAAATACATTGGTTTGATGACTTACACCTGTAATACTGGCCACCATTAAACAGAAGCAGGAGGATTGTCACAACTTCAAGGACAATCTGCTGTATAAAGTAACATTCAGCCCAGTGAATATTGTGTAGAAAGACAGTGTCTAAAATTCAATCACAAACTAGAAATGAAATGCACATTTAGAAAATTTCTGCATGTATTTAAAAGTTGAAAAATAGTCAAAGAATGTTTATATATTTCTCAGTGTCTTAAGATACTCTTCAGCAATATATGATTATTAATATAATATTTAATTTTATTACTATTTAGTTATCAATAAAATCACGAATAAAATAAGTTAATTTTCCCATATATGTGTTGTGTTAGCTTTAATATCAATGCAATTGTTTTTTGTTAGGCAATATAGTATCAAACAAAATACTTATCATTCTAAAGACAGAATAAAAGTTTACTGTAGATGATAAGTTAATGACATCCTGAATGGAGCTGAAAGTATTTTCATGTTAACTAGCTTGACAGTCTTCAGACAAAAATGTTATTTAAACTTACAATTCTTGAATATATTCTAACATCATTTATTCTAACATCATTTTTCTAACACAGCTATACAATTCTTTTTCTATATCACACAGAAATATGAACTATTGTCTTATGGACTATACTTATAAACTATTGTCTCTTTACAGTTGACTATACTTATGAGCTATTGTCTCTACAGTTTTAATATAATTTCTTTGGCATATAAATGGTGGCTATAAGCAATACACATCTGTTCTAAATGAATTCTTTCAAGAATGTGACTTTCCATTTTCCTCTTCCAGAATGATGAATAGATAATCAGAATTCCTTGTGACATAAAACAAAGTCTACAGTGACTTGGGAATAATAATTTATTCTTCAAGTTTCTGTGTTCTGGAATTTTTTCACGTCTGATACATCATTTATCCTATTCTGAGTAATATAACCTGATGATTATATGCTATTTTTTTCTGATTCTAGCATCATCTACATTTTTATCATCAGATCCACAGGCATTTAACTTAAAGGATACCAAACAATGTCACCCAGCATTTTCCAAGGTTTTCTATGAACCAGTTTTCTTTTCTGGTGATGTCCTTCATCTTACCTATTAATCCTACTTATAACTACTTAACAAAATTCTGTTTATCTTCCAAGACCAAGGGTGTATCACTTTTCACTTATATCTTACTAGGATGTTTATAAAATGTATTTTTGAAAGCTAAGGGAGATGTCTCAGTTAATAAAGTCCTAACAATGTAAGCCTAAGGTTCAGGTCTCCAGCAACCACAGAAATTGCTGTATATGGGAATGCACTAGTGATTCTGGAGCAGCAAGGTAAAGATAAGAGAATGTGGCTTTGAGTAATGTCAGTCAAACTGAATCACTCAGCCCCAAGTTCTTGAAAGACCCTAAAAGTGATTGGAAAACCGTTTACCCACACAGATGTGCATACATGGACATGCCACCAACCACACATGAACATACAATATACATAGACCACATGTAGCCAAGCACTGTAAATATAGCATATGCACCCACTGCACATGTGACAAGAAAACCCACAGGAACACACCTATCTCAAATATGAATATTTCAATTTTATGAAAAATTATATTTGATAATTACACACATATATTTTTCTTTTTGTCTGCATGCATGTGTATTTATATGTGTACGTGTTTTTGAGTGATTTTGTGTATTGCTGTGTGTGTATGTGTGTGCTTGTAGGAATCAGAGAACACTGCATGTCTGTGGAGGTTAATAGTGAGTTCAGTAATCATTCTGGATGGTTCTACCTCCTCTTTCACTCTGGTTTTTCCCAGGCTCTGTCTTTCAGCATCAGAAGTACAGGCAGAAGTATGAGTACGTATCCTCTGCCTGGCCCTTTTTATGTAGGCTCTGAGATATGACCTCAGGTCCTTCTGTTCTTCAAGTACAGGATTAATCCTTGAAAAAATCTTTCCAGTCCCATGAGCTGGGATCTGAACTTAGGAACTTCTGCTTGTGAAACAGAGTAAACCTCTCACCACCTTTTCATAACACACACACACATACACATACACACACACACACACACACACACACATCAAAGCTAAGTAAAAATTTCCAACTTTTAATGTTAGATACATAATCACATCTTTTTATGTTAAATATCCATGTATGTATAAATTCAATAGAACAAATGAATGAACATACCACCTAGCATGAATGATTATTCCAAGAACAAGATATTGATTTTGTAATCAAATTAAATTAATTTTGATAAAACTTCAATTTGTTATACACTGTGTTGTCTGCTCTTGTCTGTAATGCATGCAAAATCATATACAATTTTAGTTTTCTTAAATCATTCAATTTTTAATGACAAATAGAATGGTTGTCTCAAATTCACCCATGATATGTAATTTTTTATTTATCTTTCAGTAGCTGTAGTTATTCTGAAGATGATATCTCATGCTTAAAACCTTCTAACAATCAAACTTTATTTTCATTCCTAGCAATATTGAAATAGAAATGTTTTTGAAAATGGAAATGTTTCCATGAGCAACCAGTTTACCTTATCTTATATAATTTGTTTTCAGAAAGGAATCAAATATCTTCAATTCCTTTGGCTGATTTCTGATTTAAAAAAATGGATAGAGATAGAGAGAATTGTTTGAGAAATCTGAGGCTATTTCCAGCATGTTATTTGAGCAGTTGTAAACTTACAGTACCAATAGCATTGTAAGGGGGTTATAAAAGTTTTAAAGATGGCTCAGTGGGTAAATGTGGCTGCATGCAAACCTAGTGATTGGGGCTGGAGTGGTGGCTCAGGGGTTAAGTCTCTGCCTTGCAAGCGGAAGGTCCTGAGTTCGGATCCCAGATCCCACGTATAGACGCCAGGCGGAAGCGGGGGCGGCCTGCGCTTCTGGTCCTGGTATGGCGGAGCCTGTGAATCCCGGGGCAGAAGGAGGTGGAGGCGTCCATGGTGGTTCGCGAATTCGTCCGTGGTTCTACGCATACACAGATACACACACACACAGACACGCGCGCGCGCGCACATACACATGCACATGCGCACAGTTGAATAAATAATAATAATAATCATAAAAATTAAAAAAAACCTATTAAAAAAAAACCTAGTGATTGATTTGCATCCTTGGAATCCACATGTTGGAAGGAAAGAACTGACTGCTGAAAGTGGTCTTTTGAGCTCATATTATGCTTCTCTCTCTCCTCTCTCTCTCTATCTCTCTCTCTCTCTCTCTCTCTCTCTCTCTGTGTGTGTTTGTATGCATGTGAATGATTGTGTGTCCCACTGAGTTTAATAAGGGTTGCCTGTCTTAGTATATATATGAGTAAATTCAAGAGCATTGCCAATATATCAGTGACAATTAAACCAAGAAAGTGACCCTGCCTTTTCCAGAGTTGACATCATCTTCACTGAACCTTCAGGGAAATGCATCCTTCAGATATTTCTTTAGTTCATGTTCATGTGTTACTTTGAATTCTCTAAAAGAAAACCCATGCTTTGTAATATTTACATGATTATAGTAATTTAAAAGCAGAAACTGTTAGAGTGACACATTTGGAGTTTCCTATCCATTGCATTTATTTAGACCACAGTGATATGGGGAGTTAACTTAGAAGCACTATTTCACTCATTAATTGTATATACTCCATATCTTATTAGTATACCTAAATGCATATATAGGTGTTATGTCTGTCTAGGCATTCTCTCTATATCTAGGCAGGAATAAATTATGAAGTGTGCATGCATGTGAGACGAAAGAAAGAAAGAAAGAAAGAAAGAAAGAAAGAAAGAAAGAAAGAAAGAAAGAAAGAAAGAAAGAAAGAAAGAAAGAAAGAAAGAAAGAAAGAAAGAAAGAAAAAAAGAAAGAAAGAAAGAAAAGAAAGAAAGAGTTTTTCTGCCCAGTACGTCTCAGGACTCAGATCACCTTCTCTTCCCAGCTCATCCCACCAGCCACCTGGAGGAGCACCCAGTCTGCTCTGGACTAGGAAAGGACCCTAGGCAGCGCCCCAGGTACCAGGTGATCTGCAGGACAACTAGAAGCTCTGCCCTTTCCACCCAGGATGCTATAAGTCTGGGGAGGACACACTGCTCCTCAGAATTCAACAGAGTCCAAAGAAAACTCAAGCAAAGCTCTAGGGGACTAGGCATATATGTACTAAGGCAGGCAACATCTGGAGTTCTCTAAAATCATCGTACCACATGGGAGAGATTCTTCACATCCAGTTCAAAGATAAGTAAATCCCTTTTTACCATCCTGTTCCCTTCAATTAATAGTCACTGTAGTTTAAGTTTTCCATATAGCCACTCCAAAACATATACAACTTCAAGGACTATACCATTTACCCTCACATAGGAACAAGGTACTAGATCATAAAAGTGCACTACCATACTTATCTTCACTCCCTGTCTACTAAACCTGACTTAATTGATGTACCAACAGTTTAATAGCCTCATCTAGGAAATAACAACAATATCAGACAAGTGTACCCAACTCCAAGGCAAACACTAGTAATAACTGCTCAAGAATAGTAATACCAACTAATTCAGTTCAGTCAAAATCACATAGAAACTGAAAGAGGGTCTTAAGAGATAAGAGAACAATGCCCAGGCCACAGCACAAATGCATGAAAAACAAAACCCAAGAAAAAAAATCTCCCACCAAAAGAATTAACCCCATAATGATAGATTCCAACCGGAACAAACTAACAGAAAATAGCAAAGAAAGCCATTACTATGATCAATACTATGAAAAAGGAAACCTGGGAGGAGTTAAATAACCACATCAACTACTTTGAACAGGACCAATGCAGGCACTTGGAGTAGAGAAGAAAACAAAAATAGGCACAGAGCAGTTAAAACAGTCTCAAGCAGAGTTTAAAATTGAACTAAAAGACAAGTTATCTTCAACCCAGAACTCAACAGAGAGTCTTACCAGCAGAACTAATGACGCAGAAAACAGAATTTCAGATCTTGAAGACAAAGCAGAAGAACTAAGCAGTTCAATTAAAGAGATTGTTAAAGCCAAAAGGACATTTGAGAGGAATATTCAAGAGTTATGGAACACCTTGAGGAACCCTAACATGCACATTCATGGAATACCAGAACAAGAATCCCAAAATAGCACACCTGAGGAAATTTTTTAAATTATCATACAGAAAACTTTTTCTTATCTAAAGAAAGAAAGGCACATCCAAATACAAGAGGCATTCTGCACCCCAAATAGTTATGGCCAAAATAGTAACTTGCCACAGCAAATAATAGTAAAAACACTCCACATTCGAGACAAAAAAAAAAGGTGCTGAGAGCTTCAAAGGAAAAAAAAGTGACTTATAAAGGTAAACCTATTAAAATAACAAATGTTTTTTCAATGGAAGCAGTAAAAGCAAAAAGAGCTTGGAGAGACATACATCAAGTATTGAATGAGCAAAAATGTCAACCCAGGCTGACATACCCAGCAAAACTATTGGTCATGATTGAGGGGGAAAGAAAAGTTTCTTGTGTCCAGCACAAAGACAACTTGAGGGCTTATATGTCTACCAAACCAGGCCTTCAAAAAATGCTAGAAAAGATACTTAATCATGAAAAAAAGAACAAGCATATCCAGAAGGCCACCAAAACCTAAAGGCCAAAAAATAACTTATAAAAGCCACTATACATAAAAAGTGTCAGGAATTAAAAGTAATTTTTCCATTATAACACTAAATGTCAATGGAATTAACTCACCAATCAAAAGACACAGTTTACAAAATTGGATTAAAAAATTACAACTCATCAATCTGCTGCCTTCAGGAAACTTATCTCCCCGCAAAAGATAGGCACATCCTAAAAGTAAAAGGCTGGTCAAAAATACTGCAAGCTAATGGAGCCAGGACACAGGCAGGGTTGCTATTATGCTATCAGACCAAAGGGACTTCAAACCAAAAAAAATCATAAGAGATACGGATGGATACTACATTTTAACACAGTTGCAATTCACCAGGAAGTCTTCACATTACTGAACATATATGCACCTAATATGGGATCCTCCATATTTATTAACCAAACACTACAGCATATAAAGTTCTTGGGGATTTTAATACAGCCTTCTCAACACAGGATACATAAAAACGTCAAAAACTTAATAGACCCTTTGGAATGTAATCAACCCTTACTGAAATGGAACTTACAGATCTCTATCTAACTTTTCATCCACGCACCAAAGAATGCACATTTTTCTCAACAGTACATGGAACGTTCTCCAAAATAGACCACATATTGGGCCACAAAATGAATGTCCACATGTACAGGAAAGTTGAAATTCTAACTTGTACCTTATCAGACCACCATGGTCTAAAGCTTGACATCCAAAAAACAGTGAACAGCAGAAAATACACTGATTCCTGGAAAATAAACACTATGATGCTAAATGAGAATTGGGTTCAGGAAGAAATCATAAAGGAAATTCAAGATTTCCTAGAAGCAAACGATAATAAAAGATAACTTATCAAAATCTTTAGGACACAATGAAAGCTGTCCTAAGAGGTAAGATGACAGCTCTAAATGTCTATATCAAAAAAATAGAAACATCACAAATAAATAATTTAACAATGCAGCTTAAAGCTTTAGAGACACAAGAGCAATCTGTTCCCAAAAGCAGTAGAAGAGAGGAGATTAGCAAAATGAGGGGAGAAATATCCGAAATTGAGATTAGGAAAACAATACAGAGAATTAGCCAGTCAAAAAGCTGGTTCTTTGAAAAAAATCAATAAGATTGATACATTCCTAGCTAAACTAACCAAAAACAAGAGAGAGAAAACCCAAATTAACAAAATTAGAAGTGAAAATGGAGTTATCACTACCGATACCCAAGAAACTCAGAAAATTATAAGGTCATAATTAAAAATTTATACTCCATGAAATTTGATAACACAAAAGAAATGGGTGAATTCCTAAGTAAGCACAATTTGCCAAATTGGATCAGGAAGTTTTGAATTATTTAAAAAGTCTATAACAAATGAGGAAATCAATGAAGTAATCTCAAATTTTCTCACAAAAATATGTCGTGGAACAGATGGATTCAGCACAAAATTCTACCAAACATTTAAGGAACAACTAATACCAATACTCCTTAAACTGTTCCATCAAATAGCAAAGGAAGGAACACTACCAAATTCTTTCTATGAAGCTAATATCATCTTAATCCCAAAACCTAATAAAGATACACTTAAAAAAGAAAACTATAAACCAATCTCTTTGATGAACACAGATGCAAAGATTCTCAACAAAATCTTAGCACATTGGATTAAAGAACATATCAAAAAGATCATTCACTGTGATCAAGTAGGTTTTATCCCAGGCACACAAGGTTGGTTCAATGTACACAAATCAATAAATATAATTCACCATATAAATCAGTCCAAAGTCTAAGACCACATGATAATTTCCACAGATGCAGAAAAAGCTTTTGACAAGATCCAACAACCTTTTATGATCAAAACTCTAGAGACACTTGGAACAATCCTTTATCAACATAGAAAAGGCTGTATACAACAAGCCAACAGCGAGGATTATACTCAATGGGGAAAGACTTGAAGCATTCCTTCTTCAATCAGGAACTAGACAAGGCTGTCCACTCTTACCACTTCTATTCAATATTGAACTTGAAATTTTAGCTGGAGACATAAGACAAGAAAGGGAGATAAAAGGGGTTCAAATCAGCAAGGAAGAAGTCAAGTTATCTCTATTTGCAGATGACATGATATTATACCTGAGTGATCCTAAAAGTTCCACCAGGAAAGTCCTGGAACTAATAATACTTCGAAGTTCAGGTAGATGGCAGGATACAAAATAAATGTACAAAAATCAGTGGCCTTCCTATATGCCCAGGGTGAAAAGTGAAAAATCTCTAAAAGAAACAATCCCTTTACTATACCCCCTAAAAATGAAAATAACTTGGTATAAACCTAACCAAAGAAGTAAAAGACCTTTACAGTGAAACTTTAAAGCCCTAGAGAAAGAAATTGCAGAAGACACCAGAAGGTGGAAAGACCTCCCATGCTCCTGGATCAGCAGAATTAACATGATAAAAATGACCATCCTACCAAAAGCAACATACAGATTCAATGCTATACCAATCAAAATCCCAAAGCAATTCTTTAAAGAAATTGACCAAGAAATCTCAAAATTAATATGAAGACACAAATGATCCAGGATAGTAAAAACAATCCTGAGTAACAAAAGCACTGCTAGAGGTATCGACCATAATAAACTGTATTTTATACTACAAATCCATAGTTATAAGAACAGCCTGGTACTGGCTCCAAAATAGACACACAGATCAAAGGATAAGGGTTGGAGATCCAGATATAAGCCCACACGGCCATTTGATCCTTGAAAATGGAGCCTAAAAAAAAGAATGTAAAAGAACAGCATCTTCAACAAATGGTGCTGGCAAAACTGAATGTACACATGCAGAAGAATAAAACTTGACCCATACTTGTCACCATGTACAAGAATTAATTTCAAATGTATCAAGGACCTCAAAATTATGCCAGAGACTATAAAAACCCTAGTTGAAAGGGTAGGGAACTCCCTTGAGCTGATTGCGGTAGGCCAACAGTTCTTAAACAGAAATCCAATGGATAAGTCACTAGAACCAACACTCAACAAATGGGATCTTATGATATTAAAGAGCTTCTATTGAGATACAGAGATTGTAAACCAAGCCAAAAGGCAACCCACAGAATGGGAGAAAATCTTCACTAACCACATATCTCATAGAGCTCTATTATCCAGAGTGCACAAAGAACTTAGAAAACTAAACACCAAGGAGATAAATGGTCCAATTAAAAATGTGCCTGGGAACTCAAAAGAAACTTTTCCAAGGATGAAATTGAAGTGTCTAAAAAATATCTTAAAAAATGCTCCACATCCTTAGCCATCAGGGAAATGCAAATCAAAACCTCCCTGAGATATCATCTCACCCTGGTCAGGATGGCAAAAATCCACAATACAAACACCACGAAACACTGGAGAGCATGTGGAGAGAAGGGAACTCTCCTGCATTGCTGGTGGGAATGCAGGCTTATACAACCACTCTGGTGACCAGTCTGGCATTTTTTTTTTAAAAAGTTAAAGATTGAAATGCCATAAGACCCATTATTCCACCTCTGGAAGTAATCCCCCATAAAGCAAAAAATCACCTCAACGGTACAAGCATGACCATGTTTATAACAGCACTATTTACAATAACAAAATCATGGAATCAACCCAAATGCCCATCAGTTGACGAATGGATAAAGAAAATGTGGTACATTTATACAAGGGAATACTACTCAGTCATCAAAAAAAAGATGAATTAATGAAATTTGTCAGGAAATGGAATTAGAAAAAATGGTATTGAGAGAAGCATCTCAGACATAGAAAATTAAGTGCCGAATGTACTCTCTAATAGGTGGACCCTGGTACCAAACCCACTTAGTGACATATTGAAAGATAAATCTCTGTAATAACTGCAGCAATTGCAAAGATTATAAACTGAAAGGTAGGGGAAGGAGGGCCCCCCAGAATTAAAGAGAGAGGGGATCATGCTATAGCAGAGAAAGTAAGTCACCATCAAGTACTGCATGTAAGTAGTGAGACATCTATTTAAGCATACTCACTTTCTTTCCTGGTCACTTGCAACTGAGGGCTGAAGTAACCATAACAGGACTTTTCATGACTTGAGCAATGACTAACATATCCATGACCCCCCAATGTCTAGCATGGATCACTAGGTTCCTTAGAGGCAAGGAATAACAGTCACAATAATGTTCCCATACTAAAGGGGAACACAAGAATGTGCTCTAGGCAATGCTACTGAGTCCATACACCTCATTAGAGTGGAGGACGCAGAGGGAAGTTTGACATTCACACTAAAGGATGCTCCAGGGATTGGGGGGGGGAAGTGGGGGTACTGGTAGAAAGGGAGGGAAAGGGGTGAAAGGAAGGGGAAAGGAGGGAGGGAGAAAGGGGGGATCGGGAATGGGTGGAGGGAGGGGACTGTGTCACCTATTAAGTTTGGATGAGTGGGAAAAATAAATAAATAAATAAATAAATGAATAAATAAATGAATGGAAGAAAGGAAGGAAGAAAGGAAGAAAGAAAGAAAGAGAGAAAAGGGAGGGAGGGAGGAGGAAAGAAATGAAAGAAAGAGAAATAAAGAAATAAAGAAAGAGAGAGAGAAAGAAAGAAAGGAGGGAGGGAGAGAGGGAGGAAGGAGGGAGGGAGGCAGGGAGGAAGGGAAGAAGGAAGGAAAGAAGGAAAGAAGGAAGGAAGGAAGGAAGGAAAGAAGGAAGGAAGGAAGGAAGGAAGGAAGGAAGGAAGGAAGGAAGGAAGGAAGGAAGGAAGGAAGGAAGGAAGGAAGGAAGGAAGGAAGGAAGGGCACACCAACATATCCCCATAGATAAGCAAGTATCTCAGGAGAAATAATTAAATGCAGTGGGAACCATAAAGGCTAAGTCCAAACAGGTGAGGTGTAATGCCCCTGTCAGTGGGTCTGCCCAAGGAGTGGCCACTTGGTCTGCTACAAAGACCTGAAATCACACTGGATCATAAGATAAAGAGGTAACTCTAGGACCCATGGAAGCAGATAGGCAGAAGGATGGGGAGTAGTGGGTTGGATTGTTGAAGGAGGAGGAGGAAGAGAGTTATGGAGGTCGGGAGGAGAGGAAAGGAGGAAGAGAATCAGATATAATTTTTCAGTATGCCTGTAAAAATAGAAAAATAAAAAAAAGTAAGAAAGAAAAAGTGAGGAAGGGAGGAACGGAGGAGGAAGGAAGGGAGGGAGAGAAATAAAAGTTTTTGGGCTCAGTGGATAAGGCTCCTGCTTATAAACTTGGAAAAACACATAATGCGTGTTTCTCTCTCTCTCTCTCTCTCTCTCTCTCTCTCTCTCCTCTCAAATAAATAAGCATTTTAAAAGTTTTTAATGTTTTAATTGTCAACATTCATGTAAAAGGATATTTGTAGCTGTTTGAAATTTTTCTATATATTTTTGCCAATTTTGTCTCATGATAATTTGCACACTAACTGAAAGATTTGTGGAAAACTCAAAAGATTTCCTTGCACTTTATTTCAAGGATGCTATCATCCACATAAATTTGGTCTTCTCTAAGGGAAAGAAGAAAGAAAATTCTTAGTCCCATAATAGCACTGTAAAGAAAGTATTTTATCCACTTCATAGATAAGAAATTATGTTACTGTGAGATTCAGCTAGTTGCTGAGGATAGCATATTTCTGAATTCTTCTGCTCTATTGGAATTATCTGAACATAAATGCTTAGCTCAACTATTGGCCAAAGAAATCACTTCCATTCTGAAGAATCCCAGTGCAGATACCACAGTAATTCTGCAGAGTGGGGATGAAAATTGCTCTTTCTTTTTTTTTCTACTTCCATGTATTTATGAATTTTGTGCTTGGATATTAGTCATATATCTATCTATCTATATATATACTGTTTTATGTGGAGTTATTTTGAAGTTAGCTGATATACTTCTGTATACATAGAAGTATATACATATTTGAGTATATATATATAGATCCATACATATATATGGGTGTGTATATATATATATATATATATATATTCTCACATATATATGTAGTATCCTGCATATTCAGTGTTCAAAAACAAAGTGTGAAATAAGCATTTGTTTAGTTATTTGCTTAATCATTTGAATACTAGGTTGACATTTTATGGGTTTTATAACATGAAAAATATATTTCTAAATATTTCTTTATTAATATTTATTTCTTAGCTTCCAGTTTTGATTTCTGTTTTTGTGTGCATCAAGTGTTTTGGGCATGCTTGAATATGACCCTGATGAAAATGGGGAGAAGCGCTCACAGCATGGAATGCATAAGAAGGTCAGAAAACAATGGCTGCTCTGCAATAACTTCCATAAATACCACCATAGGAATAAAGGATATTTCACTCAGCATCCAGGTGGCCTATAATAAGATCAAGTTGATTTTTAAGATTAGTTCTCTCAAGATCTAAGGAACAAAGAAAGAAAAAATTGTTCAAAATCAGTTTCTAGCGATGGTTGCAACTGTGATTTGAGATTATGTTGATAATTCAAGTGGTAACGTCCTTACTACTTGAGAAAGAGGAATTGAGTTCAATCATTCTGAAAGCCAGGATAAGGTGGGGGTGTCATAATCCCTGTCACCCCAGCAGTTGGGAAGTAGAGACAGGTAGATTCCAGCTGTTCAGTGGTCAGGTAGCCAAGACAGGCATGCCAATGAGAGACACTTTCTCAAAAAGTAACATGGAAGACACTTGAGGAACAACACCCATCCTTTTCTTCTGGGCCTGCGCAGTATACACACAAATTCACATGCATACTGACTTATGTACAACCTTGCTATAAGCATACACACTCACAATCACATGAATACACAAGCACACACATCTCACACACACACACACACACACACACACACACAAACACAAACACATTTACTATGCCTTGGAAAGAGCATTAACTTAAGAGGTAATGAAATTTGTACTACTGCATTCACACATGAAAATTATTGAAATATTGTCTGGTGTTATCATTGAATCTTGGACTGACAAGGGTCTTTTTATATTGTTTTTCAGATACACAGCTTAGCAAATCTTTTTATCCATTGTTTTAAATTGCAAATCCGAGGAAAATTCAGTACATGTAAGGGAAATAAGTTCAAATACTATCCTAATATTATTTTTCATCTAACGAATTCAGAGGATATATAGAGGATACAGCTATTTATAGTGCCAACTTTAAGTTCTAATAGTCTATTTCTGTGGAATAAATACCTTCAAAATCCCTTCCTCTCTTTCAGAACTTACATCTAGTGTTTTGTACTAGGTTGTTGCTACAAAGTAAGAAAAAGTTCCTTCTTACAAAGAGTGATATCCAGGAAAGAGTTCTGGGAAATGCCACTGGGTCCTTGCACCTCATCGGAGAGGAGGACCCAGAGGAGAGTCTGGCATACACATTAAAGGATGCTCCAGGGATGGGAGGGGGAGGCACTGGGAGATGGGAAGGAGGGGGAAGGGGAGGGGGCACAAGGCAGTGGGAGGTTGGAGGGAGGGAGGGGACAGGTGTACCTGTTAAGTTTGTATGAGTGGAAATAAAAAAACAAAAACAAAAAACAGAGTGATATCAAGATTTTATCTTGTGAATTCTATCTTCATAAGTAAGAAAAATGTAGCTTTTTAATAGTTTAATTCAAAACCTCCAATTGTTTGCCTCAATATAAAAATTCTATAGAGAGGAAAAACTAGGCAATAATTCCTGAAAATATATTTTAATTTGAATGCCTATTATTATGAGGTTCTAAATAGCTGTTTTAAAAATTTCATTGTAAATTTGCTGTTTATAATTGTGCAGTCTGTGACATTCAAATCTGTAAGTACTTGTGTTTCTTTGTATATGCATGTTTGTTTGTGTCCTGTTTTTAACAAACAATGCAGATAAATGTAAATATTCAAAAATAGAATGTTACTGAAATTTATATTGCATTTATTGATACAGAAATTTTTGGCAATACATGAGCAAACTAAAATTATAACTTGTTGTGGCAACATTTTGCACTTTTCTCACAGAATCCAACAATTTTAAGTATAAGTTTTTAAATTTCTTCTGTTACTTATGAAAACTTTGCATATGTCAAATGAAATATGATTAGATGCTGAGCACAGGTTAATTCCAATGGTTAATTGGAATTTTTCTGAGCTATAACTAGGTGTCGCAATGACTCCTGAGTATAAATACTAGGAAATAATTATTCCTCTGAAAGTAGTAAAATAGGACATATGTTCAAAATCAAGATGATTATAGCAAATAATGGGGTAATAAGCCAAAAGGAGAACACTTTATTGACTTTAAAAATGAGTAACATCAATCGTTAGTGCTAGCATAATATGATTGTAGAACATTTATTAGTATATAATCACTCCTTTAGGAGTTTAGAAAACTTTGCTTGATATCTTGGGTATTACAATGCACATCAATAAATTTCCAATATTTTGTGATGTTGGGTGTCCTATGCCCAGACTTTATTTTTATTTATCTTCTGATATCTGATGAGTATTATTAAGAAGGAAAATGGAACCATAAAATATTTTTAAAGATAAACCATTTAGGTGTGTTTTAATAGGTCTCCTAAATTTACTCAGCTCGTACATATTTACCTGTTTGCAATTTATTGATGGTCTTTGGCCATTTGTAATCCATCTTTGTGTTCACTACACTCTGGACTCCAGGACATCTCAGCTTCCTCGGAGTGTTCAGTTTACAGCTCCAACAAATTAACATTTCCTAGAAACACAAAACGCTGCAAAAACATATTCATATTGAAATAGAAAGCATGAATGGCCTTCACTGTTAGTCATGTTTCCTAATTGCTGCAACAAACCATGTGAGTTAAGACGCTTAAAGATTTTTATTTTACCCTCATGGTTTCAAATGCTTGTCCATGACAATTAAAACTGTTTCCTGAGACACTGCGATGAAGAACAGTGTGGCATGATATATTTGAGGAATAGCCCCTGCTAGAGAAAAGAAAAGGAAGGGGCAAATAAAGATTTACCCTTCAAAGCTAAGACATCACTGATTATTTCTGCACCCAGACCCTGCCTACTTTCTTATATCAGTTCCAAACATTGTCATCAAGGCAGGAGTACATCACTGCCTTAACCGCTTGATCACATTGGAGTTCTCAAGATCCAAGAAGGCACATTAGATGACAGTCATGCTTGCATATGGAGTCTGTTAAGGCAATTCTCATTCATTCAGATATAAAAGCTGCATGATAAAACACTACAAGCATTTCTTCTATAACCAAGAATAAAGCAAGAATAGCTATTTTCACCATGTCTTTTCAGTGCAGCATTTAAACATTATTTAAAGTCTTTGGCTCAAAATAAGGTAAAGAAAATAATAAAGTAAAAAAGGTCCCAAATTTAGTTTAAAATATCTATGTTCCCTGTTGGCACACCTTTAAGTCTAGAAAATACTAAAGATCATATTCACATAGCTATTCTAAGAAATGTTGTAGGCAATAAGTTCCTTCAAGTGTTTATGTAAAAGCACAATATCAACAAACAAAATCAGTTGAGTTTTGAACCTTGCTAAGGAATAATTCAAAGACAAATGTTCACTCAGTTTATAAATGACAGGGAACAAGTCATACATAGGAGCTAAGTTTATCAAGTACCTGAGGGCTGGAGAGATGTCTTAGGGGTTAAAACTCTGCCTCTCACTCAGAAGTACCTGAGTTCACATCCCAGATCTGACATAAAAAGAAGGCATGTAGAGATGACAGCAGCCTGAACTTTTGGCTTTGAGACAGAGAGTGGGAAATCCCAGAGCAAATCAAAAAGGAAGTAGAACAATCCAGGATCATTCTAGAAGACACACTTAGGGTTCTATAGAAACATTGTGCCCTCACAGACACACACACACAAGGCTGAAAAACATAGAATGAAAATTTGGACACATTTTTCAAAAAATGTGCAAATACATAAATAAACTAACAGATATTTTGTTCTCACAATGAGAAAACTTAAAATCGTTAAGGTGTTAGTCTGTAATAAACCTCAGATTTGATATAACTAGTATCTGAATTTCAATGGCATCTTTTGTAGAATTATAAAAATCCTAAAGTTACATTGTTATTTAATGGGACTTATAAATTTATAAATATATAAGTTTTCAAAAAGAAAAAAATGTAAAAGACTAAAATTTTCAAACCGAAAAAATGTGAAAGACCAGTAATTTCTAATTCAAATACTGAAATACTTCTATACCTGTATGTCACTGACAGTAAAGAAGACATACAATGTAAACCCACAGAATATAATCTAGAAATACAACCTTGCATTTTTGGTCAAATGATTTGAAACTTCGTCCTAAGGTCTTTTAATCAGGATCAATTAAAAATGTGTGCTATCAGTTAGAAAAACTCTTAGAAAAAATCAGGTGAGAAACCACAATACAAGTTCAGATAAACATCTTTTGTTTATTTGTTGATGCCATCAAAAACACAGTGAAAGAATGAAAAATAAAGAAAAGTAGTCACGTTGGTACTTATATTTCGTTAACTGTGTATGGAAAGACACTCTCATGGATTATAGAGGCTGTTCACAAAAAGGGTTAACTAAATGCTTGAAATTGCTTGTGTGAAAAGAGAGAAATGTCTAGAATATTATTGAAAGCACAACAGAAAAATTTTGCTTCTAATCACACAACAATAAATGTGCTATTACAATTAAAATGATGACATAAATTGATTTGATAAAGTGTCTAGAATTTGAAACAAAACTCCATTTATTCTCATGGAAATTATCATTGTAATGACAAATTAATTATAAAATCTTTTTGTAAATATTTACAACATACACAGGAGCACAGGCATATAAACTACATTTATTGTTAGCTTTCTTTACATACATATATATATATATATATATGATTTTTAAGAAAAAAATGTTGATTTTGTTCTCATTAACTTTTAGCTTAGGGTCCTTTGTAGGTTCAAATATTTCTCCCTTAAATGCTAATAACAATTTTGGTCACATTATTTTCTTATTCAGATGTAGTTTTCTAAATTTAATGTGGAGATCAAAATTTTATAGCATAGCCTATAGTTTGTTTCACCCATATCTGGCCCCTAATATGTAGCTGGTCTTTTTACAAAATCTTCCTTCTCACTATTTGACCTTAGGAGTCAAAACATTTGTCAGTAAAAAGAGCAAGATTTTTTTCTGCCAGTCGAAGATTTAAAGAAATCTATTGGTTCACCAAAACATGTCCTTAGTCCTCAAGGTATAAGATCAATTACATTTTAATAAATCTTCAGACTTTAATATTATAAATTGGTCCTTATATTTAGCTAGCTCAATACACTTCAACAATAGGGTGAAAAATGTGGACCAAGCAAACATGAATATACTTTTAGCTTAGGGTCCTTTATAGGTTCAATTATTTCTCCCTTAAATGCTAAATAACAATTTTGGCCATACTATTTTCTCATTCATATGTAGTAAGAAATTTCCAAAATTTTCATCAATTTTCATCAAAATAAATCTTTTTTACTTGTTAAGTTAATCAATTCGTTATTTTCTAACATTTATAGCAAACTATGTAATAGAAAGTGTGAATCATGCTAAAAATGTTTAAAAACACAGTGTGTATGTATGTGTGTGTGTATGTGTGTGTGTGCACATGTGTGTGCATGTTGGTATAGCTAATCACAAAGATTATTTAATTTTCATTTCATTAAAAACAAGGATACGATTGAGTTTTTGCTGTTGACAGATCACCATCCTTGCTACTGAGAATTCAGGGCAACAATCCACATTCTTCAGCAATTACATGATCTGAAAAGCTTTATTGGTAACAATGGAAGTCTTAGGATTCGATGCAGAAAAGATTAAAGTTACTGCATAATGTCAGTGTAGCTTTTCATGGTTAACTGTGTTTTAGTATTTATTCACTGAAAAGGTTACTTTTTATATTCTAATAATACCATACCTCTATTAATTTTAATGAATAATGTGTATAAAGGTTTCATGTTAGTTTACTTCAAATACATAAGTTCAATTTAACATATTGTAAAAATGATTCAAAATTACTTATAAATTCAAGATTACTTATAAATAATATGGAAAGAACAAATGCTATTTTTATGTTCATAAAATATTTGACATCAAATAAGAATTGACAGTTTTTATATTACATTAGTTGATCACTTAAAGTTTAACTCCTGAAATAATTAAAGAAACTTTATAGTTCTTGATATTTAGATGTAACGGCAATACTACTGTTGTAATAAGTCATTGTTAGATTAATGCTTCGATAGCCTTGTTGCTTGTATGTGATACAGAAATTCACCTAATGTCATCATCATATTACTGGGTGATTTAGACTTAAGTTTTAATCATAATGAATAAACCCATTGTGATTTATAGTGCAATTATTATCATCTCTATTTTGTATCCTTTGTATGCAGAAATTGTATACATATTCATGATCATGTAGGTGAAAATGTTGTATAAAGATTGTTGTGGCTATCCACGACAATAAAGTGTTATGAGCAAATTATAAACTAAACACTTTTAAAACTACTATATTTAAATGTCAAAATATTGTTGGGATTAATAGAAAATTTATTTGGAATGATATTTTGATTCACACATATGTCTTTATATATAAATATGGAAGTATACATATATGAATATATAGACATATCTGTATAACTTATGCAAAAGTCATGTGTATGTATTCTTTTCTATATTTACTTGTTCAATCAGCTACATATTTACATTAAATTTAAGAATGTGTTAAATTGCCCAATAATACAAAATTAAACTTCAAACAAGTATGTTCTACTCATTCATATCTAATGTGCATATATTTTCCCTTTTTCTATTTGAAAATTTATAAAAGATTTCTGAATATTCTCTGTCATTTTTCTATCTGACAAACATTTATCAGTAGAAAAATTCTAATAGGAAATTAAAAGTTTTCAGTAAAAAAATTAAGATTTTCTTTGAATGCAAAAAGGTACAAGTATTTTATATATATATATGTATATGTGTGTGTACTTGCATCAAAAAATTCTCAGTATACTGAAAAATATGTATGATTTATTTTATTCATCCATAATCCCTAAAATAATAATAAATAAAATTCATAAAATGTAGTCATTTGTTGAACTGTATTTCTAGCTGTGCAAACAACTTTAGTGAATTTGAATTTATGCAGAATTCTTCAGTTACTAGCAGATCCAAACACTTTGCAGTTATAAATATTGTGATGTGTCCAGAAAAATGAAAGACAAATCCCTAGTGATTTGAAATAAAGTGTATTTTTTAAAATTTTTACAGATATTTTAGACATTTGAGTTAGTCTATAATACTCTTAGTGTGAATTTCCTGCCTAACAAGTTTAAATATGGCATATTAATTTTTTATTGCTTTCAATTACTTTTATTACTTTCAATGAAAGTAATTGAATTACTTTCAATTTTAAAGCTTGTGACTCTCATTTGTAAGCAATGATTTAAGAAGTTGAGCTCATATCATAATCACCCTGAGAACAAGTGTTTCAGTGTTTCAGAATGAAGAGCAGTCATTGAGAGATTTTCCTTTCAGTGTTTTAACTTACTTGCAAATAAACTGGACTTAGACTTTTGATTTTTATTGAATACACACTAATTTTTGATGAGAACATAGAACTCATTCCAGCAAAGTCTGGTTGTATCAGATAAGAAGCACACAGTGGTGTGTCCTTCCTTCTGCTTACTGGGCTTTTTCTGTCAATCTTAAATCTACCCAGATCTTTGATATTGCTGAATTGTACAGTTCACTATTAGTAACTTTAATGGATTTCAATGGTTTGTCAGTTAAAGTCAGATTTGGATCTAGTTGTTCTATAAGTCAAAAACCACTTATGAATGAAACATTGAAAATGATTATAACCCTTGCAGAACTTTTCGAGGTCATGGTGTTTACTTATGTTTCACAATCAATTGATAATACTATATACCTGATTAATTGTAACAAAAATAATTCATCATACCATGATATATGATTTTGGTTAAAGTTAGATTCTTTTTTTATTATTTTATTCAACTGTGCATGTGTGCGTATGTATGTGCGCTTGCGCTCGCGCGTGTGTGTGTAGAACCACGGACGAATTCGGGAACCACCATGGACGCCTCCACCTCCTTCTGCCCTGGGATTCACAGGCTCCGCCCTACCAGGACCAGAAACGCAGGCCGTCCCCCGCTTCCGCCCGGCGTCTGTAGGTGGGATCTGGAATCTGAACTCAGGACCTTCCGCCTATAAGGTGGAGATTTAACCCCTGAGCTACCTCTCCAGGCCAAACTTTAGATTCTTAAAAAGCGATTTAACTGATTTTATTTTTTTCAGATGGAAAGGCAAGGCATGTGGCTTGGCAAAAATGTGCCTTCTTTCATCTATATTGGACCATCTGTTTACTGGACAGTTTGGCGCTTTTCTTCCATTGCCAAGGCATCTATGTAAGTATTTTATCCCCACAAACTGCTCTTGAAAGCCTTGCCAATTTGTTTTAACTTCACAAAATGAATGGGAACCTTAAAATATGATCAGAGTACACATCATTGCTTGAGAATTTTTTGGATGTAAAGGCATTTGCAAAGGCACTAATACAAATTAGAAACACACACACACACACACACACACACACACACACACACACAACTTGCTTCATCTTCATGTATTCAACAAAATCATGTCTTTATATGTTAATGATTATAAATGATATTATTTTATTATTATTTATTCAACTGTACATATGTGCATGTGTATGTGCGCGCGTGTGTGTGTGTGTCTGTGTATGTGTAGAACCACGGACGAACCCGCGAACCACCATGGACGCCTCCACTTCCTTCTACCCCGGGATTCACAGGCTCCACCCTACCAGGACCAGAAGCACAGGTCGCCCCCGTTTATGCCTGGCGTCTATACGTGGGATCTGGGATCCAAACTCAGGACCCTGCACCTGCAAGGCGGAGACTTAACCCCTGAGCCACCTCTCCAGCCCTATAAATGATATTTTATTTTTTAATTTTATTTTTTATTTCTTCCACTCATACAAAGTTGGTAAGTACCCCATTCCCCTCCCTCCCTCCAACTCTCAACAATGTTTCACAAATAATGTAAATCTTGCTCTTTCCAACTTGAATCTGCAGTGAGAAGTAAGGGCGGTTTTACCATCTCTGGAAGGAAAGAGGCTATCATAAAGTGTGATTACTCATACTTTTATTTTATGTTAAGCTAGCAGGTTTAATAGAGATATGGCATGAACTCATTATTAACTACTGTATTTCCAATATTAACTTATAGTATAGGAACATTTGCTTCTTACATGAACTAAACATAAACACATTGTAAACAATTTCCCAAATACCATGGAAATTACCTTCTTTCAGCATAAATTCCAAGAGAAGAGACAAATTAAGAATGAATACCTCCCCCAGCAAAGAATGAGAAATATTCAAGACACTGTCTGCTTAAAAATGTATTACTTATAGCAAAGTCATGGAATCAACGCAAATGTCCAATAGTTGATGAGTGGATAAGGAAATGTGGTACATCTATACAATGGAGTACTACTCAGCCATCAAAAATGATGAATTACTGGAATTTGCCAGGAAATGGATGTTATTAGAAACAATTATTTAAGTGATGTATCCCAGACCCAGAAAACAAAGCAGCATATGTAATCCCTAATAGGTGGCTCCTAATACCAAACCCACACAGCCCACCTAGAGACACTCAAAGACAAATCTCTGTAATACCTATAGTAATTGCAAGGATTATGAACAGGAGGGATGGGATCGGAGGGTCACACCAGAAACAAAGAGAGAGGAGACAATGTTACAGCAAAGAAAATAGGACTCCATCAAGGATTGCAAGTAATTAATAAGACATCTGGTTGAGTTCACAGATGTTTGTTCCTGATCATTTACAACAGAGGGGATATGATCTCACCAGAAGGGGAGGGCATATAGTCTGGCAGATAAAAAGTAACCATTTTGCAAATAGGTGATTGACCCCTCTCTCACTGCGGTTTCCTACTTTTATTACATCTACCTTTGAATGGGCTCTTATAACAAGACTCTAGTTCAACAGCTTTTTATCTCTGGCCAAGGGGTAACATACAATACCCATCAGGATGGAGTGAAGGGCATTGCAGGAGCAGCAAAACCGCAAAAGAAAAGCAACAAACCATAATCCAGAACTTCAGAGACTCTATATCAACCACCTAGAACTAGGCCAGCCTAATCTCTCCCCATCCTGAAGCTCAGGGAAATTTGCCAAAAAGGGGTGGTAAGATTGTAAGAGCACAAGGATGGAAGGAGCAATGATATGCAAGATACTCCACACAAATTAGGGCCAAAGCAATCATAATTGGACTTTCATGCCTTGCGCAATGTCCAACACACTACTGACCCTACAAAGTCTAGCATTTGCTAAAGGCACCGAGATCCTTGGAGGCAAGGGATTGACAGCCACAGTAGTGTTCCTATGCTTAAGGGGAACAAAGGAAAGGGTTCAGGGAAATGCCAAGGGTTCCTTGTATGTCATCGGAGAGGAGGGCCCCGAGGAGAGTCTGGCATGCACATTAAAGGATTCTCCAGGGATTGGTGGGGAGGCACTGAGGGATGGAGAAGGAGGGGTGAGGGGAGGGGGAGCAGGGGGTTCGGGGGGAGGAGGAGGGAGGGAACCGGTGTACCTATTAAGTTTGTATGAGCAGAAATAATAATAAAAAAGTTAAAAAATGTATTGCTTAAAATTTACATTTTAATTTTTAAAAATTTTTAAAAATTTACATTTTAATTTGACATTTAAAGTACACTGCAAGCCAAAACAGTTAAGTGCATAATTGATTAAATTATATGAGATATTTTTTCATAAAATTAATTACTAAGTCTGCACATGTATATACCTATGTATAAACAGCACTATTTTCAATAATCAATATTATTTTAAACAGATATTCATTATGTGACTACTATGATGTTTGATATACTTTGTATTTATATTAATTATATATATATATGTAATCATTCTCATTCTATCAACAAATGTGGCCCGACACTACAAAATTTTTCGGAAACCTTTTTAAATTTAATAAATTACTGTAAATATCAGTAAATAAACCATTTTGCTTTAAGAAGCGAAGTTTGGAGTGTTTGGAGAAAGAATAACTGAAAATATGGTAAATATATAAAAAACCTTTAGTGAATAATAAATGGACAAACAAAAGTATTTATGCTGAATAGCCATCCACTGAATATGCCATGGATTAAATTTTGAACAAACATACTGTTCACATTTCCATAAATCAAATACACAATGTTTAAAAATAAATTGTCATTTTCAGTTACTAAAGCAGATGCATTTCCTGTACTTACTCACTTTGAGCTCTAAGGACTTCAAATTTAGCTTGCAGATTGTCATATATAATTTTATTTGAAAATCCACAGAGGCAACTGCATTAATAAATATTATGCAAAAGTCCATGCTTTTCAAAATTCAGATGATAAATGACCTTGCAGAGTTAAATGAGTTCATGTTTGATCACATCTATTACTGAAATAAAACAACCTAAGACAATAAATAAACAAAAGGAAGTTCTGGTGAGACTGAATATCCATATACATGCATATATAGTTATAAAGCACAATTACATTTAATTTACTAATATGGGTAAATTTCATTTCTAAAAGTAATTTCTGCCTGCTTAATGGCTAAAACTCTTATTTCTCAATTATTGGTAGAATTCGATAATCTTTCGATTTTGTTTATCAAATAGTGTTCATTCTCCAAAAGAAGGACACAAGAAAATGAATTTTCTTTAAAAACTCACAATGTGAAATCATGGAAGCATAAGCTATAATTTTCTAACTGGCTTAGGAGATAACTTTTGCATATATTGAATTTGTTGCATATATTTACAGTAGCTAAAAGTTATATTACTAATATCCTGCCTAGGTACATAGTTTTATGAAATACATGAATTGAATATTCTACTGTTCTATAATCTACTTTCCCCAATAATATTTAAATAAAGGAGGATATACTTTTCAAGTCTGGTTGAAACCACTTGTGTTCCAATGTTCTGTAACAATATGGATAGCAAGACTTACTTTTGCAATTATGACATATACCTCAAGTTCACATGCTGTGATCCTTCATCTTACATGTTCTCCTATTTTTAGCCACAATGTAAACCAATATATGATTTAGATATTTATGATGCTTATTATAATAATCTTTCTCATGTGGACAGGTTATGTTTGCCTAATGTCCTCCAAGAGCTTTTAGTTATCTTTGGCATTAATTGATATTATTGTATGTTGCAGTTAGCCTGCACGGTTGCTGATAAATCACCTCCAAACAACTTAAGGGAACAAGGGGTTTATTCTCTTGCAATAGTCTGGTTACAGTTCTCAGTCCAGTTTGACATGAGAGCTCACGCCAACACCAGGGTTGAGAAAACTGGCCACAACATCTCTACGTACTGGCTGAGAGAGGGGTGATCCTTACTTGCCAGACCAGCATGTCTGGCCAAATGTACACAGGATGCTGACTCTCTCAAACAACTCTCTGTATTTTATTCTACGACCTAATCCCACCCACCTGGGCCTTACCCACCAGCCAGACAACCTCCTGCAGGTTTGCTCTGGGTTTAACGCAACCATTAATTCTTCACAAATGTGCCCAGAGCTCAAATCTTCAACTGTAAAGTTGACACCCGTGCATAACTATGACATTGTATAAAATAATAACGTGTTATGCTGGATTCTAAAGGAACCACATAGGTAAAAAACACATTATCAAAAAGCTCTAATATAAATTTTCTCCCATCCTTCCACAAAGAGCTTGTTCCCTTATGCTGGAGTTACTGTATTTGGGGGAAAACATCTTACTTAGATATTCTGGTGTTTACTAGATGCATATTTAAGTCAATATAGATTCTGATTGGCCCTGAAATGCACCTTGGTCCTCCTGTTAAATTGGGAGCTTATAGGTCAAGTGTTAGAGTTTTATTCAATTGTCAGTTCACAGTAGGTCCAGTGAGTCCCAGGACTCATCCTGTGATTATTTACCAGTCTTAGAAGGCAAAATTAGTATAGAAATATTTAGAAGTTGGTAAAATCCACAGGTTAGTTCACTGATTTATAGTGTGAGGGTTAGTATAGTTGGAAAGGCCAAATGAAATCCACTAGATTTGCCTCTACCAGGGAAAATAGTGAAACAATAGACGTATCTCATCTCTGGATGGTTTACAGAAATTGGTTCTACCATCAACAATTTTGAATGAAGGATGCATGTGGTATATCTCCTTTTATTACAACCATTTGGTAAGACATAAATGCAATAAACCAATGCAGGCAAGATGGTGAACCACCCAGATCCTTTGGGAATCATGGCAGTGTTAAAACCTGCAGGAAAAGAGCCAAGATCTGCTGAGATGCTTGCTGAGGGTGCAGGAAATAAAGAGTAGGAGTGGAAAATAGTTATAAAACCAGAAGTAGCCATGTGATCAGTTACAGAAAAGTGGATTTTCACTGCCATGAGAGCATCTTGTCTACACAGTTAAGAACAAACAAGTGCAGGTACATATGCATTAAGCAGATATTTATGTCTTCATCACTTTTGCTCTTATCCTATAATTTAATGTCTATTGAGATAATATTTGTAGTTATTTGGTGAAATGATATAATTAAATATATTATTGTGTTATGGGATGATATAGATTGCCAAAATGGGACTATTGTCCTGAACTGAGCAGTTAAGGGCAGTTGTTTTTGAACTACTTAGACCTTACCTTGTAAGTTAACCCAATAAATCCAAGTATTTCTCTCTCTCTACCCCTCCATACATACATATATATTCATATATGTATACATATATTTGCATATATATGAACAGTATTCTCTTCTTCTAGAGAACCCTGCCTAATACAATTGCCTTAACTCAAGGATTCTTCATAGGTATGCTTAAAGAGTCATTGCTCAAAAGTTACATTGAAATCTAAAACCACTTGGGTGCTTCACTTCTGCATGGACCTGTTTGAAATCTTTCATAGTGCTGCTGGCATGACATCATCGATCTCTCAGCACAATGTCAGATCCAATGAAAAGGTCCTGTAGGAAGTTCAATATAGTATAACTGAGCCCATTAGCCATTCCTTGTAACAGTTATACCCAATCTGACTTGGAAACTATGTAACCATTTAGTGAGCCAAACATTCAACATAAATTTACTTAATTAATTTTTGCCTCCACAGACAATCTTCCATACAAATTTCAGCTACAGTTAAGCAGTTACTTTCTTACTGAACCCAATAACATCCAGATCATAGTTGATAATAAACATTACTTTTGAATCAGTGAATTCTCTGAACACTGCATTAATTCTGGTATTAGGAAGAACAACTTGTCAAAATGGTTCATATTACTATGATTCTTGCTAATTGTGTTTAATTCAGAATAATAAACATTTTATTTTAAGAAGTCAAAATTGTATAACATAAATGGCAGAGAATCTTTACAATTATTGTGATATATTGACATTTCATTTTACTCTCTTAGAAAACAATAAACATGGATTGATATTGCTAAATAAATGTGTATATAGATTATGTATGTGCATATATTTCACACTGTTATTTTGCCAATGAATTATAGTTTTGTTATAGTTCCATATAAGAAATGAAGTCAAAATGATTTAAGATCAATTATGCATTTTCAAAATTGTAATACTACCCTGTATATCAATAATTGCTTTCTATCTTTAGTATATTGAAATGATTTTGAGCTTATTTATTTACTCTCCACTCCAATGCAGTTTTGTTAAATACTTCTGATTACCTAGAAAACCTGCTCTCATCAAGAATCCTTTGATTATTGGGGGATATTGGCAATATCTGAAGTTATTTACATCAACAACACTGAGGTGATTTATTGCACGGAATAGAAAGAGGCCAGAACTGCTCCTGAAATTATCTGAATATGCAGAGTTGCTTCCCACAACAGAGCTTTGGGATGCAGATAGTGAATAATTTACGGTGGAGAGAGTTCTACCTGGAAATAGACTTTGAAGCATTTTGATATTTTGCTTCTTTTGTAACACATAACTCAAATGAAAATTATACCCATTGCCCAAGGAAAGAAAAAAGACAATTTGATTTAAGCTACTTATTCGTTTCACTAAATTGTACCACTTAGCAGCGGTATTCATCAAAACCTGATATTTACATTTGTAGCTTCACGTCTATACAATTGCAAGCTCTATAATCTTTCCTTACAGTGCTCTATTGGTGACGACTTTCCACTTCATTTCATTTCTACTTCCACATCAATGATTCCAAGCCCTAAGTTTCAGGATTTGTAGGATGAGTTAGTTCACTTGTGTTTCCTGAATGCCAAATATTCCATGTCTTCAGCACAGCTTCTTTACACAGTGTCAATATTCTTAGACACACCATGGGGAATATTTTTATATTTATTTGCTTACCAAGGATATTAATTTGTTGACTGCGAGGCGGATTCATACTGAATTTTCCCCAATATATGACCAACAGGTTATTTTTGACATAATATTAATTAACAGAAATAGCCTAATGGTTCATTGCAGTTCTCTGGCCAATATGTCTCTCAAATACAGTCTGTATGACTGTAGGAACTGAATGTCACTTCTAACATTAAATTAATTTGGAGTTTGGCATTTCTGAGGTGTTGCAATTACCCTGAATTATTGCTGATAAATTACCACCAAACAGCTTAAGGTATAAGGGATTTAATCTCTTATGAGAGTCTGGTTACAGTTCTTCGTCCAGCTTGGCAGGAGAGCTCACACCATCACCAGAATCAAGGGAGCTGGCCACACAATCTCAACATAATGGTAGAAGAGAATATCCTTTCTTTGCCAGACTAGCATGTCTGGCCAAGTATACATAAAGATGTTACTTTTCTTAAACCGTTCCCTCCATTCTGTTCATCTGCCAGAGGCCTAATCACACCCACCATGGGCTGGATCTTCCCCATTCACTAAACAATCTCCTGCAGGGTTGCTCTGGACTTAGCTAAATTACCAATTCTTTACAAATGTGCCCAGAGCTGGAATCCTCAAACATCAAACTGACACCTGTATCTAATTATGCCAATGTTATCCTTCAACATTGAAAGGAATCATTGTATGTTGTCTGGTTAGTTTAAAGAATATTTATATTTTAAAGGCAGAGAAATAAAAAAGAGAAATACAGACTTCTAGATTGTGTCTAACTCTGAGAAAATAAATGAGAAAAAAAAGTACCATTACAAAGTTTGATCTCTTAAATCATCATTCTCAAATGATACCATATACTGTTGTAATCTGAAGTAGTTAGTATATGAAGAATGAACTGTAGATAGACAACACACAAATCTTAGCATGGGTTATTGTCTTTAAGAGTCACGTTTTAATCTTACATGAACCTAATGTCATATGTTCAGAGACTGAAGAGCTATATAATTTCCTTGCATATTACATTTGAAGTAAAAATGATGACAATCCTCAAATAATTTAATCTTAAAATTTGAAAACTTTTAATAAAACAAGTGTGTATCCTTGATAAGGTTGACTTTATAAGAATTTCATTAATATCAGATAAAAATTATTTAATATTACAGACAAAAGGTTAAAATCCAAGTTAACAAAATAAGAGATGAGAATAGAGTTACCACAAATGAAGAATTTTAGAGAATTATAAGGTCATATTTCAAAAACTTATATTCCATAAAATTCTATAATCATAAATAGTTGAATTTCTGAGCAAGCAAAACTTACCTAAATTGAATCAGGAAGTATTGAATTATTTAAATAGTCCTATAACAAATGAGGATATTAAAGAAGTAATCTCAATTCTTCCCACCAAAAAATTTCCAGAACCAGATGCATTCAGCACAGAATTCTATCAGACATTTAAAAACAACTATCATCACTACTCCTTAAACTATTCCATAAAATAGTAAAGGAAAGAAAACTCCAAATTCTTTCTACAAAGCTAACATTATGCAGATCCCAAAACCAAATAAAAATGCAATTATAAGAAAAAAAGAAAACTATAAGCCATCTCATTGATAAACACAGATGCAAAGATTCTCAACAAATTTTAGCTAGCTGTATTTAAAAACATATCAAAAAGATCATTCATTAGGATCAAGTAGTATGTATTCTAGGCACACAAGCTTGGTTCATCATACACAAATCAATAAATATTATCCATCATAGAAACAAATCCAAGGACCAAAATCATATGATAGTTTTGATAGATACAGAAAAAAACTTTTACAATAACTAACATCTCTTTATAATCAAAGCCCTAGAGACAATTGGAATGGAAGGAACTTATGTCAACAAATATAACCAAATAAGCTAGACAAATAAACTAGTCAGTGTATCACCCAAATATCTGCAAATGTTGTCAGTTTTCATAACAGCCCTTAATAGTGACTTTTATTTAGTTCCCCCAACGACTGTTGCTGAAAGGGTATCATTCTTTTTAAAGTTTTAACTGGTAAATGCAAAGATGTTCTTCCAAGTCTCTAAACATCAACTTTTGATTATGATCTTTTCTGAGTTAAATAAATTCCTACCAATTTTTGAGTGAATGTTACAAAAAGGTAAAGAGGTTTGTTAACAGATGCTCACTGTTTGAGAGTCTATTAAAGCATTAATAGCATGTCTGTCAGAATATATCTTGCTAGCTTACTGCCATCTACAGTTTAATAATTGCATGTGATTGCATTTCTCTTGCTGCTGTGAGTCAATATTCATGTGCAACTAAGGGGAATTGGTTATTTAACTGACTTATTGTTCCAGAAAGGAAATAGTCCACTTACAGATGGGCATTGTGAACAATCTTCAGTGATCTACCCTGTGAGCTTTCTTTTGCCAGCAACTAAGAATATAAAATTATCAATCTGTGGAAAAAAACTCACATTCAAACAACATACCACATCTCTGAGGAGTTCAGCACATTCTCTTGTTGCCAGTAGTAACATGGGATGCATAGGTTATCCTGTTCACTCAATCTGAAGATAAAATTAACACAATTCATTCTACTTTTACAAGATAATTTATTTCTGTGGAATTTTAGCAGTGCCTCTTAAATCCTACACTGTGAATAATAAAGATATTGTCAGAAGGTCTTAGAAGTGTTTAAATTATTTATGTTGGAAGTAAAGGAGGAAGAAGTTAATATATTCTACCTATCACATGTAGTTCAGAGGTTGCTAGTAGTTGAGAATTAAGTAACAGCAGTTTTCACCATTTTGTACTTTTGGGTGATTGGAAAATGTGTAATGCCCATTAGTACAAACTACACATACAAATACAGCAAAACGAATTTTTAAATGCAAATTGAAAAATATCAAAACATGTAACCCACCATCTCTTGTTTTGTGGAAGCAAAGACCATAAAATTAGAAATGATTTATTTGTAATTTATCTTCAGAATTTTGAAACACATGAAGGATATAATATTGTCACAAACTTTCCCAATTCCAATCAGTTCTCTGTCTTAAAAATATCTACTTTAAGCCACCTGGGTCCATTCTTTCCTAAACCTTATGCTTCATAGTCTTAATTCTCCTACAGAGATAGTCCTGAGACATGCCATTGGAATATTTTCTCTTCTTAAGGTGAAAAAAATAAATTAAAATTGCTTTGTAATAGGCTGAGACTAATTCTTCAAGTTTCAAAAATTGTATCTTAAGATTTTGAAAGTTTCAGAAAAATTAAATGCTGCTCAGGATGTAAATAAGTGCATTCAATGGCTGCAATAAGCAGGATAACGTTTTTATTTGCTCAAATACAGGTAACAGGTCACATCTGTTAAGTTTGTATGAGCGGAAATAAAAAAAACACACTGACACCCTAAAAAATATTTCATGGTGAAAATGTACTGTTTTAGTCACTTAATAATATTCTGCTCAGGTATAGGAATTATTTGAGAAAACATTTTATAGCTACAGGGCCAAACTTTATTATTTGTTTTTATATTGTCACTTTATATATTTACTGCTTTCTTATTTTTGGTAGTATAATTTCATGTATTTGGAAAACTTACCTCTTTGATAAAATTGGTTGCTAGGTTGAGTTTCCAATCATAGAAGCAAGAAAGACCAAGCGCTTGCCTTTCAGTATTTTTTTCTTAACAAAGTTAGACCTACACTGTAGACTGAACTGAGTATTACGAATAAAAGCAGGAGAAGGCGTGTGGAAGTGATGACCTGGAGACATGACCAGTCATTAGAAACTGCAGCTTCAGGATGGAGTGAAGGGCATTGTAGGAGCAGCAAAACTGCAAAAGAAAATCAACAAACCACAATCCAGAACTTCAGAGACTCTATATCAACCACATAGAACTAGGCCAGCCTAATCTTTCCCCATCCTGAAACTCAGGGACATTTGCAAAAGAGGGGACGGTAAGATTGAAAGAGCAAAAGGATGGGGGGAGCAATGATTTGAAGAATCTCCACACTAGATAGGGCCGAAGCAATCATAATAGGACTTTCATGCCCTGCGCAATGTCCAACACACTATTGACCTCTTAAAGTCTAGCATCGGCTAAAGGCACCAAGATCCTTGGAGGCAAGGGATTAACAACCACAGTAGTGTTCCTATGCTTAAGGGGAACACGAGAAAGGGTTCAAGGAAATGCCACTGGGTCCTTGTACATCATCGGAGAGGAGGACCCAGAGGAGAATCAGGCATACACAATAAAGAACTCTCTTTGAATTTGGGGGGGGAGGCACTGGGGGATGGGGAAGGAGGGGAGGGGGAGCAGGGGCTTCGGGGGGAGGAGGAGGGAGGGAGGGAACTGGTCTACCTATTAAGTTTGTATGAGCGGAAATAATAAAAAATGTATATAAAAAAAGAAATTGCAGCTGACCCTTTCCCTAGCCTGTACTCACAGCGACCTATGAAAGCTACACCCCCATCCCCAAACCCCAGGCTGCCCACTGGCCCCAGCCTCTTCGACCAGCCAGCTGGAGGAGGAGCTGCTCCAGGCTAAGTAATTCAGTTCAGTGAAAAACGCACAGAAATTGAAAGAAGATCTTAAGAGTTAAAATGACAGTGCCCAAGGCAAAGTGCAAATCCATGAAAAACAAAACCCAAGAAAACAAATCTCCCACTGAAGGAATTAATCCCATAATGATAGACTCCAAACAGAACAAATGCATGGAAAATAGTCAAGAAAGCCTGATCCAGGATAACGACCTTCAAAATATGATCATTACCATGATCAATACTATGAAAGAGGAAATCCGGGAGTAATTAAATAACTGCATTAATCACTTTGAAGAGGAACACAACAGACACTTGGAGGAGTTGAGGAAAACAGTCCAAGAAACAAAAACAGGCATAGAACAGTTAAAACAGCCTCAAGCAGAGTTTAAAACTGAACTAAAAGACAAGTTATCTTCAACCCAGAACTCAACAGAGAGTCTTATCAGCAGAAATAATGAAGCAGAAAATAGAATTTCAGACCTTGAAGACAAAGTGGGAGTGTTAGCTAGCTCAATAGAAGAGGTTGTTAAAGCCAAAAACAAAATTCTAGAGAGAAATATTCAAGAGTTATGGGACTCCCTCAAGAAGCCTAACATGCATATTCATGGAATGCCAGAGCAAGAATCTCAAAATACCACCCCTGAGGAAATTTTTCAAACGATCATCAAGGAAAACTTTCCTCATGTATAAAAAAGACAGGCCCATCCATATACAAGAGCCATTCCATACCCCAAACAGATATGACCAAAATAGAAATTTGCCACAGCAAATAATAGTTAAAACACTCCACATTCAAGATAAAGAAATGGTGCTGAGAGCTTCAAGGAAAAACAAAAACAAGTCACTTTTAAAGGTAAACCTTTTAAACCTATTAAAATAACAAATGACTTCTCAATGGAAACAGTGAAAGCAAGAAGAGCTTAGAGAGACATACTTCAAGTATTGAATGAGCAAAAATTTCAACCCAGGTTGATATACTCTGCAAAACTGATGTACTCTGTCATAATCAAGGGAGAAAGAAAAATCTTCCAGCACAAAGACAACTTGAAAGGATACATGTCCACCAAACCAGGCCTTCAAAAAATGTTAGAAATGATACTCAAGCTTGAAGAAAAAAACAGGCATATCCAGAAGAACAGAAGGCAAGTATAATACTACTGAAACCTAAAAGCAAAACAATACACTTTCAAAAGCCACTAAATATAATAAATGGCCAGAATTAAAAATAGTTTTTCCATTATAACATTAAATGTTAATGGAATTAACTCACTGATCAAGAGACACAGATTACAAACTTGAATTAAAAATCATATCCCATCAATCTGCTGCCTGTAGGAAACTCATCTCACCACAAAAGATAGGCACATCCTAAAAATGAAAAGCTGGTCAAAAATTCTGCAAGCTAATGAAACCAGAAAACAGGCAGGGGTAGCCATTATGCTATTGGAAGAAATGGACTTCAAGCCAAAAAAAATCATAAGAAACACAGATGGATATTACATTTTAGTCACAGGTACAATCTACCAGGAAGACTTCACAATACTGAACATATATGCATCCAATACGGGCCCCTATATTCATTAAGTAAACCCTACAATGTCTAAAGCAAGAATTCAATCCCAAAATGATAATTATTGGAGATGTCAACACCATCCTCTCAACTTGGGATAAATCAATAGGTAAAAAAACTTAACAGAAACACTTTGGAGCTTAATCAAACCCTCACTGAAATGGACTTTACAGATCTCTACCGTACTTTTCATCCATGCACCAAAGAATACACATTTTTCTCAGCAGCACACGGAATTTTCTCCAAAATAGATCACATATTGGGCCACAAAATGAATCTACACATATACAGGAAAGTTGAAATTCTAGCCTGTACCTTATCAGACCACCATGGTCTAAAGGTTGACATCCACAACTCCTGGAAACTTAACACCAAGATGCTGAATGAAAACTGGATTCAGGAAGAAATTAAAAAGGAAATTCAAGATTTCCTGAATGTGAACGATAATGAAAATACAATTTACCAAAATCTCTGGGACACAATGAAAGCTGTCCTAAGAGGTAAGTTCATAGCTCTGAATGCCTACATCAGAAAAATGGAAACATCAGAAATAAATAACTTAACAATGCAGCTTAAAGTTTTAGAGACACTAGAGCAATCTGATCCCAAAAGCAGTAGAAGAGAGGAGATTAGCAAAATAATGGGAGAAATATCCAAAATCAAGATTAGGAAAACGATACAGAAAATCAGCCAGTCAAAAAGCTGATTTTTTGAAAAAAACCAATAAGATTGTTACACCCCTAGCTAAATTAACCAAAAGCAAGAGAGATAAAATCTAAGTTAACAAAATTAGAAATGACAATGGAGTTATCACTACTGATACCCAAGAAATCCAGAGAATTATAACATCATATTTCAAAAACTTATACTCTGTGAAATTTGACAACATAAAAGAGATGGATGAATTCCTAAGTAAATACAAGTAAATTGAATCAGGAAGTTGTGAATTATTTAAATAGTCCTATAACATATGAGGAAATTGAGAAAATAATCTCAAATCTTCCCACCAAAAAATGTCCTGGACCACATGGATTCAGCACATAGTTCTACAAGACTTTTAAGGAGCTAATAACACCAATACTCTTTAAAATTTTCCATAAAATAGCAAAGAAAGGAACACTACCAAATTCCTTCTATGAGGTTAATATCATCTTAATCCCAAATCTAAAAAAGATACACTTAAAAAAGAAAACTATAGGCCAATCTCACTGATGAAAAATGATGGAAAGATTCCCAACAAAGTCTTAGCAAAAAGGATTCAAATACATATCAAAAAGGTCATCCACGGGGATCAAGTAGGCTTTATCCCTGGCACACAAGTTTGGTTCAACATACGCAAATCAATAAATGTAATTCACCATATAAACCAGTCCAAAGTCCAAGACTACATGATACTCTCAATAGATGCAGAAAAAGCTTTTTGATAAGATCCAACAGCCCTTTATGATCAAAACCCTAGAGAAAGTTGGAATGGAAGGAACCTTTACCAGTATAATAAAAGCTGTATACAACAAGGCCACAGCAAGGATTATACTCAATGGGGAAAAATTTGAAACATTCCCGCTTTGATCAGGAACTAAAGAAGGCTGTCCACTCTCACCACTTCTATTCACTATTGTACTTGAAGTCTTAGCTGAAGCCATAAGACAAGTAAGGGACATAAAAGGGATTCACATCAGCAAGGAAGAAGTCAAGTTATCTCTATTTGCAGATGACATGATCTTATACTTGAGTGATCCCAAAAACTCCACAAGGAAGCTCCTGGAACTAATACAGAATTTCAGCAGGGTGGCCGGATACAAAATAAATGTATAAAAATCAGTGGCCTTCCAATATGCACAGAATGAAAGAAGTGAAAAACCCCTGAGAGAAATAATCCCATTTACTGTAGCTTCTAAAAAAATGAAATACCTTGGTATAATCTTAACCAAGGAAGTAAGAGATCTTTATAATGAAAACTTTAAAACCCTAAAGAAAGAAATTGCAGAAGACACCAGAAGGTCGAAAGACCTCCTATGTTCCTGGACTCGCAGAATCAGTATAGTAAAAATGACCATCCTACCAAAGGCAATATACAGATTCAATGCTATACCAATTAAAATCCCAAAGCAATTCTTTAAAGAGGTTGACCAAACAGTCTCAAAATTCATATGGAGGCACAAAAGACCCAGGATAGCAGAAACAATCCTGAGTAACAAAAACGCTGTTGGAGATATACTACAAATCCGTAGTTGTAAAAACAGCCTGGTATGGCTCCAAAATAGACACACAGATCAATGGGTAAGGGTTGAAGACCCAGATATAAGCCCACACAACTATAGCCATTTGATCTTTGACAAAGGGACCCAAAATATCCAATTGAAAAAGAACAGCATCTTCAACAAATGGTGCTGGCAAAACTGGATATCCACATGCAGAACATTAAAACTGGACCAGTACTTGTCACCATGTACAAGAATTAATTCCAAATGGACGAAGGACCTCGATATAAGACCAGAGACTATAAAAACCATAGTGAAAGGGTAAGGAACTCCCTCGAACTGATTGGACTAGGCAAACAGTTCCTGATCAGAAATCCAATAGCACAGTCACTATAACCAACACTCAACAGATGGGATCTTATGAAATTAAAGAACTTCTTTTCAGATAAAGAGATTGTAACAGGAGCTCAAAGGCAACGCACAGAATGGGAGAAAATCTTCACTAACCACATATCTGATAGAGCTCTATTTTCCAGAGTGCATAAAGAACTTAGAAAACTAAACACCAAGGAAACTAATGGCCCAATTAAAAAATGGGCCTTGGAACTTATAAGAAACTTTACCAGGGACGAAATTAAAATGGCTAATAAATATCTCAAAAAATGTTCCACATCCTTAGCCATCAGGGAAATGCAAATCAAAACTTCCCTGAGATATCATCTCACCCTGGTCGGGATGGTAAAAATCCACAATACAAACAACACCAAATGCTAGAGAGAATGTAGAGAAAGGGGAACTCTCTTACTTTGCTGATGGCAATGCAAGCTCATACAACCACTCTGGCGAGCCATCTGGCAATTCTTAAAGAAATTAAAGATCCAGCTATTCCCTTTTGGGAATAACCCCCCATACAGCAAAAATTCACCTCGATAGCACAAGCATGACCATGTTCATAGCATCACTGTTTACAATAGCAAAGTCATGGAATCAGCCCAAATTTCCAAGAGTTGACAAGTGGATAAGGAAAATGTGGTACATTTATACAATGGAATACTACTCAGCCATCAAAAATGATGAATTAATGCAATTTGGTGGGAAATGGATGGGATTAGAAACAATTATATTGAGCGAAGTATCCCAGACAGGGAAAATTAAGCACCGTATGTACTCGCTAATAGGTGGATCCTAGTACCAAACCCACTTAGAGACACTCAAAGACAAATCTTTGTAATACCTCCAGAATTTGCAAAGATTATAAACAGGAGGGATGGGGAACGAGGGCCACACCAGAAACAAGGAGAGAGGGGACCATGTTATAGCAGAGAAAATAGGCCACCATCAAGGACTGCAAGTAAGTAATGAGACATCTGGTTAAATTCATAGACTTTCCTTCCTGATCATTTGCAACTGATGGGATATGATCTCACCAGAAGGGGAGGTCTGGCAGATAGAAAGTAACCATTTTGCAAATGGGTGATTGACCCTTCTCTCACCGTGATCTCTTTTATTCCATCTACCTTTGAATAGACTCTTATAACAAGACTCTAATTTAACAGGTTTTTATCTCTGGCCAGGGGGTGACATCCAATACCATCAAGATGGAACCAAGGGCATTGCAGGAGCAGCAAAACTAAAAAAAAATCAACAAACCATAATTCAGAATATCAGAGATTGTATATCAACCACCAGAACTAAGGCAGAGTATTCTCTCCCCATCCTTAAGCTCAGGGAAATTTGCGGAAGAGGGCGCGGTAAGATCGTAAGAGAACAAGGATGAGAGGAGTAATGATATGCAAGATACTTCACACAAGTTAGGGCCGAAGCAATCATAATAGGACTTTGCATGACCTACGGTATGTCGAACACATTATTGACCCCACAAAGTGTAGCATGGACTAAAGTCACTAGGATCTTTGGAGGCTAGGGACTGACAGTCACAGTAGTGTTCCTAAGCTTAAGGGGAACACAGGAAAGGGTTCTGGGAAATGCCCCTGTGTCCTTGCACCTCTTTGGAGAGGAGGACCCAGAGGAGAGTTTGGCATGCACGTTAAGGGATGCTCCAGTGATTGGGGGGGAGCCACTTGGGGGAGGCACTGGGAGATGGGGAGGGAGACGGGAGGTGGAGGGAGGGAGGGTACCGGTGTACCTGTTAAGATTGCATGAGCAGAAATAATAATAATAAAAAAGAAATTGCAGCTTAAATTGCAGCATAACACTGACCATCTGTGATAAAGCCTGAGAAGCACCTGAAATGATGATCCTGTCTAGCTGTCTTGAAACTCACTTGCTTTAGCCATGATTTTAAAGCTTTCCCATTTTTGGATCCTTTCTAAGGCTGTTACTCCAGGTTTTCATGTATTACTGTGATTCAATACAAAAACTGTGTTTCAACTTAAATCTGCTGGGAGACATTCTATTTCAAACCAAGAACTCTGGCAGATAGGAAAGCTATGCAGTGAAATGGAAATGTGTTTTAGTCCTTTAAGAATATATTTAGACTCTACATAGAAAAATTTAGAGAAGTGTTATGGAATATGTAAGCTGACTTCTCACTACCATTGTATCTTCACATCATTTGCAACCTCATGATGTTCAGATCTTACTACACAGCTGGTAGACAGCATTAGTTTAAAATTCAATAAAGTTTCTAAGCAATCCAATTAAGGGAAGTGTCACATGTGTAGCATTAATTCAAGAGTTGTCAGATTTCCAGATATGGAGACCATTATATTATGTGAACCATTTCATAGAACTACTGGTATTGTCCTTGAGACAGGACTGTGCAAATCTCTAACCATTGTGTTGTTATGGCTTTATATATTACAAATGTGACATTATGATATGAGACATAACAAGAATAAGGCCTGCCACTACAAATTGTTAGGAGACCTTGGGAATCTAGCTATGTTTCACAAGAGATGTTAACAGGTTTACAGAAACAGAAGTGTTTATCTCTGAAATCTCAAAAAGGAAATAATTTTATTGCAGTATAAAGGTGAAAAACTTCACCAAGAAATACATAGAACAACAATGAAAACTCTGATGACAACAACCCAACTAGCAGGAAACACAGACTGCTCAGGTTACTCAAAAAATCACAAAATTATAATTGATGCTTTTGTAAATTATCAAAGAAAATTGGATTATGTAATTATAATGAAGATTCCCTTCATACTGGTTTTATTTTAGAATACAGTCTGAGAAAAATTACCTATAAACAGCAAGAATTATACTATCCAAAATCATGTTCATACTGTAGAAATATGACAATACTCAAGTACTCATAAGTGTTATAGATGACTTGCTTTATTTCACAAAGGTCTTAGGAGGTATAAGATAATTATTTCTAATTACTTTATATAGACAATGGACATAAAGGTGTTGTATAGCTTACATTAACAGAAACTATTAGAAAAGAGAAGAGCAATCCAGTATTAAAATAAGTAGTCTATGCTCAGAATGTATACTGAATCATAAAGAAGCAGCACTATTGAAATATATAAAATACCTGGGTAAAATTAGCACCTGGGGTAAGGAGATGCATAAAATCTATTTAAATACTAATGAACTGTGAGTCATCCATGTTAATCAAAATGGCCAAAGAGTTATATGAAGATACTTGAAAATCAGCCACAAATGACCATCTCCAATGCTGATGAAAATAGTAAGCTTTTGCTTTTCTGTGAAGTGTGGTTCTTCATACATAGGATACACACACATACACACACAAACACATATATACATGTCCACACACATACACATATAAATACAATTATAAAACATGAACAATAAGCATGGAAAATTTTGAGAACACATAATTAAGACAGAGAAATTCAAGAATGCTAAACATTGCAATTAGGCTAATAAGAATATTAAATAACGTTCTGCCATGGACCCGAACCCCGACCAGGGTGGACATCCTGCTCCTCAGGAGGTGACCTTCGATACCAATCAGGATGCAGTCAAGAGCGGAGAAGGAAAAAGCAAAAGTGAAAACAACAACAAACCATAATTCAGAACATCAAAGACCCTACATTAGTCACCTGGAACCAAACCAGCCAAATCTCTCCCCATCCTAAAGCTCAGGGAACCTTTCCCAAGAGGGGGAGGCAAGATTGTAAAAGCCTAAAAATGGGGAGGATCAAGTATGAGTAAGATACTCCACACAAGTTAGGGATGCAGCAGCCAGAATTGGACTTTGCCTGACCTGCACACTGGCTTACATGTCAACAGCCCTCCAAAGTCTAGCATGGATCACAAGGGAGAAGGCTCCAGGCAGTAGGAACCTTAGGGGCAAGAGATTAACAGTTCCCATATAAATGAGGAGCCCAAGAAGGGGCTCTAGGTTATGCCATGAGTCTTTACCCCTCACTAAGGTGGAGGACTCAGAGGGAGATTTGGCATTCATATGAAAGGATGACCCAGGGGATGGGAGGGAGGAAGGGAGATGCACTTGGAAAGAGGGATGGATGGAGGGGGGTGAAAGAAGGCATAAGGGGGGAAGAGTGCAACGGAGGGGAGGAGAGAGGGAGAGGACATGGTACCTATTCAGTTAATATGATTAAAAAAAATAAATGTGGGAGAAAAAAAAGAATGTCAATCTTACATTTTCAAATGAATGAAATAAAGGTAGCTGATGTTAGAGGAATTTCAGATTACAGGGTTGGAATGAAACTTCAGAAAAATATTTGAAAATTCTTTTTAATTTTTTATTTTTTTAAAAAAACTTGTTTCATTCTTCCGTCCTTATATCCCTTTTACCTTCTATTTTTCCTTCCCTTCTCCCACACCTCCCTTCATATATCAAACTTGGTCCTTCCCTCCCTCTAAACTGTAGGTTGTATGGGTCTGGGGGGGTCCTCTGTGAATTCTCTGCTCCAGTGGGGATTCGGGCCTCTGCGGCACACTAAGAGGTGCTGCCTTGGGCTGGCCACTAGTCTATTGCTACTATCCAAACTCACACCTAAGGAACCAACTTCTTGAATCCTGGTCTCTTCATGGTCTATGTGGGCATGCTGATGTGTCAGTTTTTGTGTAGGTCTGATAAGGTCAAGTTTCATTGCAGTGAGTTCCTGACAGCAGCAGCCCTGTCTGGAGTGGAGTATCTTGTCTGATTATGCAGTTGTTCATCTTTAGGCTCTTACATTCTTACTGCCCCCCTCTTCTGCAAGGTTCCTGAGCCTTAGGATGGGGAAATGTTTGGCTAACCTGCTTTAGGGTGAACATACAATATTCCCCAGTATTATGAATTTTGATTGGCTGATGTTGTCTGTTTTGCTGTTCTTGCACTGCACAAGACTAAGTGTTGAGATCCTCTTCTATATAAAGATTTAAAAAAAACTAAAAAAATTGGGGGTTATTTGTATGAGAAAAGACTTAAAGGAGAAAGAGAGCAAGAATAAAGCACAGTAGTGAGTAGAGCCAGCCTCCAGGCAAGCAACAGGCTTCCTAATGTTAGGAAGGAAACTGACAGTGGACAGACTTAACAGGCCTTCTTTGACAGTTGCCTTATTTATCTATTTAGCTGTGTTCTTTTGTCTCCATTCTTTTGTGGTTTTCTGCTGCTACCCTTTAGTTATATTTATTTGCAATTTTAATGGGTATTACAGAAATATTTCCTTGATTATATTCATTATAGGGCTTAGAACTAGGTTTCACATATAAGATAGAACATGTGTCATCTGACTTTTTGTACTTTGGGATACTTTGGTGAATTAATGAAATTGCAAGTAAATGGATGGAGTTGGAAGAATTTATACTGAGGGAAGAAGGTGAGATAGTAGGTGCTAAATAACAAAATATCTGGCAATAATTCATGACATTGACAATGAACAAAGATCTCTGTTAGGTAAAACACTTCTGGATTAACAGAAGAGACATAAACTAGAGCAGTCAAGGAACAGAGAGGAGAGTTGTGCAAACAATTGATGGAGAATATTGAACTGTTCTTCTAAGATCTTCCAATACCTGCTAGTATCCCACATGTTGGTCGTTATGTGTATGAGAAATGGATTTAAGGTTCAATGTATCTTTTCAAAGTTCGTGAGGACTCACCTTGGTAATTCCACCTATCTAGAATGATGGATGATTATGGTAAATGTATTGATATAGGCCAACATTAATATTTAGATGACTATTTTCCTATGATATAGATGGTTATGACTAAGAACAAAGTGATCATAGTAGATATCTACCCAGCAAAAGTTTAGGAAAATGCAGCTCAGTTGTGGAGCATCAATAAGAGTTGGTCTTGGGTATCAGATAACTTACCACAAGTTCCATAAAAACATCTGCAGCTTATAACCATTTGGTAAAGTCAACAGAATAGTTGAGCTTGTTAACTAGATCTCAAGGTTCAGATAAGTGGACAGAGTACAATGTTTATGAACTCTATATATCTACTTAACATGTAGATGAGTGACGTCAAAAGAGTAGGTGAAAAAGACTTTGAACCTTTGGTGCCATAACCACTGGGCTAAAGTGTTGAGATACTTTGTTAGTTTTGGCAAACTCTCTCTCATAGTCAGCATACTCTATACAAATATTCTTGAGGATTTCAAGTGATAAAGGGAACAGAAGTGGAACTGGTGTACGCCAACCAAATACATGTCCTAAAATATTGGAGGGAGAAGCTTGCCCTCCAAAAAACGAAATAAAGAAAAATCTTAAGAAAGAGGACATATGCAACTTTAAGAAGTACAAATATATAATTAAAATATAGAAGTTAGTAACTACATATTTATTTAAACTGGTTTACAATTAGTTCTTGTAACAAATACAAAGCAGATTTATTTGAACTAGAAACTAAAAGTAAAAAAAAATCAAGGTTATTAAATGGGGAAAGAAGAGTTAGAAATAGAAAACAGAGTTTTTTTATATTTATTTTTTTATTTCCACTCATTCAAACTTAACAGGTATATCGGTCCCTTCCCTCCCTCCACCCCCCACCCCTGTGCTAACTCCCCTCCCCCTTCCCTCCCCATCCTCCAGTGCCTCCCTCTCCCATCCCCGGAGCATCCTTTAATGTGCATGCCAAACTCTCCTCTGGGTCCTCCTCTCCGATGAGGTGCAAGGACCCAGTGGCATTTCCCAGAACTGTTTCCTGTGTTCCCTTTAAGCATAGGAACATTACTGTGGCTGTCAATCCCTTGCCGCCAAGTATCCCAGTGGGATTAATAGTGTGTTGGACATTGCGCAGGTCATGCAAAGTCCAAATATGATTGCTTCAGCCCTACTTGTGTGGAGTATCTTGCATATCATTACTCCTCCCATCTTTGTGCTTTTACAAGTCTTACCACTCCCTCTTCCGCAAATTTCCCTGAGCTTCAGGATGGGGAGAGATTAGGATGGCCTAGTTGCCGGTGGTTGATATAGAGCCTCTGATGTTCTGGATTATGGTTTGTTGATTTTGTTTTTCAGTTTTGCTGCTCCTGCAATGCCCTTGGCTCCATCATGATGAGTATTGGATATCGCCCTCTGGCTAGAGATTAAAAACCTGTTAAATTAGAGTCTTGTTATAAGAGTATATTCAAAGGTAGATGTAATAAAAGTAGGAAACCACTGTGAGAGAGGGGTCAATCACCCATTTGCGAAATGGTTACTTTCTATCTGCCAGACTATACGCAGATAAGATTATACCCCATCCATTGTAAATGATCAGGAATAGGCCACCATCAAGTACTGCAAGTAAGTAATGAGACATCTGGTTAAGTTCACAGAAAACAGAGGTTTTATAAGAGTTTTTTTTTGAAAATCAAGTGGTAGCTAATGAGAAATATATAATCCAGAATATTGGTTTTTTTTTGGTTTTAGTAGAAGTAATATATGAATAGAACTGAGGCTATTATAGTGTAAACACTGTTTTAGTGAAGTGAAAAGATAGTTTGGGGAGGCTGACATGATCAGATGGATGAGGTAACACAATTTTCAAAGTCACATAATGCAGGGTTGCACAGAATTCATCCTCTATAAAAAACCAAGAGTGTGATTCTGCTTCTAATCAATGATGAAATAACAATGTTGTAAACCATTAATGTTCTCTACTTAGTGCTTCAAATTCAGATTAGAAAAGGAATACTACTAAGTGATATATATATATGTTTGCACATATCTGGAGTTTATTCAACCTGGTCTTGTGCATATTTGTTTTGAAGAATTTTATCTTGATATAATACTTTTTATGTTTTTTAATGAGTAGTCCTCTATGGTCAAAATTACAGAACAGCATGCTGTGGCAGACTTTCTTCTTAGCAACATAAAAGCCAGGAATTATTCCACATATTATTCCATGAAATTTGAATCCAAAAGTAAGAGCATTTGAACAGAATCAGGGAGATTACTGTTAAATCCTCGAGCTACAAAACTGTTTATTTGATTCATTTCAAGGGAGATTTTTGTCATTTTGTTGAATAAGATTCAGTTATATTTCAAAATAAATCCAAAAATATTTACTCTTAAGGTTTTACTTACATATCAGTTATTTCTGTTCATTTTATCAGCAGGTTTCATTATATAAAAATGTGTGATATGACATTTGTATTGCATTTGAATTTTAGGTAATACATACCTAGGATGATAAAGGGCTCAGAAATCCACAGTTTCTGAGTACTTTATGATAGAAAGTATTGCTACTTAGAACTAGTAAACACTGTGAAATTGAAAATGAAAAACCTCTGATATTTCAGATTACCCATGATAAAATGAGATATTCTTAGAAATGTCATAGCTATTGGATATTGCTGGTAGAAAGTAAAAAATACTGGATCATCTTTGTCTGAGTTTCTACTTCCCAAAATAAGTATTTAAGTAATAAGTTTTGAAGCCTTCCTGAATATGGATGTGTTATAACATATTTATGCCATGATTGTGGATAAATTATTTTGTGCCAATTTACATGACATTTAAAACAAAATTTGTTTTATGAAAAATATTTAAACTCTTTAAGCATATATTTGAGGCATACAGGAAAAAAAGTGCTTCCAATATCTTAATTTGTTTTCATCACATTGCGCTCACAAACACATATTTCTGTGTTCATTTACAAAGATCAGAGGCTAGTGTTGTCCATGTAGATTTGTTAATTCATGTCATTCTGATCTTATTAGGGGGAGTGTTATATCCAACATTAATTTTGATTATTAAATTAACTGGACAATGATTTTCAAAGGGTTTTGTGTTTTGCTTTTAGTGGTATTAATTTGAAATTACAGGGCTGGAGAGGTGTCTCAGGGGTTAAGCCTCCGCTGTGCAGTCAGAAGTCCTGGGTTCGGATCCTAGATCCCCATAGATCGAAGCGGGGGAGGTCTGTGTTTCTGGTCCTGGTAGGGCGGAGCTTATAAACAAGGAGGAGGTGGAGGTGTCCATGGTGGTTCCCTAATTTGCCAGTGGTTCTACACACACATACACACCATTTGTTATTAACTTAAATTTTGAGAATTATATGAAGTATAAAATACGTCTGGTCACACTCCTCCACTTCATATCTGCCTCTCTCTTATATCCATCCCCCTTTTCCTTCCACCAATTATGTCATCCCACTTTAGTTTTATTTTTTCTTTATGACCCACTTGGTACAATCAGGCCCTGGTAAGTGTGTGTGTGTGTGTGTGTGTGTGTGTGTATGTGTGTGTATGTGTGAATTTATGTAGTTTAACTAACTTCTAACTCGTAGTGACATTACTTCAAACAGTGACTTCCTCTCCTCAGCAGCCCTTGATCATCAATCACAGAACAAAACCAGTAAATATTTCTGTAGTTTCAGGGTTAACTCACATCTAATAGAAAGTACTTGAGTACTGAAATGAAATCTGAAGTTATCAATGAAGTGTTTCTCAGCAGCCTAAGCCGAGTTCTCCTAAATATATGTTAATTATTGACAATTTCAAAGTCTTTCTTGATGAAAGAAAGACAAACAAAATTGACTTCTTAGGTGCACTGATCAAGTATTTATTATGGAATAAATGCGAATAAAAGCTGTTGAAAAATATTTTGCAGATTTATACATTGTAAAAATACTATTCCTGACTTTCTGATATTTTTTTCTCCTTTAATCTAATTTTATTGTTTTAGGTTCACTTATATTTGCTATTTGGTCACTTCTTGGTTTTCATATCAGGTTTTCATAAAATCCTTACCCATGTCAAACTTACAGGACTAATTTTATTTCTAAAATTTCATATATTTGATAGTCACAGAAGAATAACCAAATTAATTTATGCAAACAGATATGGATCTTCACCACAGAGGCTTAAATGAGCATAATTCTGACTTTCAAATTTTCTTTTAATTTTCCTATAAGATTTTTCAAGCGTAATTTTTTGATGTTATAAATCCAGTACTAAAAGTTTTTAACCTTAATGTTATTTCTTCAGTAATTTGCTAATAATATTCATTTGTGATAGTGATTGCATTCTATTTTTACCATGAAAACCTGCCCAGAGAAAATGGGAATTTTTCTCAGTAAAGAAGAATTTAAAGAATTTTTGTACTGCAGGCTCCATTTGAATGTGTACATTGGGTTAGTCTTTGTGCCAAAACTTAACTTGGAAATTCATAAATACTAAAGCTACAAATGCATTTGTATGAGTTCATTAACCTTCAGAAATATATACAGGTGCTTATGAGATATAAATATCAAATTTGATGCCAATTAATATACCAGAATATCATACATTTGAGTTGCAATTTTGAATCTGACAAATAAACACCTTTCAGGAACAGATGAAGCTTGATCTTCATTTCCTTACCTATTTCAGTCTTATTTTATTTACCAGTTATTAAATCCCCATTATGTATCAGCTGCCATATGTTGGCTTAATTCACTTCCCAAAAAACATTTATCTATTTTACACCAAAGTGATCAGACCTGATATAAAATGTCTGTCTTCCCTCATCTGTTTAAATCTTGATTCCAAATTTTTTATCCAAATAATATTTGAAGTATTTAACAGGATTTTGAATACTGAATTTTACTCGCTGTTATGTACTTCAGTTTATCTTATTTGTTCAATTTTCTCTAGGCAATTTAGCAATAAATTAAACACCTCATGGGAGGTCACAAATATCTCAATTTTATTCATTGATTATAATTGATGTTTTATTTATTATTGATGTATTCATATTATTGACATATGGATAAATATTGATTATTAATTTCCTCCTGATATCTCTCAGTGACTCATACTATTTTGTACTTTTATATTAGTCTCTATTTTCTTTTAGCACATATATTTTATCATGAGCAATGAATGGATATTTTATCTAATAGAAATATTTATTTTAATTTACTTCAAAAATATTTATATTGATAGGTGATGTACATTGTACATGTTACATCAAGCAGAGTATTACAGTCTGGAATAAATTAAGAGATTAAAAAATCTTTACAGCAAGAAATCAAGCAACCTGCTAAATAAAAGAATAAATGACATAAGCAGAAAGATCTCCCAAGATGAAATACAAAAATTCAACAAAGACATCAAAAGGTTTAGCATCACTATCCATGAGAAATAAGAATCTTTCTAGATCCCATCTCACCAACAATAATCACCATAATTAAGTAATCTCTGTTGTTTCTCTGAAGGATAACTTTGTTTGCTGGATAAACATCCAAGTTGTAAAAAGCTCTTGACTTTGTTTCTCTTTCTATGTTCACTTTCTAATTGATGAATTTTCTGTTTGAGAATTTCATACATCTATACACGAGTTTCTTTATACTGTGCCCTATGTCATTCTCCCATCCATCCCAACTTCCCTTTATGTTTTCCTTGTTAATTCATGTCGGTATGTTTTATTTTGTGTACAGTAGACTTCAAATGGCATTCTGCCGGTTTCTAGAGTAAGGATCTTCTTTCGGAACCTAATGTACCCTTCCATAGACGAACAAGCTGGTATGTTTTTCACTCCCTCTTTGAACCATTTGGTTGCCAATTGTTAATCAATACTGCATAGAATCTAAGGGGTTCATTGTAATATCTTCTTTTTTATTATTTATTCAATTGTGAGTGTGTGTGTGTGCGTGTGTTTGTGTGTGTGTGTGTGTGTGTGTGTGTGTGTGTGTGTGTGTGTGTGTGTAGAACCACGGGAGAATTCGGGAACCACCATGGACCGCCTCCACCTCCTCCTTGTTTACTCTTCCCTGGGATTCACAGGCTCTGCCCTACCAGGACCAGAAATGCAAGCCACCCCTGCTTCTGCCCATTGTCTATAAGTGGGATCTAGGATCCAAACTCAGGACCTTCTGCCTGCAAGGCAGAGGCTTAACCCCTGAGCCACCTCTCCAGCTTTCTTGTAATATTTTCTTTAAATAAGATTTGTTTAGCCAATTATAAATAAAAAATTCACATAAAATGCTCACACTTTTAAAGTGTTTGTGTATCAAAATGTAAGTGAGCAAACTTTATTGCTCAGATTAATATGGAGTAATTCTTTTTAACTTTTGAAAGAATGATTTGCTTTAAATAAAATAGTCAAGTCATTATTAATCAATGACCTTTTCCTTTCTAAAGAATTCTGCATACATAGTGGGATAAAATATCTTGCTCATGCATCCACCATCACAAGCCCAATTAATAATATGCAAGGACCAACTTGTGTAAAGCAATTTAATTTTACATTGTAGTTCATAACATATCATGGAGACATCAAACATTATTCAATTGAATCTGATTCAATGACCCATTCTTTTAGATGGCTTTGACACACATTTGAATCCAATATGCAAGAGGTATCATTTAAAAGCTTTATTTGATGTCCTGGTCATATATAACATCACCATACATCAAATCAAGTGCTTTGATCTTTCAGTCTCTCAGCTGCCCCAGAACAGATCCTTCAGAAGGTAGGTCTGGAACATAATTACATTGTTTCACTGAAAGATTGTATGCTCACACCTCTGGGACGAGTTAGAGCTGCTTCAAATGCTAAAATCGTCCTTTTCTCTTCTCCTAGTAAGTAGAAAGCATGCTAAATTCTGCTTTCTAAAGCTTTGATGGAGCTCTGGAGAATCCTGAATCTGTTTAATATTGACATATAATTTACTTATAATTATCTTATCAATTAGAACTATAATAAAAATATGTCTGCAGTAGAGAATCTGTAAAATTCCACATAAATTCATATTTAAGACATATGAGGAATTCATTATTTAAGTAAATGGTTACCTCATCAGACTTCTGGTTGACCACACCTATTTAGTTAGAACTTGAATGATGTTATTTCTCCTAGATAACTTTATTCACTGTGGTTTAATTGGACAAAAAACATTACACCTTTTCAAGAGAGAGAAGAATTTAGGTAACATGCTGGAAGATTGATGCAGAATATACAAGTGTTTATAATGTAAGAGGGAAGACACAAGAGGAATAAATTCCAATTATGGTATATTTGTCTCTTTTAGCTGTTCTGATAGGTAATATTTCTCTTTTTTGAAAAATAATGGTATAACTATCAGACATTTATAGAATATGCATTTCGGAAATACAAAATACTCAAAAGGTAAAAATAAATTTTGAACACATATCATTAAAACGTATACTATCCTTAACAAATACTTTGCTAGAATCTTTGCATCTGTGTTCATCAAAGAGATTGGCCTATAGTCTTCTTTTTTAAGTGTATCTTTATTAGGTTTGTGATTAGCATGATTCTTCATAGAAAGAATTTAGCAGTGTTCCTTCCTTTGCAATTTGATGGAACAGTTTAAGGAGTACTGGTGTTAGTTGTTCCTTAAATGTCTGGTAGAGTTCTGTGCTGAATCCATTTGGTCCAGGGCATTTTTTGATAGGAAGATTTGAGATTACTTCATCGATTTCCTCAAATGTTACAGGGCTATTTAAATAATTCAAAACTTTATGATTCAATTTAGGTAAGTTGTGCTTACTCAGGAATTCATCCATTTCTTTTGTGTTATCAAATTTCAAGGAGTGTAAGTTTTTGAAATATGACCTTATATTTGTCTGAATTTTTGTTATCAGTAGTGATAACTGCATTTTCATTTCCAATTTTTGTTAATTTGGGTTTTCTCTCTCTTGATTTTGGTTAATTTAGTTAGAAGTGTATCAATTTTACTGATTTTTTCGAAGAACCAGCTTTTTGATTGGTTGATTCTTTCTATCATTTTGCTTATCTCAATTTCAGATATTTATCCCCTGATTTTGCTAATCTCTTCTCTTCTACTGCTTTTGGGATTGGATTGCTCCTGTATCTCTAAAGCTTTAAGCTGCACTGTTAAGTTAATTATTTGTGATGTTTCTTTTTTTTTTTGATACAGGCATTAAGAGTTTTAAACTTACCTCTTAGGATGGCTCTCATTGTGTCCCAGAGATTTTTATATGTTATATTTTTATTATTGTTCACTTCTGAGAAATCTTTAATTTCCTTTATGATTTCTTTCTAAACCCAATTCTCATTCAGCATCATAGTGTTTACTTTCAAAGACTTAGTATATTTTCTGCTGTTTGTTGTGTTGCAGATGTCAAGCTTTAGATCATGGTGGTCTGATAGAGTACAGGCTAAAATTTCAACTTCCCTGCATGTGTGGACATTACTTTTGTGGCCCAATATGTGGTCTATTTTGGAGAAAGTTCCATGGGCTGCTGAGAAAAATGTGTATTCTTTGATGCCTGGATGGAAAGTTCAATGCAGATGTGTGAGATCCATTTCATTAAGCGTTTGTTTAAGTTCCAATGTGTCTCTGTTCAGTTTTTGACCTGTTAATCTATCCCACGTTGAGAGAGCAGTATTGAAATCCCTGAGTAATATTGTCTTAGAATTGATTTCTTGCTTTAGATGTTGAAGCGTTTGCTTAATGAATGTGGAGGAGCCTATAATTCATTGACTATAATGAATAGGTTCCTCTTTAATAAAAATAAATAAGTGTTATGAAAAGATTATTTGTGGGAAAAGAAATACACAGACATGATAAAATGTGCTCTTTCTCACTACAGTGCAGTCAAAATGACATTTCATAAGATTTTCATCACTTAAATTGACAGTGAATAATATATCGCAAATGCACATGGTCGACTGTGTGGAGAAGGAGGAACTGTCATGTAATGTTACAAAGCATTCCCCAAGTCAATAGACTCAAGTTTTCAGATTTCTCCATCAAGTAATATATAATCATGTCTTTTGTGACATATTTCATAGTGATAAAAATTGATAATATAACACATGTTCAACACTAGGATTTTTTTATTAAAATATAGGGATATAATATGATTCAGTGATGATAGAAATTAAAATCAGTGTCCAGTATTATTATAGAAATTATTTATATTACAGGGGCTGGAGAGGTGGCTCAGGAGTTAAGCCTCTGCCTTGCAGGCAGAAGGTCCTGAGTTCGGATCCTAGACCCCACGTATAGACACCAGGCAGAAGCGGGGCAGCCTGCGTTTCTGGTCCTGGTAGGGCAGAGCCTGTGAATCCCCGGGGCAGAGTAAACAAGGAGGAGGCGGTCCATGGTGGTTCCCGAATTCGTCCGTGGTTCTACACACACACACATACATGCATTCACACACATACATATGCACAATTGAATAAATAATAAAAAAATTTAAAAAAGAAATTATTTATATTACAATAGCAATAATTTATATAGGAAAATGTAAATTCAGTGTAATGCTAATTTTAATAGGTTAATACTGCCAAATAAATTGACAAAAATGGATTTGTAAAAATATTAGTGGTTTATTCTCTTTGTTAGACTTAGCATGCTTTGACTTACATACATACGTTTTTCACAACATAATAACACACATTTGATATGTATTACTGACAAGTTAGGGCCAAAGCAATCATAATTGGACTTTGCATGCCCCATGCAATGTCCAAAACACTATTGACCCCACAAAGTCTAGCATTTGCGAAAGGCACCAAGATCCTTGGAGGCAAGGGATTGACAGCCACAGTAGTGTTCCTAGGCTTAAGGGGAACACAGGATAGGGTTTAGGGAAATGCCACTGGGTCCTTGTACGTCATGGGAGATGAGGGCCCAGAGGAGAGTCTGGCATGCACATAAGGATTCTCTCAGGATTGGGGGAGAGGCACTGGAGGATGGGGAGGGAGGGGTGAGGGGAGGGGGAGCAGGGGGGTCGGGAGGAGGAGGAGGGAGGGAGGGAACCGGTGTACCTACTAAGTTTGTATGAGTGGAAATAATAAAAAAAGTTAAAAAAAATTAAGGATGCTCCGGGGATGGGAGGGGGAGGGAGGGGGTGGGGGGTTAGAAGGAGAGAGGGGACCGGTGTACCTGTTAAGTTTGTATGAGTGGAAATAATAAAAATAAATTTTAAAAAAAGAATTTTATTTTATCAGTTTATTTCCTGTATTTTACACATAAACAGAAACAATATATTTTCTTGTAAGTTAACTTTATTAGTTCTTAAATATGAGTACAAATATAAAAAAACCTATAGAGTTTAAATCACACTAAGATGTCTTAGTGTGTGCAAGTGTAGATGTCAATTTGTTAATCTTTGTGTGTATTTTTTATCATTTTTATTATTATTTCCACTCATACAAACTTAATAGGTATACCGGTTCCCTCCCTCCCTCCTCCTCCCCCCGACCCCCTTGCTCCCCCTGCACTTACCCCTCCCTCTCCATCCCCCAGTGCCTCCCCCCTCCAATCCTCGGAGAATCCTTTAATGTGCATGCTAGACTCTCCTCTGGGCCCTCCTCTCCCATGACGTACAGGGACCCAGTGGCATTTTCCTGAACCCTTTCCTGTGTTCCCCTTAAGCCTAGGAACACTACTGTGTCTGTCAATCCCTTGCCTCCAAAGATCTTGGTGCCTTTAGCAAATGCTAGACTTTGTGAGGTCAAGAGTGTGTTGGACATTGCGCAGGGCATGCAAAGTCCAATTATGATTCCTTCGGCCCTAACTTTGTGTATTTTTGAGGTGTGTGTGTGTGTGTGTGTGTATGTGTGTGTGTTTGTGATGTGAGTTACAGTGTGTTCATGCCATAATGAAAATACTGAAATCAGAGGACAATCTTGGGCAATGACTGTCACTTCCTATGTTAACGGAGACAGGGTTTCTTATTTTGCATATGCATGTGCCAAACTAACTATCCCGTGGGCTTGTGGGAATCCTTCTAGCTCTTCCTCCCATCTAACTGGAAGAGCATTGTGATTAAAGATTTGCTCTCCATTTGGCCAGATTTCATGCATAATGGGAGATGCAAATTTGGGTCTTTTCTTTGCACCTCAATACATTTACCCCCTGAGTCATTTCCCCAGCCCTGCCTGTGTTTGATTAATGGCAGTATTAAAAGAAAAATGTCCCGTGTATCAGGATTGCTCAGTGTATAAAGGCACCTGCCAGCAATCTGGACTACCTAAATTCAATCCACAGGAGCCACATTGTATAAAGAGAGAATTGGTCTCTGCATGCTGTCCTCTGACCTGCTTTCACATCTGAACTGGGGCACATGAGCTATACCCCCATACACATACACACTCAAACACAAGATTAATAAGTAAATGTAAAGCATTGCAAAATTAAAATTTCAGTGTGGCATTTCTGTAGTCCTGAATGACTTTTATAGATTGTGTTTTGTTAAGACTAGCTATGATATAAGTTCAGTTTTTTAGGTATATGCTACACACATTGTTCTTTATCATAAGCACCATTTTCTTAATTTGATTGTTGAGTAATTCTCTTTGACCAAAAAAATGACAAATTATTGCAGGAAATTCTATTATAACTACAGAAGAAGATCTAATATATGCTAGGAAACTAATATATTCAACCTACCAATTTTAATTTTAATTAGACATCTTTAACAGTAACACTGAATCAAACTATATGAAATATAGATTGTAGCTAGGATTTGGCAGTTTATTTTTTTTTTCCTGTACAGTGTGCTTCCCTGTATTCCTTTTTTTTCTCTTTGCGTTTTTACCTTCCTTCACATTATTTGCATCAGTTTGAAGATATATTAAATTTTTCCTTAACTTCAGGACACATAATACACAGTAAATTACATGATTGTTCGACTTCCTTCAAAGAGTCAATGATATTAAATGAACCAATTGTTCTATTAGAACTAGTGACTTATTATTATCTGACAATAGGAAAACTGCTTCTTAAAATTCCCCATTATTTTAGAGTATCTCTATGTCCAGCTGTTTAATCCAGGAGCTAGATTTCTCCGTTAGTCAGCTTTCTCTTTCAAAAGCCTCATTTCAATACGTCACTGAATACTGATAACTCAAACTCTAAATAATTTATTGCCCCTAAAACTCTCTAGCATGACTATTTTTCTATTTTCCTCTGAATCTATAAATGGATCTTTCTCTCTCTCTCACCTTCTGTAACTCATTCTCTCCATATATCTGTGTGTGATTGTATGTAATTCTAATAATAATTAGTATGTAATTCTACTTTTCATTCATTTACAGATATAATCTAATATCATTATATAATCAGTAAATTCTCTTAATTCTTGACATCTTACACATATTGAAATAGTTTTCTAAATGCAGAAAGTCATTTTATATTGCCAGAATCATTTTCATAAAACCCTACACTCTCAAGATTTACTGTGATTTCCTGCTAAAAAAATCATACTACTCTGGTTTTTAAATCTTTCACAGATTGCCAGAGGAGTTATTTGTCAACCCTGAATTTTCTTATTTCAATTATAAATGACCTTCTCTGCTAGTGTTGTTGATTTATTCAGTGTTTCCCAAATTCTATGCCCATCTCCACTCGTTTCTCTGTAGATTCTCCTTGTACAGAATTTGTTACATATTAAGTCTCCAATTAGGTTCATAGATTCATGACCCTTAAATTTTGAAAGGATATCATATCCATTCCCAGAGAAAAGGATATCATGTGGATTTTATTTTTGTTTAAAAGTTTGTCCAAAGAAAATATATAAACAACTGTCTCGTCCCTTTAGTTTGTATTTAAGTGACAGAACTATTCACTGAAAATAACAGATAATACATTTTAATGAGTGTATATTCATCTCTTATTTAACAATTAGACAGAAAAAAAGACTTTTCTAACAAAGATGTATTTAATTTATTATAAATATCTAAGTTTTTCATAGTACCAACATCCCATTTTGTCTTTATATATGTGAAGTATGCACTGCTGTGGTTCATTGCTGATATGAATTAAAGAATTAAGGAATAAAATTTAGAACTGGAAAATATGCCTCACATGTATAATGTCAGCCTTTAGGAGACAGAGGTGATTAGGACTGAACACTGAACATTTTAGGCTAGTGTGGATTGCATAGTAAGTTGAATCTCATCTAAGCATTATGGTGAGACTGCCTGTGGGATGAAGATATGAATCAGTTGCTTCCCGAACACATTTAAAGTCCTGATTTCAATACAAAAATATTCTATGTACTTTATATTGCTTCTGCTTCTTTCCTACTTAGTTCCTTTCCTGTCTCTCTCTTGAAATTAAATGTATATTGATTAAGAGTTTTACAGAACTTAACTCACAATTTCTTAAAAAAAGTTGTGCTTTTCAATTCCTTGCTTTATTCAAATTTGTGTATAATTTCAGCTTCCAATATTTACCAACATTTTCAGTCAAAACGTAAAGAGAAAAACGCTTATTCCTAGTAAATACGATGTAAATCATTCTTTAGTTTCCTGAAAAAAATGGATGAATTTACATGTTCATATTTTAGCCTTTAGCTTATTTCTTCTAGCCATTAATTCTCCTTTTCTGTTTCCCCAAGTTATAATATACATATTAATATGCACACCAAAATGAAAATCTTTTAAATGTCACCTAAAAATAATAGTAGTATGATTGTTTCTTGGTCTTTATATTAGAAAACATTGAATCAGAATTGATATGATAGTAAAAATAATCTGGTATAAAGATCAAAACCTACTCTGTCCCTGTCCTGTGTATATGTGTGAGTGTGTGTGTGTGTGTGTGTGTGCACGCGTATCTTCACTGAGATGGTGATGGAATTTTTTTTCATCTTGATCTATTGTTACACTAAAATGTTGAATGACTGAGTTTAATATGCATCATGAAAATAAAAAAAATATTAGTACTGATCTGTAATGTTCAACGGTCTTGAGTTATATTTACGTGTTCTTTAGTTTCTAATTGGTGCAACCAGAAACTATATTTAAGTAATTGTTTAGTTCTGAAATCAGTATTTAACATGGGCATTTTAAATCTATGATGATCACTAAGCTACTAGAATTACATCATAGTTACTTGATTGCAGGAGTTAGATGGTTAAAGTGAGTCAATGTATTATGTGCCCAATGAAAATATTGCAATAATTTATATGAAAATAGCTCTCCACATAATTGATTTCTGAGGTACACATCATTGGAAGTAACAACAATGGCTTATGCATTGAGAAATGCACTGATTGATTTATTGTCAATTCACTTACTGTCTCTCATATGTACATAGATATATATATATAGCAGATATGATTATGGATTCTACATACATATTTATTTACATAAAATCTTTTACTTTCTTTGTCTTTTTCTTCACATGTGTATATGAAGATGTATGTATTTAAAATATATCAATTATATGGTTGTAAATAGACATAAATATATGCATAAAGGTGACACAGACTATCCATAAAAATAACATAACACACTACAATAAATTCTTCTCTAGAACAACTCATTTTCACCACCAGAAACATATATGTGCATTACTGTTGGGTGTACTGATAAAGTCCTTCAAGTGTAGCATGCTTAAATCTGAGGTAGGATAATTGCAAAACTGAAGTCTGGGCTAAATTGTGACTCATTTTCATATTTACCTAACTGTAAAGTATTGTCACATTATCATTTCAAAATACTATTAAGTCATAATTTCACAATAAAACTATTAAACTTTGCATATGTTCATACCTAATTGAGCATAAGTTGATATTTTAATTAATTAATGATATCTATAGATATTAACTTGAATCAATCTTGTTAATATATACAAATAGCATATTATTCAAAAATTCAGTATATATGTTTGTCTTAGTCTTAATTTTTATTATTTATTTATTTTCCCCAATCATACAAGCTCAATAGGTACCCCTGTGGTCCCCTCCCTACACCCTTACCCAGTCCCCCTTGCACCTTCTCCCCCCCTTTTCTTCTTCCTTTTACCTCCCTTTCTCCCAGTGCTTCCCCTTCTCCCCCCCCCCTTCCCTGGAGCCTCCTTTTGTGTGAATGCCAATCTACGCTCTGAGTTCTCCACTCTAGTGAGGTTTAAGGAATCAGTGGCATTGCCCAGAGCCCTTTCTTGGGTTCCCCTTTAGTATGGGAACATTACTATAACTGTTAATCCCTTGCCTCTAAGGATCCTAGTGCCTGTGATCCATGCTAGACTTTGGGTGGTTGTTGGTATGTCAGTCATTGCACAGGTCATGCAAAGTCCAATCATGGCTACTGTGGCCCTAACTTGTGTGGAGTATCTTGCATATCAATGGTTCTTTAGGCTCTTATAATCTTTTTTTTGGGGGGGGTAAAGTAGCATTTCATTGATTTTTAGCAAAGAAAATACTGCAAGTAATACTGCAAGTACTGCAAGTAAGTAGTGAGATATCTGGTTAAGGTCACAGATTTTCCTTCCTGGTCACTTGCAACTGATGGGGTTTGATCTCACCAGTCAGGGAGGGCATAGAGTCTGGCAGATAGATGGTAACCATTCTGCAAATGGGAGACTGATCCCCCCCTACCGTGGTCTCCTATTCTAATTCTATTTACCTTTGAATCTACTCTTATAGTAAGACTCCATTTTAAAAGCCTTTTATCTCTGGCTAGGAGGTGACATCTAATATCCATCAGGATGGAGCCAAGGACGGTACAGGAACAGCAAAACTTAGTCTCAAATTTTAAGAAACATTTGTTGGGGCTGGAGAGGTGGCTCAGGGGTTAAGCCTCTGCCTTGCAGGCAGAAGGTTCTGAGTTCGGATCCCAGACCTCACATATAGAAGCCAGGCGGAAGCGGGGTCGGCCTGCGTTTCTGGTCCTGGTAGGGTGGAGCCTATGAATCCCTGGGCAGAGTAAACAAGGAGGAGGTGGAGGCGGTCCATGGTGGTTCCCGAGTTCGTCCTTGATTCTACACACACATACACACATGTGCACACACGCACAATTGAATAAATAAAAAAAATAAAAAAGAATCATTTGTTGATTCTTAACTAATGATTATGTATACTTTATGAAAAAGCCTCATTTATTTTCTTCTATAAAATAATATGAATAAAAATCAATGATTTAAAATATTATAATATTATTAATGTTAAATAATTCACTATACTTTACTCTGGCTATTTATTTTTTTATTTAGAATTATGAACTCTACTATATCTTCCTAAACATCAGTTTGATTTCTATCTTTTGCAAACTTTCCATATAAGCTAAGTATTTTTTAGCCAATTAATGACAGTAAAGATTACTAGGCATACTTTGCACAAAGCACTTTTAAGTCAACTGGAGTACATGCTCTTTCTTTTACTTTTCAACTCTGTTTTTCCTCCTTACAAAATCTCCATGATATTGGAATGAGGAGAGCCATTTGCAACTTTGCAGTGAAAAAATATTCCATTGTTTCTTTTTTCATATATGAAAACTTGCTTTTGGTGTGTGTGTGTGTGTGTGTGTGTGTCCATGCATGCGCGTGTGTGTACAGGCATGTGTACAAGAGGGAATCTGAATGCATGTGCTTGTGGCAGCCCAAGGGTGACACCAGGAATCAAGAGGGATTGTTCTACGTCCTTGTTAATTTGCTCTGAGTGTTCCTAGGTTAAGTCTTCTAGGGCCAGAATTAGAAGCTAACCTAAAATACACATCATGTAGAAAATCTTCATAGAAAGATTTTCATGATTGTAAATATTTCAGAATATGGAGTAGGTACATGAAACAAATATCTAGAGGTAATGAATCTAAAAGTGTATGCCAACTTTGATAAGTGTATAATTCATTTTTTATTATCAGATGCCAAATTCATGCACTAAAAGTATCAATGTTCTTACTTATTTTACAAAGAAAATTAAATCTTAACTGAGCATCTGTACAACACAAGGCATCTTCACCAATTTCAAGAGTAGGTATTTTTTTTAAATATGATCATCAATGCTAAGAATGCCACTATCTAAACATATACATTATTAGATTTGCTTTTATGGTCATTTGATATATTGTTGGACATCCTATAATCCAAAATCAAAAGTCGTTCAATGATTTTTTCAAGGAAGCTAATTAATATCTAATTAGCATATGATTTTCAAATCAAATGGTTAAATACAATACATTTTAAAGGCACATTACTTACATAGTGAGGAATAACAGTTGGGTAAAATATTCAGGCTTTCTTTTGTGTAATTAAACTATAATATTTCTGTCGAAACCAGAAAATTTGTATGTGCTTATCACACTGTGGCTTGCTACCTATTATAAAATATAACATATGGGAACATGAATCTGAACAGAGGTATTTCAGGAATCTCACTTGTCATTGTATGGATGAAGATCTATGAAGAATAAAGTTTGCCTGTTTTGTGTTCAGAACCAAAGCTCAGTGGAGTTTTACTGCATAATATGTGAAAGAATCCCTGGACTCCGAATAATTACTTATTAATTTCTGTTATTTGTGCTTTAGAAAGGTTTTATTGGTGTCAAGTTGTCTCGCACATCCCATTTTTATTTCTTTTACTTTAACTTGGGTCACAAGCCAGAGTATAGGAAGATGGTGCTAATGTACGTATTCAATCTTCAAATCATAAATTAGAATTCATTATGGACTGAACTCTTCCTGCATAGTTCGTGTGTAACACTAATTCCACAAATTCACCGTAAGTGGCATTTGGAGACAGAAAGTATTTTAGATAAGTTTTATCCTCATGGTGGTATTAATAGCTTTACAAAAAATGGGAGAAGAATATTGGTATTGAACCTTGTTGCTGTCACTGGGTGACAAATTCTACCACATCAGGGGTGTCTGGAAAGCCTTGTCTGAAGCTGATAACCAGTGGACTTTTTCACATCTGAAGATGTGAGAAATAAGCAGTTATTTATCCTCTCTGCAGCCCTGCATGGGACATTCTGTTATAAATTCAAAAGTGAAAACATACAGAAGAGATGCAGCTAGTGTCCTCCTTTAGAGGACACTTATGTTCATCAAAAATCAAAGTTTTTCTGGAGATAACACAGGAAGCACCACTACTTGACAGATACGTTCATGCTGTTATATCCCAAATACATGCAAAATCAATTTCTTTGAATAAACCTTTGAAGGTTTTTATGGAGCTTTCATTCCATCAATATTTTAGTGTCTATAATATTCATTATTAGTATCATCAATAAATGTCTGTTAAGTATATTTGGCCTGTTGTGTAGTTGGAATCCCATGTTTTTCTGAAGGTTTTACAAATCAATACCTGTGAACTAATGTAAATGGGTACTGAAGTCCTCTGCTATTATTGTCTAGCAGTCTCGTTTTTCTTCAAGCCTTTTAATATTTACACATTTTAATCTCTGATATTGGGGGCATGTGTACTTATAATTACTATAAATTTTTCATGATTTGACACTAATTATAAAATATACAGGCAATAGCTTTTTAATTTACTTTAGTGCCATTTTATATGAATGTAGAATAGCTCTTCATGTCTGCCTGTGATATTGGTCTTCACTTAACTGCATATTGAAATGGTTATATATATCAAAGCACACAACTAACATGGTAAAAATACAAACTGCAGATTTGGGATACTGGAGGCTAGCTCTATATCATGAAATTGGTTAGTTTCCAAAATAATAAAGAATTCAAGGAATGTAGAAGCATAGATAAACATAAAATTAATAAATAAATAAACATTAAAATAGATTAGATTAAACTCTCAGTGTTTTCAATCATTATAGAATCACAAATCAAATATACCTTGAAATCAGTTTTTGCCAAAGTAAGATGGCTATTATAAAACAGAATCATTTAAGTGGATGCTGAGAATGTAGACTCCATGAGTATTGTTGGTCAGAATTTGAATTAATACAGACACTAGCAGAAAACATGAACCTTGAAATGCTAAATAATTCTGCTACATGACCCAGCACTTCCTCCATGACATGTATCCCTAAAGAAAACTGACTCGATAAAGTGAAGTCAAATGTTTATTTTTGGATATATATATATAATCAATCTAAATACCAGTCAATAGTAGGACTAATCTCCTTCTCTTTCTCTCTCTCTCTCTCACACACACACACACACACACATATGCACACACATTTGTATATGTACAACCATCTTCATCTATACCTTTCAGTCTTTATATTTAAGCTGCAAAATACTTGACATTCTATCATTTGCACCATGAAATGAACCTACAGAACATTTTTCTAAATGACATGCCTCACTAACATGTAGCCTCTAAAATAATGTTACTACCTGAATTATTAATAATGCATGATATATCTAATTACCATACAAAACTTCATATTGTAAAACTGTCAAAGTTTGAGTATGACCTTTCCCCCAAACAGTTCATGCGTTTGAACCTTTAGCTGCTGTGAACGCTTGGGAAGGTGGGCCACCTTTTAGAGGTAAAGAATTGTAGGAGGAAAGCAGGTCACAAGGGGCTGGTCCAGGTACGGTAGCTGGACCCTGCTTCTTCTTGTTCTCTTGATCTTTAGGCTTAGGCTGCTGGGTTCCATACCCACTGTTACATAATTCTGCCAACCATTTCCCCTTTTAAACTGCATGTGTGGAAGTATTATATCAAAGAAGAGTAACTGTAACAAATACATTGATATGAAAAAATTTTATTTCAATCAAAGAACAAGGGATTAATTTTTGAAAATTAGACACTAAAAATTCAAGAAACAGAAATATTTACCCAGTCATACATAAAAACATTTTTGCTAGAGATGACCTTATTGTTCTTCTTAAAAAGATAGACTACCTCATTAGTGCAAGCCTCCAAAGAACATGAATAGTGTTGATAATTTGAAATTGTGTAATTACATTTTTTCATTGTGGGAATAACTCACAAGCCTGATTGTAATATCAAGAAATATCATTGAATAAAATAATTTATACTATATTCTTAAATTTATATATGATCTTAATTAATATGTAATTTACGTTTTATGTATTCTTCATTTCCTGTTTTATTTTCTTATTTGCCTACTGATTGATGGAAATTATTCTGAGTCCTGTGCATTCTTGGCATGCACTTAATTCTTTATCTAAAATTCTTGTAAAGCACATTTGTTCAAAGCTTTAGGCAATGATTTTTCTCTGTTCTATTATCACAAATTTATAGCATTTTAATTTTGAAAATTTTTAATTCTTTAATAAACTTTACTCAGGAAACATATGTGAGAGATATTTTTGCCTCTAAAATTTCTCCTTTGCTTTTCTCTCTCTCTCCTTCATGGATTCATTATGATTCTTAGGATGACCTTGAATTTAAGCTTCTATCTTCAAAGTGCTTTGCCAACATGTACATCTTAAATTCTTCCTATGGAAGTCCTAAGTAGCTAGACTCTATATGGTACATTTTAAAAATATATTACATTATTAAAGTTATCACATTTTTTAATTTCATTTTTTTATTTTTCAACTTTGTTTAGTGTGTGTGTGTGTGTGTGTGTGTGTGTGTGTGTGCATTAGAAGGCACTGAATGTGCTGTAGAGGATGAAGAGTGATTTTGGGAATCATCCTAGATTTCTTCTACCTCATTTTTGCTGCACTCTGGGATTTCCCAGGTTCCACCTATTAGGGCCAAAAGTGCTGACTGCCACCATTTCAATGTGGTGATTTTACATGGGACCTGGATCAGAACACAGGACCTTCTGCTGACCAGGCAGACTTTTAATCCCTGAGTCATTTCTATAGCCCAATCACACTTTCTTATATTTTTCTTAATTTAATCATTTTATCAATCCTAATAATTCTGCTATGCCACATGCTTCATTTTTAAATGTTCACTTTACAAAGACACTAAAAAAGGAATGATATAAGTATTTCTCTCTTGATATAGCTAAAAGAAATTATTAATCTTTGTTTAAAATCTTCATTAATAAGCTACATGTTCATACAAGTGTCCTAATGGAATACAGCAATATCCTCAAAATTTGCAGCAGTCCAGTTAGGATGTTGACAGCCACTCTGCATCTCAGCATTATTTCAAAGCTGAGACTGGTCTCTGCCAGCATGTTGTTTGAGTAAACCTAGAGAATAATCATGCTACAAAAGTATCAGACACACAAAGATAGTCAAATGTGTTCCTACATGGAAACAGCCAAAAGCAAACCTGAGAAAACCAACTTGAAAAGACAACAAATTTACCTATACTTCTAGAACCTTCATCTTTGGTAAATTGTTTTATGTAAAGACATAATATTTGGAGCACAGGATAGAGCAAAACCTCTCAGGAATCAAAAGAAAAAGACTATATGTCGGAGTCAAATACTCCTCTCTATGGTCGTGCCTTAGAGATGTAAAACACTGTCTCCAGAGCTCACCTCTTCATGTCCACCATGATCAAGGACATTGAACTGTGGAACAAGCATTAAACATGGCCCCATTAGGAACATCCCAAATCTAACCTGTACCAATCATTCTAGAATCATTTTCTAGATGCTCACTGGTCACATTCACTGAGACAGTAAATTGCATCTACTGGAGTTTCTAAAGGAGTAATGTCGCACCTTTCTAACACAGAAGTAGATCTTTTAACCAAAGTCTAAAGAACTAAGGGTAAGAATGTCTTCTGCTTTGAATGAGGATATGAGGTAGTGTTGCAAAGGAAGCCTTAAAATATTTTTATAATGATAACTAACATATTTTCTTTCTTATTTGTAATCCCTGGGGATGAAACAAAGAATGTACTTCTATTTTACTGTGTCCTTTAGAAAAAGAAGAATTTCTTCAATCTACTTTGAAGTTTCTTTTTTTTTAATTAAGAATTCCCCTTTTATGCAAGCATAATGAGTGGTTGCCCCACCCACCCCCTTCCTCTCCTTCCCTTCCCTTCCTGTTTGCACCTTTTTCTTTCCTTTTTTTTTCACCATTCCATCACTCCTTCTGAAAAAAACTGAATGGGAAGTCAAATATAAAATTATAATAAAAAAGTAAAAGATAGAGGTGCAGCCCTCATGCTGAAGCAGGAGGCTTTAAAAAATGGAAATAAAGTTCATTTGCAATTTTAAAAACGTTAACGATAATTTTTAAAATGTGTTAGTGATACATATATAATTAAGTTTTTTAAAGCCACATATACATTTCAAAATTATGAATTCCTGGTTTGCATATACTTCAATAAAGTTATCTTGTAAAAAGGAAGACTTCGTGTATAGGAGAAAAGAAACAATATAGTTGATGTTTCCTCCCTTTGAGGCTTTGGTAGGATCAACCTTACTTCTTTACAACCTTTATTTCTTGAATATTCAACTCTACTTTTGCTTAAATTTTAAACAGTAAAATGCTGTAATGAATTGAAGAGTGTTTATCATTTTCAATCTCTGTCATGCTTTGGAAATTGTGCATATATGTTTGGAAATAGGACATAATGGAGAAACATTCTTTGAATGCTTTTATCTTTTCTCCACATAGTGAGAAATATAGTGATAGCTCACATGATTTTTGCTACTAGCTAGGTCAAGGCAAGCCTTTTTTTTCCCAACACATCAAAGGGTTGTCAGTATCACACAAGTCACTGAAGACATGAAGGATTTATCAAAATCTGACAAGTAACTTATTGTATTTGCTTGTCCCTTATGAGTTTGCCTGTTGTGAAATGTAAACTCTCTTAAGACAGATAATGAGACATGTTTTCCTATCTCAACTGAGAAAATAATATTCTGCATAGAATAACCAATTAAGAAATGAGTAGCTATTGAATTATGTTCTTCCCTCCCATATTGAATGTTGTCCATTTCTGAATATCTTATACCTTCTCTTTGAATCATGATTCCTCTAAAACGTTGTAACTCTTCACTGTAATTTTCTTACTAGACTAGAGATTTTTGAGAATCCATTGTCTCTTTGTAACAGTTATTCTTAACTATTGTTGTGAGAGAACACTCAGTCAATCAACTTAAAGGAGAAAGGGAGGTTTATACAGCTTATAGTTCCAGAGGGAAGGTACAGTCTCTCAAAGCAGAGGTGGCATGGCTGGCTGGCCAAAGCTGAAGGAGGCTGAGTCATTGTAGGCATCTTGGAAGCTGAGAGCTGCAGACTGCTTGCATCAAAGGCTGACTTCTCCTGGAGGCCCACCACTTGTGACTGCCTTCCTCAGCAAGGCTCCACTTCTCAAGGTGCCATGACCTTGCCAAACACATTGGACTGTGGGGGATACATTTCAAACCATGACACTCTTGTACTTTGTTCTGTAAGTTTGACAATAGCTAATTTAGTGAATTGCATTTTTACAATGACAATAAGAAAAAGACTACAATCGCTATATGGATTAAAGCACTCGCAATGGAATTGATGTAGTTGTAAACCGTATTTTATGATGTATAGACAATATAATCTGTAAGTCCACCATATCTTGATGACATTTTGTCTGAATACTTATTCCACAAATGATATATCAAATACATACCAAAGCCAAAAGTTCTTTTAACATTTGCATTAAGTTTGAAATAAAAGGCTAAGCAGAGAAAAATGTTATAGTTTAATTTAAACTTTTAAAAATATGTATGTGCTTTAATGAATTCTAGGTTTTTTAAATAAAAGGTATATTTCTTATTCCTGAAATATTGCAGTAGCAATTGTAAATTGAATTGTAGGTATCTCTATCCTGTAAGTAAAAATGTAAATGAAAGTGCCTGTAGCTATATGTAGAATTCTTTATAGAATAATCTTCAATTACTTGAGAAAATAGGTATTATTAATTTGTCATTGTTAATCACTATTATGTATATATGTGCCACAGATGCTCTTTCTACTACTCTGAAACAAGACTTAAACACAAACAACTTTAAAGAAGAAAGGGAGATTTAGTTGGCTTGTGGTTCCAGAGGGGAAACAGAGTCCATTATCGAGGAAAAGGCAAGGTTGAATAGTGTTATCTGCTCATCATGGAGACCCAGATAGCAAGACTATAAGAGCAAGCCTGCAGCTGAAGCAGGGTGGAATAACCAACATCAAGGGCTGTCCCCTGTGGCATGTTTTCTTCCACCTTCCTCCCAAAGGTGTTATGCTCTTCCCAAACTACAGGAGTCCAACACCCATGATGTGGCATCTCTCCACCCACTCACACACTCATTGACATGATTACACAGCGCCAGGCTGTGATGACAAAGAAAGTTAAGCCTGGCTGCCCACGCCTCTGCCTCAGCCCTCCAGAGATTTGGCCATGGAAGGGGCGTTTGTCAGAGCAAAATCACAGTTTATTGGGGGTAACAAAAAAGCTCATATAGACAAAGGACCACATGGCACGAACCAGGCAGCCAATTGTGTCAAAGGTCAATACATCCTTCAGGTTCTTAGAGGTCAAGTCCAATGTAACTCAGCACAGAAGGCAGGTTAATACCTGAAAGCCAATTAGGGCTCTCTGTAATGTGATCAGAGTTACACCCAGTAAATTAGCTCTCAGCACCATCTTTAGTCCCATGTGCTCGGCTATGCCCTGGGGCAAATTCTGTGTGGGCCCAACATCTGGCCCTTTTTGTTTTAGCAGAAACTATACATATGTCCAAAGTCCCATCAGTCTCAGTGTGAGCTTTTGCTATTGTCCAGTGTTGGTTGGTTTTCTCACTCAGGCAGGTTGGCATCAGTGCCAGGCAGCAGGTAGCTTAGGGAAATTGCATGTGGCTCACATGGGCAATACAGGCCTCCCTGGTCTGTCATTCCTACATATACAAACTTTGTGGCAGCCAGCGGGAGCCAGAGTGCTTTTTTGCTCTGACCTTGTTGACCCTGCCTCAGAGGGGTTCCAGCATGATGGACTGCATGTGGCTTGGGTTGGTCACCACCCGCGTGTGCAGCCTTACCCATCACTGACTGTCAGCCTTGGAAGGATCTCTCCTCTGGAAGGCATGCTAGGATATGTGGCTAGTAGATTAGACCAAGGTCTTATGAGCCTCCAAGCTTGAATCGCATCTCTGGTGGGGCCATGGCATGGATATCAAGGGCCATAACTGTCTGTATCATGGTCTTATTGATGGAGCACTGCTGAGAGATGTGCTGAGAAAACACTTAAGTTATACAGTTATTAAAAGAACAATTTTTACTAGATGCTAGGTCAAATCCAGATCAACTCCACCTTGGTTTAGGCAAGGTATCAATCAGGCCATCTTAAGTTAGGCCCGGCCTATAAGGATTACAGTTGGCATCTTCCTTGAGCACCATGGATAGTTTCTGACAGAGAAAGAGCAAGGAAAACTGCCTCAATGGCTTTTTATTCCTTGGTTTAGTTTGTTAGTCTGAGGATGATTCTTTTGAGTCTCCTTCATGAGGATCCTCCTGTGGATAGAATTTGAGATTCCTTGCCAGAATCCATATCGGGGAAGACTCTGCAATTGGGAAGACATATCCAAATCCTCTTCCCATAGTAATTAAGGGATCGGGACCCCTCCAATGCCCAGTTGGGGGGTCCTTCTAATGCACCTTTACAAGAAGGTTTGGTGGATAAGCTTCCCCAGTGTTTTTGGAATCTCAATTCATATTGTCCTTTTTGAAAATTTAAAACGTTGATGGTAAATAATGCCAACCCTAGCTGTTGGTGTGTGCTTACTCCCCTTTTTTGTTTTTGTAATTGGGCCTTTAAATGTTGGTGATTCTTTTCAACAATGGTTTGTCCTTGGGGATTACATGGGATTCCTGTGGTATGAGTAATATGCCAAGTCTAAAAACAGTTCTGTAAAGTTTGACTAGTAAAACAAAGGCCATTATCTGTCTTAATTTGGTTGGGTAATCCTAGGGTGGCAAAGCATTCTAAAAAATGTGACTGTGCATGTTTTGCCTTTTCTCCTGTATGTGCAGACGCCCAACATGCTTGAGAGACTGTATCTATGGAAACAAAGACATTTAAGTTTACCAAATGGTGCATAATGAGTAACACCTGTTTTACACAACATATTAGGTTTTAGTCCTCGGGGAATTACAGGGGTTCCTGTTCCCTGTACAGGTGGAACTTGGAGAAAGTTTCACAGGACTTGCAGGTCAACAATTTTCTTTAAGTCCTTTGGAGGAATTTGAGGGAACCTGTGGAGTAAGCCCCTCCAATTAAGGTGAGTTAAACCATGTAAGTCACAGGCTTCTTGAAATTTAAGAGCCCATATTTTTTGTGAAGCTAATTTATCAACTAAGGCATTACCCTGGGCTGGGAACCCAGACAGACTACAGTGACTCTTTAAATGTTGTAAATATACAGGCTTTTCTTGTCCTTCTAATGTAGATTTTAGTTCCATCATAAGGGGCGATATGGGATTGCTACCTAACTTTATATGAGCATTTATTATCCCTGGAAGTAAATTTACAATGTATAGACTGTCAGACAATAAGGTAATAGCCTCTTCCTTTTCCTTTAATGCCATTATAACTGCCAACTGCTCTTTATACTGAGCGGATCCCTGGGTAGGGTGTTATTATTGTTTGTATGACTGAATTAAACTTCCTGGAGCAAAGGTAGCATAAGTGGATCCAGTTTTTCCTCCATCTGTGAACACATATGGGACACTTGGTATAAGCATTTTAACAAAGAGTTTGGGCTCAGCAAACAGTAAGCACTGAAGGGGCATTACCCATTTAGATGGGCCATAATGGCAACTTATCTCTCCTAAATATCCTTCTAATGCAAAAGCCAACCGGGGGTGATATTTAGTCAGCCTATAGGGAAAGACAATAGAGTCTGGGTCTTTACCCTAGTGTCTACAAGTCTGTTCATGTCCTTTTTTTTTTTTTTTTTGAATCATATTTGTTAATTCATCTGTGGTGGTATAAACTATAGGGGAGTTCCCAGGGATTTGTGGATCCATTGTAGAATTTCTCCAATCTGTGACAGGGATGCTTCAAGGAGCCCTTTTCCTGAAATTACCCATAGGATAATAAGTTTTTCAGGATTGTATCTAGCCGATTAGGCATTTATAAGGGAATCTGGAACTGTTCAATTATCTAACGGTGGCATTCCTGTAATGTAATTGTATCTCCAGGCTGTCTGCCAGACAATAGGTTAAAAAGAGGGGTGAGGGCCTTGGTGGAGATCCCCACTCATAGCCTAAGTCAATTTATCTGACTTAATAATTGTTGTAAACCAGTGATAGAAATATTGTCAAGCACATTTATAAATGGTCTGAGAGATAATGCCCACGTAATTGTCAAATGGGTTCCTAGAACTTTGAAAGGAGGCACATATTGAATCTTATCAGGAGCAATACATAAGTTTTCCCATTTTAAATATTTAATCACCTCTTGCATAAGGGATTGTAATTTAGTTGGATCTCTATCTCCGATAATAATATCATCCATACAGACATATGTAAGAATATCTTTATTTTTTAACAGTGGTTTAATCAGTCTATACACATATACAAAGCCTGGACTATTAGCCATTCCTTGTGGGAGAATTAGCCATTCATATCTTTGGTCTGGGCCTGAAAAGTTCATAGATGGAACAGAACAGGCAAACTTTTCGCAGTCTGCAAGGTGCAGTGGAATAGAAAAGAAACAGTCCTTAAGATCAATGACCAGAAGGGTATAGTCTGAGGGGATGGCTATTACCCAGGGCATCCCTCTAAGAGGGTGCCCACTAGCTTTATCCGTTTGTTGATCAGTCTTAAATCTTGTGACATATGCGATTTCCCAGAGGACTTTTTAATAACAAGCACTGGTATATTCCACGTACTCATAGACAGGTGCATGTGGCCTTGATTTAGCTGTTGATCTACTATTTCTCCTAGGGCCTTTAGTTTCTCTTCGGGTAGGGGCCACTGCTCCACCCAGACTGGTTTGCCCGGTTCAGACTCGATCTGGGGGCTGCAAAGGGCAGTGGCCCTTAGAATTGAGGGTGAACCAGAGGAACTTTTGGGGTCTCCCCCTGACAGGTATGAAATTTAGAAAACTTGTTTTCAGGCACAGTTTCTATTGGCTCATGAAACCTAGAGGCCTCCTCATGATCTAATAGGTCTTCATGGAATGCTCTATTATCAGTAGTCAAAACGGCCTGCATTTGCCCCAGGATGTCCTGTCTTAGTAAATTGGCTGAAAGCCCAGTGACCACAAGGAGTCACATATCTTTGGAATCATCAGCATGCTGCCACACTACCCAGGAGGCTGTTTCTTCTGACTGTATGTTCCCTCTGACTCCCAGAACTTTTGGACCAGTCGTTAAGGCTTGGGGCCTTTCCTTTCTAGACCAGTCTAATTTAAGATCCTCAGGGGTCTCCCTTTGTAAGGGTCCCCATGCTCCTCCTTTGGTTAATGAGGCTGGAGGCTTCCCTGGAGCTAGATTAAAGGCTTGCTCTCCAGATCAAATCTTGATCTACAGTCTTTTCTCCAGTGAAGCCCTTTGGAGCACCTAGGGCGTGGAGTTGTAGGGAGTTTAGCCCCTCCTACTTCCCTCGGGTTCCTTTCCTCAACCTGAGGGCACTCCCACCTGAAATACTCCCTCTTGGCCCTGCAGGCAGGGTGCCAGCTTTAAGGCCAATGCCTGAGTCATAGTGTCAGTCACTGCCTTTGTCTGTGTCTCTAGGGCTGCCACAAGTGCCTGTTTTTGAGTCTCCACATACTGTGAAGCAATAATCCAGGTGCTGATGGATCTCTCCTTAAGACATGACTTGCTATTTTGTGGTCTCCACTCATCCCTTCCCATACCAGCAATTTAGTAAATTGTTCCCTTAGGGGATCTGGGGGAAGTTTATGACAGAGACTTTTTTCCACTCAGTCAATGAACTCAGGGAGGTTCTACCTGGGTTTTGTACAATGCCTGCTAGAGGTGCTTCAGAAGGACCTTCATCTAGCTTTTTCCATGCTACTAATCCTATAAAACGGAACTGATCCTGGTATGGCACTCCTATGGCAGCCTGCTGGACCCCAGTAGAAAATTGATCTGTTGTCTGGACAGCATTTCAAAACTGATTGGGACCTAGGCCTGAGCATTTTGATTGTGCTCAGCTTGGACCCTGCATTCTTCTTTAAATAGTGCTGCCCACTTAATGAATGTGGGGCTGGGGAGCACCGCTCTGGCCATATCCATCCAGTCCTTAGTAGTGCAGGGTTGGTGAGCTAGATTTTGAAGGAGGGCCTGGACCCAAGGGTAATTTGGGCCATCCTCTAGAACTGCTCTCTTTAACTCTTTTAAATCCTTTGCTTCCCAGGGATACCATACTGCGGGGCACTTGCCTCCTGGAATTTAAGTTAACAGGATAGGCTTGTACTTGATATGCCTCAGCATGTGTGGGCTCCAGCTTTGGGTTCCCTGCTCTAGCCTGGTGGGGGCTAGCATGCCCACCTGCGGATTCAGGATGGGTTTTTCTGAAGGCATATGGGGGTGTCTTTCCCTTTGTCTCCTGAGCAGAGTTAAATCTGGATACAGGGAACCACTTCCTGTTCTTGGTGATCACATAGCCTCATCCCCTTGATAAAAGGAGCAGGGCACTCTCTCGCATGGCAGCCATTTTCCCACATAATTTTCGGGTTCTTGGAACAGGCACCTCCCTTCCTCCCCTCGGGCGGGCAGCTCTGCACAATGGCACTCACAAGAGGGAAGCTCTGCCCCCTCGCCAGGATTGACAAATCACGACATTATGTAGTAACATGCATGCACAGAAATATAAACACTACTGAATTTGCTTTATCGGGAAAGAAAAAGGATTGTAATATGGTATTTGAGTAATTTTACCCTCAAGTGACTGGCCTCACAGATTCTTCTTTTTCCTTTATTTTTATTAGTAGTACTCGGGATCAAACCCAGGGTCTCATGTAAGCTAAGATTATTTTGCCACTGATTTCTATTCCCAGGGGTCTCTTTGAAGTAGAAGTATATTCAGTTTATATCAAATCTCCTTTTATTCTTAGTGTCCTTAAAAAAAAAAATAGCTGGCATGATCTACACTTTTGAAGGATACTACAGATGCCTCATAATTATAATGAAACCAAATTTGAAATATGAATTCCTAGCCCAATGCTCATTGATATTAACTTCTCCCAGTAATAAATTAAATGCAATGGGAAACTTTGGGTCTAAAACTGAACGAGTGAAAGGAAATGCTCCATCTGTGGGTGACTTGAAAAGAAGTAACTTGATACACCACAAGGACCCGAACCTTGAATGCATAGTAGCCAAAGTGACATGTAGGGAGGAAATGGGAGGGAGGGGGAAATGGAGGGAAGCAGAGATAAATACTCAATATGCTTGTAAAAGTGGAAAAAATTTAAAAATAATAATATTGCATAATGATCTTAAGAAATTCATTTACTACATTGTTCACATACCTCCACATCTCCAAAGTTTTCCAAGAGTAATATGGACAAATGTCTTCTGGAGATACATGTTTTGGTAAGAACTCCTTTTCCTAAAATAAAAAAATGAGAATAGTTAATATAAGTTTTATTTTCCTGACACAAACCGTTGAATGTAGTCAAAGTCAATAAATATTATTTTGAATGCTCTAAGAAAAAATACTGGAAAGAATCAATTCGTTGAAAACTTATCCACACTCCTTATGTGTTCTGTACTAGTCATAAGCCTGCCAAAAGAGCCTGAGGAAGAAAGGGTTTCTTGCAATATGCAGTTACAGAGGCTTGGAGTCTTTTGTGACAGGGAAGACATGGTGGAATGAGTAGAAGGTTGTTGATTGTGGTAGTCTTCATGCTCAGGGAGCAAAAAGAGAGAAGAGGAAATAGAATCAGACAATGAAAATACAAGGGGTCCCTGTCCAATACACACACACACACACACACACACACACACACACACACACACACTTCTACCTTCAAGGCCTGCTGAAAGTTTCATAACCATTTCAAGTTTTACCATTCAAAGACTGAATATTCTAGCACATAAATGTTCTGGCAAATATTTCCCACCCAACCTGTAGCACCTTATAAATTTCATATGCTGCAACAACTTTTTGTTTTTAATATTAACTTTACTTATAATTTTGTACATGTATATGGTGCATGTAAGCATATTTGTCTGCCATTGACCTCTTTTTTGTCTATTAAATAGTAAATTTTATTTTATTTTTAATTATTATTTTATTATTCTAATTTTACAAACATATGAGTGATTGCCCCTGACTCCCCCCCTTTCTTTCTCCCTTGCTCCCCATTTCCTTTTTTACCTTCCCTTCCCTTCACCAATCCATCACTTTCCCTCCTCCCCTCCAGACTGCTTCTGTGGGCTCCAAAGTTTCCTTCCCATGCTACAACAATTAGAATTTTCTGTAGTTTGAATTATCTCCAAGAAGTAGATATTTAGACTTGGCTGTTGAATTTCAATGCTATTGTGGCTCTATAACCCTAAGAAATGAGGCCAAGATGCAGGAGTTTAGGTCCTTGGGGAAATGTAATTAAAAAGTTGATGGAATGCCATCATATTCATACTCCTTCTCCTCCTCCTATTTTTCCTTCTTCTTCTCATGCTCCACCTCCTCCTTCTAGTTTAGTTACTGGTTACTCAAGATCCTTCTCTACAGAAGATGCTATTTTTTCTTCTGTTGTTTTCCTTGGCTATAGCATTCCTGTGTGTGCTTGAGCAGAGTATGTTGAAGACAGTAAGCAGTGATGTTACCAACAATCTGGTTCTGACCCAGTGAAGTGCTTTCAAATATGATTACTCAAGCAAAAATTCCTAAGTTGTTTTGACTCCTTTAAAACTATTTGGAATCACAACAAAAATAATTTTGAGTCTTTATGCTTGCTGGAAGAAGAAAGGTGACAGAGGAGTGTATTCAAGTTGTGGATCATCCTTCAAGGTGATAACGTCATGGTAGTGGAAGGAATTATCTGCTGTTAACCCCTCAAGACTGCAACACCTTCCTCTCCTCACTCCTCCATGCAGAAAGAGGCAGAGACCAGACAACAAATAGTGCTGGATTAGAATCCTCAAGGTCCACTCTCAGGGACAGGTTTCCTCCACCTCTTAATGTCTTACAAAGTCCCTGAAACATTCATCCGTAACACATACTAATTATTTTTGCAGTAGAACTAGTAGGGGAAATTTTATGCTCAATCCCAAATAGTGAAACATGAATCAACAAAAAATGTAAACTCAAATTTCAGAAGTAAGATATCCTTGATGTAAACATAGAATTGAATTTCTAGTAAAGATTCAACTAATTTTAATAGACATCATTTAGTTCACCTGCATAGTTGCTGATAAAAGACTATAAGATGGCTTAAGGGAATAAGGGGTTTATTTTCTCTTACTGATAGTCCAGTTACAGTCAGTCTGTAATCCAGCTTGATGGGAGAGCATTCACCAACACCAGGCCAAGGGAACTGATCACACCATCTCTACCTAACAGACCAGAGAGAGCGATCCTTACTTGCCAGACCAGCATGTCTGTCCAAGTGTACAAAAGGATGCCTATGTCCTCAACTGGTTCTCAGTAGTTTATTCATCTGTTTAAGGGCTAGTCCCACCCACCATAGGCTGGGCCTTCCACTTCAGCTAGATAATCTCTTGCAGATTTGCTCTGGGCTTAACCCAACCACTAATCCTCCACAAATGTGCCCAGAGCTCAAACCCTCAACAATAAAGTTGACACCTGTGCCTAACTATGACAGATATGAAAACACAATTTCATGCTGACAGATCAATTCTGTTAAGGAAGTACAATACAGAATATGAAGACATTTATATGCAAAGGCATTCTTTGTCATTTGTGATTGGTGCTGCACAGGAGAGGAAGGCTCTTTTACTCAACAGTTGAGCTACCTATTGGCTATTCATGCCCCAGTGAGTGTCTGGACCCTTGACATTGCAGGCATCCTTGATGGGATTGATGGATCACACATGCAGAGAGATGTGGGAATGAAAGATATCCCTGAAAGGGAAATCTGCAGAGTGGGATGGGAAGAATTGTGGTTAGTATTAAAGGATGAAAACACACAAGTTCATTGAATATGTATAGCAATGTTTCATGGAATACAAAAGAAAGAAGAGCAGGAAGCAATTCACGTATTATGAAGAGCATGAATTTTCTCCAAAGATGTTTATGTATGGAAATATAATATTATTCTTGCTTAAACTAAGAAAAGTTTAATCAATAGTAGAAATGGAAATATGCAATAGGTCATTGTATTTACGAAAATACATGACTAAACATGTATACACCCCAACACGAATGAGAGGGTAGAAAAAGAGAGGGGGGAGAGAAAGAGAGAAGGAGAAAAAGAGAGAGAGATAAAAGGATGATAAGACATATAGCATGAATAGAGATTTTGTCTTTTTAACCTTGTCTTCTTTTTTATTATTTTTTCTATTTTTACAAGAATACTGAGTATTCATCCCAGTTTTCCTTCCTCCCTCCTTCTTCCTTCCCATCTCCTCCCTTCTCTTCATTATTCCCTCCCAATACCTTCTACCCTTCTGCCCACATGCCTCAATGGATTGCAGGGTTCATTCTGGCTTGTCTACTCCTGTGGGGTTCCAATCTTTCAAAATTTCCCAGCATAAGAAGAGGAGGGTAGTGTAACAAGCTAAAGCAGGTAGGTAACTTGTTTCACTAAACTTGTCTTCTTACTCTGGGATATTTTGAAAGATTGGATTTTTTCAACTTTTCCTCCAATTAATAATCTACTAAGAATATAATAGATTGTGACTTGCATGGGCAAAATGTCGTAAAAGCACAAGTGGGTATATTTGAAAACTTGAAGTTCAAACATAGGGGTAGAAAAATTTAAAAATATTAAAATCCTTAAACAACAAGCTTTACATTAATCTGAAAACCATGATTACAGTAGGTAAGGAAGGAAAGGGTAAAATTCACAGATTCAAATATTATACACATTGTTAATAAGATAATCTGGTCACTAGTGCTGGAGTCATAACACTCAGATTCCTTTGTTCAACTTCAATCTACAGTTAACATATTTAAAAAAATACATTGGAAATTGAATTCCTAAGAAATATAAGTCCAAATAAAAATAGAGAGAAAGAAGTTCAAAACTTCCTTCCAATTAACTAAGGAAATAATTTGCTACATGTGTAAGACACAGACTGTTTGTTGTAGCTGCCTTTATTACTGAAAAGTAATGTTATAAATTTTTATAGATAGTTGTAAATTCTTATAGTCAGTTTCACCTGTGTGCAATGCCTCACTTTCTCAGGGAAGACACTCTGTTTAGGTCAGGATCCCACAGTACCAAATACTGTTAATGCTTATACAAGGACATTTTACTTCATTCATTGTCACTAACTCCACTACATTTCAAGTGGAAATAAATTATTCGCTCTAAATATATTCTGGAGCTTGAATATGCCCAAAGAAGAGTAACCAGAAGCTATCAGAGCTTTGACCACAACAAACTCTCTGATGGAAACCGTGTTAGAAGCACACAAGTCAAATATTGAGAATCCAAATAAGGGATGTCTAAGTTAATTTTGCCAGAAATGAAAAATAGGACTTTGATTTATTCCATGTCCTGTTGTTTAATTTTTTAAATAGTGTTCCTCAGAGGGACAAAATAATTTAGAAAAATAAGCTGAGTTCACTTGACCAGCATTCAGTACTCTTCCTATTCTTTTCAAAGCAATAGCTATCCACATAGACATAGGTGACACTATTTTAGGGTCCACCATAAATCAGATTTGAAGGTAAGAATAGAGAAAAGTTTCCTTAGCTCCCAGTATTCAATTAGCTTCATCTTTTTGGAAGTCTGTGACTCCTCATGTGTAATATATGTTCAGTGATTTTTTTCAATGAGTTCTCACTCATTTTACCCACATAAAGCATCCAAGACAGATGATCTATGAAAGAAACCAGTAAAAATAATTTAGGATGTAAATTATATGAAAAAAGAAATTCTTTGCATGTAATGTATTTTCTTTCTGTTTATAGTATCTGTACCGATCATTTCTGTTTTTATTTAGTAAGTTTTGCTTATATGATGTCTTTCTTTCATATATGCAGTACTACCTAGCTAACAGTTGTAGTCATATGAAAATCACTGCAAAGTAACAGCTATAGTACAGATAGAATTTTCAAAGTTTATGAAACCATGATTTTATAAAAAGATTGGATGGATATCAATAATGACAAAAGATAATTTTTGAACTTTCATGTATTGCATAAACGTGATTAATTAAAGCAAAGAAAAAACCAAAAGTATTGCAACAAGAAACACCATCTCTAATTCTAAAAATAGGATAAAATCCACTGTTTGGGCAAAAATAAGAAGTCTGAAAATCCTAAATTTGAAAATAAGAAATTTGCCTTACAAACACCACTTTTTAAAACTGAGTAATTCAAGTAGTGAAAAACAACTGGGCTGCAGTGGCTTGGACTTGTGTAAAAACATGAGTTCTTATTTACAAGATGGTCTACAACACAGGACACTATGAAGGATGGATATCACTTTGATTTAAGATCAGCAATGTTCACTAAGATTAGAACATGTGGAAATAGATGCCTTGGGGAGCTGTAGGCACTGAAGAGTGACCAGAGGCTATCAGAGCTTTGACCATAACAAACTCTCTGACACAAGTCAAATGCTGAGAATCCAAATAAGGGATGTCTAAGTTAATTTTGCCAGAAATTACAAATGGGACTTTGATTTATTCCATGCCCTGTTGTTTAATTTTTTTAAATAGTGTTCCTATTCCTAAGTTCACTTCACCATGAAGATCTCAAGTTTGCTGAGACCAGAGTAGTATAAAACTCTCCGGCTCAATGACAATGTTAGATAGGGACTGTTAAACATTAGTATTGAATATTATTTAATATTATATAAATATGAGAGAAAGAGAGAGAAAGAGAGAGCGAGAATATGCTATAGCACAAAGGTGGACTTGAGAGGACAATTTTACAAGTCATTTCTCACTTTCCACCACGTAGGATTCTAGATATTGATTTCACATCATCATGTTGTGAGCAGTACCTTACCAACTTAGCTAGCTCACTATCCCTTTTCCATAATGACTTTTTCCACAATATGGTTTGGAACCTTTATTCTTTTTAAAGAGTCAGAGAAAGGCATTATCTTTAATTGTAAGTGATGCAAAATGGTTTTTTCAGCTATGAAGTACACAACCCTATGAGGAAGTTTACTACTATGGTGGAAGACATATTTTTAGGATAATAAATAACTACAGAACACCAATTTTGAGCCAGAGATCATGACTGGTTAACAATGTCTTTGAAAAGTTTTTAGCAGTTTTTTACTATAGTCGGCAGAGAAACATTAGATGACTATGACAAGCGGAATTTTGAATGATAATAGCAAAAGGAGATGCTGAACTTTCATTTACTCTAATAGACTTAATTTAAAAACAAGTGAAGAAGAAACACAAACACTTCTAGGATACCTAATGTTTAATGTCGCCAACTCCATGGAAGGAAAAAAAACACCATTTTTCTTCAGTGAGAAATATACTTAGAGATAGAAGCTCAGAGTTTGGGAAAGTTGCCAGGTCCATTATGAAAATCATAGAAGAACTGGTGGGTGGTGTTTTACAGATCTGAACTTATTTTACTTATAAATGGGATATTTACATTTTAATTATAGAGTTGTATTTACAGTTTCAGTTATTAGAAAATCTACACAAAAAAGAGTTTTTTTTTTTCTTGTCTCATTTTGGAAACGTGAGGGGGGTGTTATATGTGAATGGTGAGGTTTCATTCAGAGCTTTAGTTTGAATATATCATCCAGATACAAGCAAGTGCTAAATGGTATTCAGTGGCATTGCCTGATTACCTAAATAATTCAAACTAAACAATACTGATGTCCTATAAATTTGGGAGACACTTTGGTAAAAGTTTTGAAATTTTACCAGAAACTAAATACGTGAGTGTGGTGTAAAGCTCAAATGTTTCCCTCTTCACAGTTCTTCTTTTAAAAAAGAGAGTTTCTGCACTATCCAGTTGCTAAAGAGATTAAAGGAGTACAAGGAAAAGAAATAAATATATCATGTTTAAGTAAGAAAACCATGGGCATTTCCAAGGCTTTAGAAATCATTGGCACAAAAAGATCGATCAAAGATTTGAAAGGTTGAATGGTATTCCTAAAGTGTTGTAGTTTACCTGCATAGTTGCTGATAAAGAACAACCAAATGGGTTAAGAGTTCATTTTCTCTTAGAGTTTTCTGGTTACAGTGCTCAGTCCAGCTTGATGGGAGAGCATGCACCAACACCAGGTGGAGGGAAATGGCCACACTATCTCTACTTGATGGTTAAGGGAGTAATGATTCTTAATTGCCAGACCAGCATGTCTGGCCAAGTTTACAGAAGGATGCCAACTTCCTCAACTGACTCTCAGTATTTTATTCATCTGTTCAGAGCCCAGTCCCACCCACCATAGGCTGGGCCTTCCCCATCAGCTAGACAATCTCCGGCAGGTTTGCTCTGGGCTTAACTCAACTAACTCTTTACAAATATGCCCAGAGCTCAAGCCCCCAACAGTCAACTTGAAACCTGTGCCCAACTATGACATAAAGTAATCTTTCAGTAGCACATTTCTCACTTGTTTGTTTTCTGAATTCTTAATATAAAAATCATGTTCATTTTCTATATTCTAAAATCACAAATATAACATTTCACATTCTACACAACTTTGGGTCATGATTTCTTCAATAACCTATATGTTTTTTTCATTTTTCTATTAAATTATACTTCATTTATACTTAAAATAAGTTTATCTAGCATAAAATAATCAGTCAGATACTGAAAGACTTCAGTCCAAAACACCTGGAAAACTGAGGCAGAATTCTTTCAGTTTCTAAGTGTTCATAATGATATGAATAACATGACACAACTTTATTTTAAACAGAGTGAAGAGTTTTGGTGGAAAAGGTTGTAATAGTTAATCTTGGGGTTCAACTTAACATACCTGACATTAACTAAGATCAGCTGTTAGACTCCCTGAAGAGATTATCCAGATCAATATATTTACATTACAGAGACCAGCCCTAGATCTCTTTGGAACCTCCCAGTAGTAAAACAGATGAAAGGAACCATAGAAGAGAAGACTTTGAAGAGAGACTCTCAGCTTCTTTGACTCTCTAGGATCTTTTCAGTGACTTAGCCTGCCTGCAGCCTCAGTTACCAGCCACGTCACTTCCACCATGAAAGACTGTTTCACAACTTTGGAACCATAAGATGAATAAATCTCCTTTTCTCTCATTAAGTTGTTTGAATCTGGGTGTTCTCTCAGAGCAATAGAAAAGACTAACCAGTACAAAAGTGTAGGAAATACTGATCAGTATGCTATTAATAAAAGAATGGTGTCTAAGGTCATTTCCTAACCAAAGATAAAAGACTGTTTAAATGAAGAGGAGACTCAAAGACAGATGGAAGAATATGAGTAAGAGAGATCAGTGGAGAGCAGTGTCCCATTTGCCTGATGTTTACCATCTATCTGCCAGTCCCTATACTCTCTGTAATTGGTGAGATCAAACCTGTTAAATCTCAAGTGACCAGGAAGGAAAGTGAGAGTGAACTGCACATGATGTTTTTCTACTTACATGCAATATATGACCATGGCCTATATTCTCTACTGAAGCATGATCCCCTATCTCCTTTCTTTTGAGGTCCTTGTTCCCTTCCCTCCTGTTTAAAATTCTTTGTGATTACAGTGGGTATTATGGAGATTTATCTTTGAATATGTCATTAAGTGGGTTTGCAACTAGGATCCACTTATTGGTGTGTACATGTGGTGTCTAGGTGTCTAACTTTCTGTGCCTGGGATACTTAATATAATTTTTTTCTAATTCCATCCATTTCCCAGCAAATTTCATTAATTCACCATTTTTGATGGCTGAGTAGTATTCCATGTACCACATTTTCATTATCCATTCATCAATTGTTGGTCATTTGGGTTGGTTCCATGAGTTTCTGCACTATGAGTGATTATTCCCAATAGTGGTATAGTAGGTTCATATGGCATTTCAATCTTTAACATTTTTAGAAATTGCCATACTGACCTCCAGAATGGTTGTATAAGCTTACATTCCCACCAGCAATGTATGAAAGTTCCCTTCTCTCCACATTCTCTCTAGTATTTGGTGGTGTTTGTATTGTGGATTTAAAATCTTCATTTAAACAATCTTTTTATCTATGCTTAGGAGGCGACCTTCAATACCAATTGGGACGCAGCCAAGGGTGGTGAAGAAACAGCAAACTGAAAACAACAACAAACCATAATTCAGAATACCAAAGGCCTTACATTAATCACCCCGAATTAGACAGCCAAATCTCTCCCCACCCTAAAGGTCAGGGAGCCTTTCAGAAAAAGGAGAAGCAAGACTGTAAGAGTTTAAAGATGGGAAGGATGAACGATATGCAAGATACTCTACACATGTTAGGGCTGCAGCAGCCAGGATTGGACTTTTGCCTAATTTGCTCAATGGCTGACATGTCAATCACACCCCTCCCAAATCTAGCACAGATCATAGGCTTCAGGCAGTAATATCCTAGAGGCAAGAAATTAAAGACTCATACTAGATTTCCCATGTTAACAGGGAGCCCAAGAAGGGGCTCTGGGGTATGCCATTGGTTCCTGAACCCTCATTAGGGTGGAGATGTAGAGGAGTTTCAACACCCACATAATGGATGCTCCAGGAGATGGGAGGAAGGAAGGGTGAAGCACAGTGAGAGAAGAGGAGAGAGGTGAAAAGAAGGAGATAAGGGTGGAGAGTGGGATGGGTGACAAAGAGGAAAAGGAGGGGGAGGGAGAGGACAGGGTACCTATTGAGCTGAGATTAGGACAAAAATGTGGGAGAATAATAGATAGATAGATAGATAGATAGATACATAGATAGATAGATAGATAGATAGATATAGATAGATAGATAGATAGATACATAGATAGATAGATAGATATAGATAGATAGATATAGATAGATAGATAGATAGATAGATAGATAGATAGATAGATAGATAGAAAGAAAAAAGAATGGGTAAGAAGTTCTAGCATTAACCTGAACAGACATGTACATAACACTGATGCAGTGCTTATTTCAAAAAGCCAGAAGAAAGGACTTGAAGTTTTTAATCATATAGAATTCAAGCATGTTTAATGAGATAAACATGCTTATCCTGATTTTAAGACTGGGAAGTGGATATGAGAATCACAATATGACATAGTGCTCCATTAATTAATACAATCATTTAAAGTTTAATTTGCAAGTTTTTTTATTAATACATTTTTATTATCATTTCACCTCATACAAACTTCTTAAGTACACCAGTTCCCTCCCTCCCTCCTCCTCCCCCCATACCCCCTGCTTCCCCTCATCACCCCCTCCCTCCCAATCCCCCAGTGCCTCCCACCCCAATTCCCAGAGAGTCCTTTCTTGTGCATGTTTGATTTTCCTCTGGGCCCTCCTCTCCAATGACGTACAAGGACCCAGTGGCCTTTCCCTGAACCCTTTCCCGTGTTCCCCTTAGGTATAGGAGCACTGCAGTGGCTGCCAATCCTTTGCCTCTAAGGATCTTGGTGCCTTAACAGATGCTAGACTTTGTGAGGTCAACAGTGTGTTGGACAATGCACAGGGCATGCATAGTCCAATTATGATTGCTTCAGCCCTAACTAGTATGGAGTATCTTACATATCATTGCTCCTCCCATCCTTTTGCTCTTACACTCTTACCGCCCCTTCTTCCGCAAATTTCCCTGAGCTTCAGGATGGGGAGAGATTAAGCTGGCCCAGTTCTAGGTGGTTGATATAGAGTCTCTGAAGTTCTGGATTGTGGTTTGTTGATTTTCTTTTGCAGTTTTGCTGCTCCTGCAATGCCCTTCACTCCATCCTGGTGGGCATTGTATGTTACCCCCTGGCCAGAGACAAAAAACTGTTAAACTAGAGTCTTGTGATAAAAGCACATTCAAAGGTAGATGTAATAAAAGTGGGAAACCACAGTGAGGGAGGGGTCTATCACCCATTTGCAAAATGGTTACTTTTTATCTGCCAGACTATATGCCCTCCTCTTCTGGTGAGATCACACCCCCTCAGTAGTAAATGATCAGGAACAAAAGTCTGGGAACTTAATCAGATGTCTCATTACTTATTTGGGTCCTTGTTGGAGGCCTATTTTCCCTGCTGTAACATGGTCCCTTCTCTCCTTGTTTCTGGTGTGGCCCTCCTACCCCATCCCTCCTGTTCATAATCCTTGCAATTACTGTCTCTAGGTGGGCTGGGTGGATTTGGTACTAGGAGCCACCTATTAGGGAGTACATACGGTGCTTAATTTTCTGGGTCTGGGATACTTCACTTAATATAATTGTTTCTAATGACATCCATTTCCCGGCAAATTCCAGTAATTCATCATTTTTGATGGCTGAGTAGTACTCCATTGTATAGATGTACCACAGTTTCCTTATCCACTTGTCAACTGTTGGACATTTGGACTGATTCCATGACTTTGCTATTGTAAACAGTGCTGCTATGAACATGGTCGTGCTTGTGCTATTGAGGTGAACCTCTGCTATATGGGGGGTTATTCCCAAAAGTGGAATAGCAGGGTCATATGGCATTTCAATCTTTAATTTCTTTAAGAATCTCCAGATGTCTCGCCAGAATTTGCAAGTTTTTTTTAAAAATTAAGACAAATATTAAGTTAGGCCTGTTTTTCACTATGCAGAGGATTTGAAACAGTTATACTGGACTATAATATTAAGTGTATGTCTACAATGGAAGAGAGCCTAACAGGCATTCTGATCAAATAGTGCTAAAAATTAACAATTATCATAACAGAGGTATGCAATATAAGTTACTTATTCAGATATAAAATAGCATTTAAATTGAAGAATATTGGATGAATTTTACGTGTAAATCCACATCATTTAGCATGTCCCAGGATACCATAAGAGAACTAGAAAGAAGTAGAAAACCATAATATACATTTTTGTGTGTCTTCCACAAAGAAGAGATTCAATCTTGGTCAAAGTCATGATGGGTCAGAAGGCTCTGTTTTCATATTTGGTGATGTCACCCAGGCACTTAGAAGGCCTCCAGGCTAACAGGAAAGGTTATCTCTAGACTATGTCAGGCCTCTGAGAACAATTGCATGAATTGTCTTGACTGTATTATTTTATGTAGATGAATGAGTATGAGGAAAAGCAACACCATGCCTTAGGCCTGGCCCACTGGATTTCATGGAGAAAGTTAGCTGAGTAACAGCATAAATGTTTTGACCATTGCTCTCTGCAGTTGCTGTGATGTGATATGACCAGCTAAGCAATGATAGACTATACCTTGGATTGTGGAACTATTAAAACCTTTCTTGCCTCAAATTTCTTCCCCTTTAGTACTTTGTCATAGCAATGAAATAAGAAACTCAGTTATCTCCAAATGGTCCATGGAAAATTCTATTCTAACCATGTGATAAGATAGATGTGCTGCTTAATCTCTGAAAGACAGTTTAAAGGGTGATCAGTTCATTAAGTTACATGAAAAGGAAAAGGGAAGATGATATCATATTTAAGATGCTAAATAATACGTTTAAAATAGCCTTGATAAAATGTATTTAAACATAATATTCTGCCATGAAATAATGTCCATGAAATACCCTTTCATATACAAAATAAATGTAGATATGCTATCAACCTTTGTCATGCTTGTTTTCTCAATGTTTAGAACAATGCAATCTTAAACAGATTGCATGAGGTAACACTGATGAGTGATAAGAAATACATAATAACTTTCTGCCCCAGACCCACCCAGACTACAGCAGACTCCCTGCTCCACAGGTAAGTCCCCTAAACTATGCCCCAGACCCCAGGTCACCTGCTTGCCACACTAGCAGCCAGTTAACCTTTCTCTCTGGGGAAGGCCCATAGGCCATATCCCAGGTACCAGGTGATCTGCATACTCCACTAGCCTCTCTGCCTTTCTGTCCAGGACCCTGACCAGGGTGGACTACCTGTTCCTCAGAATTCAACAGAGTCCAGAAAAAACCCAAGCAAAACTCTGGGACAAACAAGATTCATCTGAGGTCCTATCGCATGGGATAGAATCTTCACATCCAGCTCAAAGATAAAGTAAACACTTTTTATCATACTGTTCCCCTCAAAAATTAGTCACTGTAGTTTAACATTTCCATATAACCACCCCAAAACCCATACACCTCCAGGGATTATACCATTCACCCTCACATATCACCAAAGAAGTAAACCTGAAAAGTGCACTATCAGACTAATCTTCATTCCCTGTCTACTAAACAGTCCAATAGTCTCATATAGGAAATAACACCAATACCAGACAAGCAAACACAACTCCAAGGCAACTACTAGTAATAATTGCTCAAGTGTTGTAATACTGTCTAATTCAGTTCAATCAAAAGCAAACAGAAACCCTTAACCCACTCCGCCGACTCAGAATCTCGTGCGGTCCAGCCGCGAAGCACCACGACCTAGGTAAGCTCTGCACCCCCCCCACCCTCAGAACTCCAGGAAGCCCAAGGGACTCAGCTCCTCCCACCAGCCAGCTGGAGCCGGAGCCGGACAGGGCTGGGAGGAGGCCTCCCTGCACCCCGCCCGCCCCAGCCCCCCCAGGGTAAAATAGCGCCCCTCCGACGCCCCGTCCTCCCTTCCCCACTCTGCCCGGGAAACACGCGGTGCATCCTGGAAGCACCATGACCTAGGTAAGCTCCATCCCTGCCCACCCCCAGAACCCCAGGCCAAATAATTCAGTTCAGTGAAAAACGCAGAGAAATTGAAAGAAGTTCTTAAGACCTAAAACGATAATGCCCAAGTCAAAGTGCAAATCCATGAGAAACAACACTCAAGTAAACAAATCTCCCACTGAAGGAATTAATCCCCTAATGTTAGACTCCAACCAAAACAAACCCATGGAAAATGGCCAAGAAAGCCTGACCCAGGATAATGACTTTCAAAATATGATCGTTACCATGTTCAATACTATGAAAGACGAAATCTGGGAGGAATTAAAATAATCGAATCAATCGCTTTGAAAAGGAACAAAGACACTTGGAAAACTTTCCTCATTTAAAAAAGAGAGGCCCATCCATATACAAGAGGCATTCCACACCCCAAACAGATATGACCAAAACAGAAGCATGCCATGGCAAATAATAGTTAAAACACTCCACATTCAAGATAAAGAATTGGTGCTGAGAGCTTCAAGGGAGAAAAAAAAAGTCACTTTTAAAGGTAAACCTATTAAAATAACAAATGACTTCTCAGTCGAAACAGTAAAAGAAGAGCTTGGAGAGACATACTTCAAGTATTGAATGAGCAAAAATGTCAACCCAGGCTGATATACCCTGCAAAACTATCAGTCATGATCGAGGGAGAAAGAAAAATCTTCCAGCACAAAGACAACTTGAAGGGATACATGTCCACCAAACCAGGCCTTCAAAAAATGCTAGAAATGATACTCAAGCGTGAAGAAAAAAACAGGCATATCCAGGAGAACAGAAGACAAGTATAACACCATTAAAAGCGAAGCAATATACTTAAAAAAACTACTAAACATAATAAATGTCTGGAATTCAAAATAATTACTCCATTATAACACTAAATGTTAATGGAATTAACTAACCGATCAAGAGACACATATTACAAACTTGGATTAAAAATCACAATCCATCAATCTGCTGCCTGCAAGAAACCCATCTCACCCCAAAAGATAGGCACGCCCTAAAAATAAAAAGCTGGTCAACAGTTATACAAGCTAATGGAAGAAAACAGGCAGGGGTATCCATTATGCTATCATAATAGACACAGATGGATACTACATTTTAGTCACAGGTACAAGTCACCAGGAAGACTTCACAATACTGAACATATATGCACCCAACACGGCCCCTCCCACATTCATTAAGCAAACCCTACAGTGTCTAAAGCGAGAAATCAATCCCAAAACGATAATTCTTGGGGATATCGATACTGCCCTCTCAACATGGGATAGATCTACAGGTAAAAACTTAACAGAGACACTTTGGAGCTTAACCAAACGCTTACTGAAATGGACATTACAGATCTCTATCATACTTTTCATCCACACACCAAAGAATACACATTTTTTTCAGCAGCACATGGAACTTTCTCCAAAATAGATCACATATTGAGAAACAAAATGAATCTCCACATATACGGGAATGTTGAAATTCTAGCCTGCACCTTATCAGACCACCACGGCTTAAAGCTTGACATCCACAACACAACAAGGAATAGAAAATACACTAACTCCTGGAAACTTAACACTATGATGCTGAATGAGAATTGGATTCAGGAAGAAATTAAAAAGGAAATTCAAGATTTCCTGAAAGTGAATGATAATGAAAATACAACTTACCAAAATCTCTGGGATACAATGAAAGCTGTCCTAAGAAGTAAGTTCATAGCTCTTAATGCCTACATCAAAAAATGGAAACATCAGAAATAACTTAACAATGCAGCTAAAAGTTTTAGAGACACAAGGGCAATCTGATCTCAAAAGCAATAGAAGGGAGGAGATTAGCAAAATAAGGGGAGAAGTACCTGAAATCCAGATTAGGAAAACAATAGAGAAAATCAACCAGCCAAAAAGCTGGTGCTTTGAAAAAATCAGTAAGATTGATACACCTCTAGCTAAATCAACCAAAAGCAAGAGAGAGAAAACCCAAACTAACCAAATTAGAAATGAAAATGGAGGTATCACTAATGATATCCAAGAAATCCAGAGAATTATAACGTAATATTTCAAAAACTTATACTCTGTGAAATTTGACAACACAAAAGAGATGTATGAATTGCTAAGTAAACACAACTTACCTAAATTGAATCAGGAAGTTGTGAATTATTTAAATAGTCCTATAACATATGAGGAAATTGAGGAAGTAATCTCAAATTTCCCACCAAAAAATGTCCTGGACCAGATGCATTCAGCACAGAGTTCGACCAGACATTTAAGGAGCTAATAACACCAATACTCCTTAAACTGTTCCATCAAATACCAAAGGAAGGAACACTACCAAATTCCTTCTATGAAGCTAATACCGTCTTAATCCCAAAACCTAGTAAAGATTCACTTAAAAAAGAAAACTATAGGCCAATCTCTCTGATGAACACAGATGCAAAGATTCTCAATAAAGTCTTAGCAAATCAGGTAAAAAACATATCAAAAAGATCATTCACGGGGATCAAGTAGGCTTTATCCCTGGCACACAAGGTTGTTTCAACATATGCAAATCAATAAATGTAATTCACCGTATAAACCAGTCCAATGTTCAAGACCACATGATACTCTCGATAGATGCAGAAAAAGCTTTTGACAAGATCCAACAGCCCTTTATGATCAAAACCCTAGAGAAGGAACCTTTATCATTATAATAAAAGCTGTATACAACAAGACCACAGCAAGGATTATGCTCAATGGGGAAAAATTGAAGCATTCCCACTTCGATCAGGAACTAGACAAGGTTGTCAACTCTCACCACTTCTATTCAATATTGTACTTGAAGTCTTAGCTGAAGCCATAAAACAAGAAAGGGACATAAAAGGGATTCGAATCGGCAAGGAAGAAGTCAAGTTATATCTATTTGCAGATGATATGATCCTATACCTGAGTGATCCCAAAACTCCACCAGGAAGCTCCTGGAACTAATTGAGAAGTTCAGCAGGGTGGCAGGATAAAAAATAAATGCACAAAAATCAGTGGCCTTCCTACATGCCCAGAATGAAAGAAGTGAAAAAGCACTGAGAGACTCAATCCCATTTACAATAGCCCCTAAAAAAATGTAATACCTTGGTATAAACCTAACCAGGGAGGTAAAAGACCTTTACAATGAAAACTTTAAAACCCTAAAGAAAGAAATTGCAGAAGACACCAGAAGGTGGAAAGTCCTCCCATGTTCCTGGATTGGCAGAATCAACATCGTAAAAATGACCATCCTACCAAAGGCAATATACAGATTCAATGCTATACCAATTAAAATCCCAAAGCAATTCTTCAAAGAAGTTGACCAAACAATCTCAAAGTTCATATGGAGGTACAAAAGACCCAAGATTGCAAAGACAATCCTGAGTAACAAAAACACTGCTGGAGGTATCACCATACCAAACCTTAGTCTCTACTACAAATCCATAGTTATAAAAACAGCCTGGTACTGGCTCCAAAATAGACACACAGATCAATGGATAAGAATTGAAGACCCAGATATAAGCCCACAAAATTACAGCCATTTGGTCTTTGACAAAGGGGCCCAAAAAATCCAATGGAAAAAGAACAGCATCTTCAACAAACGGTGCTGGCAAAACTGGATCTCCACATGCAGAAGATTAAAGCTGGACCCGTACTTGTCACCATGTACAAGACTTAATTCCAAATGGATCAATGACCTTGATATCATACCAAAGTCTATAAAAACCATAGTTGAAAGGATAGGGAACTCCCTCGAGCTGATTGGGCTAAGCCAACATTTCCTAAACAGACATCCAATGGTACAGTTACTGCTACCAACTCTCAACAGTTGGGATCTTGTGAAATTAAAGAGCTTCTTTTCAGATAAAGAAATTGTAACACAAGCTCAAAGGCAAACCCACAGAATGGGAGAAAATCTTCACTAACCACATATCTGATAGAGCTCTACTGTCCAGAGTGCACAAAGAACTTAGAAAATTAAACACCAAGGAAACCAATGGCCCAACTAAAGAATGGGTCCTGGAACTTAAAAGAAATTTTACCAGGGATGAAATTAAAATGTCTTACAAATATCTTAAAAAATGCTCCACTTTTTTAGCCATCAGGGAAATGCAAATCAAAACTTCCCTGAGATATCATTTCATCCCCGGTCAGGATGGCAAAAATCCACAATACAAACAACACCAACTGCTGGAGAGGATGTGGAGAGAGGGGAACTCTGCTACATTGCTGGTGGGAATGCAGGCCCATACAGCCATTCTGGCGAGCCGTCTGGAGATTCTTAAAGAAATTAAAGATTGCAATGCCATATGACCCTGCTATTCCACTTTTGGGAATGAATAACCCCCCATGCAGCAGAGGTTCACCTCGATAGCACAAGCAAGACCATGTTCATAGCAGCACTGTTTACAAAAGCAAAGTCATAGAATCAACCTAAATGTCCAACAGTTGACGAGTGAATAAGGAAACTGTGATACATCTATATACAATGGAGCCATCAAAAATGATGAATTACTGAAATTTTCTGGGAAATGGATGTCATTAGAAACAATTATATTGAGTGAAGTATCCCAGACCCAGAAAATTAAGTGCCGTATGTACTCCCTAATAGGTGGCTCCTAGTACCAAACTCACACAGACCACATTGAGACACTCAAAGGAAAACCTATGTAATACAGTAATTGCAAGGATTATAAACAGGAGGGATGGGGTTGAGGGGCCACACCAGACATCAAAGAGAGAGGGGACCATGTTACAGCAGAGAAAATCAGCCTCCAAGAATGCAAGTAAGTAATGTGACACCTGGTTAAGTTCACAGACGTTCGTTCCTGATCATGTACAACTGAGGAGGTATGATCTCACCAGAAGGGGAGGGCATATAGTCTGGCAGATGAAAGGTGATCATTTTGCAAATGGGTGACTGGCCCCTCCCTCACCGAGGTTTCCTGCTTTTATTACATCTACCCTTGAATGTGCTATTATAACAAGGCTCCAGTTTAACAGCTTTTTGTCTCTGACCAGGGGGTGACATAGGACAGAGTGAATGGCATTGCAGGAGCAGCAAAACTGCAAAAGAAAATCAACAAACCACAATCCAGAACTTCAGAGACTCTATATTAACCACATAGAACTAGGCCAGACTAATCTCTCCCCATCCTGAAGCTCAGGGACATTTGCGGAAGAGGGGGCGGTAAGATTGTAAGAGCACAAGGATAGGAGGAGCAATGATTTGCAATATTCTCCACACTAGTTAGGGCTGAAACAATCATAATAGGACTTTGCATGCCCTGTGCAATGTCCAACACACTATTGACCTCACAAAGTCTAGAATCGGCTAAAGGCACCAAGATCCTTGGAGGCAAGGGATTGACAGCCACAGTAGTGTTCCTATGCTTAAGGGGAACACGGGAAAGGGTTCAGGGAAATGCCACTGAGTCCTCGTACGTCATCGGAGAGGAGGACCAAGAGGAGAATTAGGCATACACAATAAAGGACTCTCTAGGAATTGGGGGGAGGCATTGGGGGATGGGGAGGAAGGGAGGGGGAGCAGGGGGTTGGGGGAAGGAGGAGGAGGGGAGGGAACTGGTCTACCTATTAAGTGTGTATGAGCGGAAATAATAAAAATGTATTAAAAATAAATAAAACAATCTTTATAATCAAAAGAAATTGGCCTGGGAACTCAAAGGAAACTTTTCTAGGTATGAAATTGAAACATCTATCAAATATTTTTAAAACTGCTCCACATCCTTAGCCATCAGGGAAATGCAAATCAAAAATTCTCTGAGATACCATCTCACCCCAGTCATGATGGCAAAATCTACAATACAAACAACACCAAAGCTGAAGACGATATGGAGAGAAGGGAACTCTCATACATTGCTGGTGGGAATGCATGCTTATACAACAACTCTGCTGATCAGTCTAGTGATTTCTTTTTCTTTAATTTTTTTATTATTTATTCAATTATGCATGTATAGTGCGTTCGTGTGTGCCTGTATGTGTGTGTGTGTAGAACCACGGATGAATTCGGGAACCACCATGGACCGCCTCCACCTCCCCCTTGTTTACTCCTTCCGGGATTCATAGGCTCCGCCCTACCAGGACCAGAAACGCAGACCACCCCCACTTCCGCTCGGCGTCTATAGTGGGGTCTAGGATCCGAATTCAGGACTTTCTGCCTGCAAGGCAGAGGCTTAACCCCTGAGCCACCTCTCCAGCCCCGTGATTTCTAAAAAATAGTTTAAGACTGAAATGCCATGTGACCCTGCTATACCACTTCTGGAATAATCCCCCATAAAGCTAAAATTCACTATAGTGTCACAAGCACAACCATGTTCATAGCAGCATTATTTACAATAGCAAAGTCATGGAATCAACCCAAATGCCCTTTAGTTGATGAGTGGATAAGGAAAATGTGGTACATTTATACAATAGAATACCACTCAGCCGGGGCTGTAAATAATCTCTTATTACATAGAGAAATTCATGTTATTTTTGTGTCACTGATAAATACATGAGAAACATTCATTCACGAAGTAGAATAGTTTGCTTAGAAGTTTTCAATTTGTGAAAGGGAAAGATCCTACTCCTTTATTAATAACTTTTGCAGACACATTCTTTTCAATAAAGTTCTGCTTAAGGTTATGTTACAATATTTTATTTTTATCTATTAATATTTTTATGAATTACATTTACTAAAAAATTTTTGTTTTGATATTGTGTTCAATATGGCAGTGTATGCTCTCATAAAACTTAAGGATTAGAAGATATTTACCCGTCAGACCAATTACTAGTTGAAAGTGAAAAATTTCAGTGTAATGAATAAATGAAACAGAAGTATGAAAGGAATAAATTCATACATGAGTACCAAGTGCCTAAGTGCCTTCTGAAAAGGTGACATGTACATTTTGACAACTCCCAGTAAAAAGAACTTCCAGATGAAAACATGGATTTATTCTTTACATATATTCTGCCATTTTTGGATGACGAAAATGAGGTAAGCTGCATAATTCCAGATTTCAGAGAACTAAATTAACGCTACATGTTCAGATAACAGTCAGAAAAGACGTATATGTGGGTAGGGGATAGGAGGTTGCAGAAGAATGTTGTTTCACTGTCAAAATAAGTAGACAAAGATATTTCATTGGACTATAATCTGACTCGAACAATTGAGTAGATGACAGTGACATATATTTAACAATTGGAGAGAAAGAGCTTAGGAAGGATCACAAGCTTCAAGGTTTACAAGTGCTTTTAAAATGCTTTCAGAACAATGCAGTGGAAATGTCTAAAGGCAGCTGGGTAAAGAATGAGATTGCTTGGCGACAGTGAAAATGAGGAAATGCAAGGTTGCAAAGCATCAGCATACATGATATAACTGAAAGAAGAGAAAAAGCTTCCAGATGCCAAAACAGAGTTTTGGAGATGACAACATTTACAAGTTCAATTACCGGTTGACAGGAATAGCATTTTTTTTTAAATAAATGACAAGAAATGACAAGAATACTCAGAATAAAACCAGGGAAACCCAATAATGCAATCTTACAATGGGAAGACCTCTCATCCGAATATAGAAGACCTGAAAGGATTGCTGACAGAAAGTTTGGACTGGAAATGGGGATTAAATGCCCAAAAGAACTTCGTTATCAAGTGGCACACAAGGCAAAAGGTATAATAAAATAAGTTAGGTGGAAGTAACTATGAAAATAACCTAACATAAATACTTGTGTCAATTTGTTGGGGGGTACTTTAAACAATAGTTAAATATTGCAAATAATTCTAAGAAACTGAACCAATGTAAAAGAGACTTCATTTGGAGGAATGGAAATTTTAAAAAAATGATGGGAAATCTGGTGCTCAGTGCTGTATCTCGCGCTATGTTTACTAGTGCAATAAGAATGATAAATGAATGAGCTGGGCACAGATCAGTCACTGAAAGTTTTTTCCAGCTTCCGTAAACCAGAGGCTGGATTTTGAACATACACAAAACAATGAGAAGCGTCAGAAAAAGTAATCAGCTCTCACACTGAGCATTGCAACATATAGAACCATCATTGTCAATGTTCTGAATAAATCAACTTTGATATTCACTTATAAACATAGATATTTAGACATTGTAGGGATGGGACTGGAGAATTTCTCCAGATTACTTATTTGAAGGGTTATTTGTTAAAGCCATGGACTTGAAACTGTGAGAGATGATTTCAGCTGTCAGTTTGACATCTTTGAGGTGAATCTCTGGGCTCACCTATGAATAACTTTCAAGAAGAACTGTTAAGTGCTTGTCTTGATTGTGAAATTGATATAGTATGACCAGCCCATTGTGGTTGGGGCTATTCCCTAGAGAGCTAGTTGAGATTTGGTAACTGGGCTGTTAGAAAGCAAGAATGCAACATTTGTCCTTGCATTGTTTGTGCCATTGGTGGGATGTGATTACATACCTAGGCTGCTACTGGTAGCCCTGCTTCTATGATGAACTATAACTGACATTGTAAGCACAAATAAAAAATATCTTGTTTCCCTTGGTTGTTTTGGTAATGTATTCATTACAATAAAGAGGTTATGGAACCAAGACAATAAACCAAACAGAAAACTCACATCAAGAACGAAGTGATATTTTACATGAACTCATTGATTTGTATAGAATTTGAACTTAAAGGCATGTATAAGTTATTTGAATATATACCCTGTTCCAGGCTAAAAGAACTTGGAGAAGCCATGTCAGTGCTTGTCCCAATAAGACCATTTACACCAGGTAGACATCAGTTGTAGGAAAAGTATAATTCTAAGGTATAAAAATCAAAATCATAGAAAATATGCTCAAAATCTAATAGACATAATCTTATTTGTTCCTTCTTTATTTTTGTTTCCTCCCCCATCATTTATGACCAAGACTTTATGCAACACTAATGTATAGCTATAAACATTAGCTCTTACAAGGCAGTTGGACAAAATGACCAAAATCAATCCAAATGAAGAGAAGAATGCCTATCTATGAAATTGTCAGAAAATAAAAAAGGAAAGAAAATCATCTTTAACTATTAATACACAGATGTAAGTACATCACTGCCTCACAGTGTGATGGTTATTTCTTATTGACCCAACGTAAGACACTAATGACTAACCAAGAAAACAAAAAACCTACTTTAACTTATTTGGTTACCTGGAACTTTACTGGGGGTGTGGTGGTGGTCATGTATGACTAGGATTCCTTACACTTTTGAGGCATGGGTGGTTCACGTACTGCTCCACCATTGCTAACTCCATCCATGTATAGTGCTTGATTCTGGAAGACTATACTCCTGGAGTTCTTTCCGCAACTTGCCAACAGTTTCTCAGACAAGAGAGTCTTCCCTGCCACAGCAATTATTATTTCAAAAAAGGTACATGGGGGCTTACAGATCTTCTAACTTTCTGAGCTTCCTGAATCTATAAGCTTTGTGAGCTTCCAGAGACTTATAAGATTAGTTTACATTCAGAGTGCTAAGAATCTCCCTGTATTCACAAGGGAATGTTTCAAGCTGGAGGAAATCACAGCAAAATGGCACTTTGATTGACAGGCTATAAGACCTGGTCCTTTTCATAGTAATTCTTTGTGGTAAGAAATATTGTATTATAAGTTGCATACAGGACAGAGTAGTCTTAGTAGAATTGGAAAACTCGTTGTCAAACATGTAGCAATGATCCATGTATATTAGAACTGATGCTAGGTTTAGAAAGCCAATGTTTTATTTTTAATATCAATAAATAAGTGGCAAGGAAAATGTACCAACACATGCTGTGTCAGTTTGGGGATGAAATTAAAATCCACAAATACTTCCTTCGAGCTTCTTACAGTCTGTAACCCCACTTGTGGATTTTATCATTCTTTAGACCAGCGTTTGCATGAAGAATATTTTGCACTTTGAGCTACAGCTAAAAGCTTGTCTGAGTGTACAAGGTGCCTATATCAGCAGGATTCACAATTAAAGAAGCATGACATCCACAGGCATCACCAGCTGTGCCTGTTCCTTAGAAGAAAGATGTTTCCCAGCCTCACAGTCTGAAATATGTTTCCCTGCTGCTTCTCATTGTTATCACCTTCTGTGATGTCTTTTCAAGCCCATTGTTATACATGTGTGGCATCCTGATGCTGTTGGGTGCATCATTATCGTCTCTATCCATGAATACACAAGCATCTGACCAGGAACCCCTTGAAACCAACTACTTGCTAGAGACTTGAGGGAGAAAAATGTATGTCTACATGTGTACAAACAAGTCCTCTCTTGTCTTTGTCCTCCTTTCTCTCCCTCCCTTTCTTTCTCTTCTGTTTTCCTCTCATTCTCTGGCTTCATAAGAGATTATGTAAGTACTTACATTTTAGTTTGTATTTGTTTATTATATACAATGATGCAATTTACACTGATCATGAAAAATTCACAATATTATTAGCATTTTCAATATAAAAAAGAGACATTTCCATTGAGTTAGAAAATATTCTTTTTTCCTCTTATGAGTGTCATACAATTTTCTATAAGATGAAATAATAAACCATACCATTTTATAGAGACAGTATAAATTTTCTTTATGATTTCAAGTAAAATAAAAGTGGGAATCTAAATGGCATTTTACGCAGCTGTTAAATAGTATTATTTCAAACATAGCACTGTAATGATTTTGCAGGATTTAAATACAGGAAAGGATAATTTTTATTATATGCAACTAATTTTATAGATTTAGGCATGGCAGAGTATTTAGAAACCATACAATTTGTTTACATTCAGTTTGCTGAAAAACAAATGTTTCTTTAGTCTCTTCAATATTAAACTTAAAGAAACACTCTTTGAACTTTAAAATGGCAATAAAGCATGGCAAATTAAACTCATAGAGAAAAAAAATTTTGGATGAAAGGGGAAAAGGATAAATATAAACCTATAATTTGACTTTATTAATTCAAAGTCTGCTTCCTGTTAATATTTGAAGTATATGCTAATATATAATTCCTTTCTCTAAGTGAGAAAAATGTTATAAACTCATGATTGTTAGCTACACAAATATCTTTGTAAATGTGTTCATGTGTGAAGATTCATCATAAGGCCAGAGAACACCCTCAGATGTAATTCCTCTGGCGATATCTCTCTCCCCTTTATCTGAGAAAGAATCCAAAATTTCTCTCTGGAGTCATACATTGAAAATTTATCTCCTTTAGAAATACATATTTTCCAATCTGTATGTAAAGATTAGTAAGTTTTTCATATGCCTTTCTATTGAGTTTTATAAAATGAAAACATCTCAGAAAGTAGAGAGGTAAATTGGAATAAAAATAATCATGTCCAGAAGATAATAGAAGTCAGTATTAGACAAGCAATTATATGGATTATATTGGTTACTTAAACAGAATTACATAATGTATATTTTAAATATTCACTTGGATACTATACCAGAAAAAAATAATATCTGGTTTAATATGACACATTCCATAGGGCAAATTTTAATCAAAAAGCTTTCTTCTCTTATCATCAGTAATTTCATTTCATTTCTCTAAGGAAATAGGAGAAATGCAAATCACCCTAACTTTCCTACTATTATATGTAAAAGTGTTCACTAACTATAATCCTATCCTTACAGATAATATTGAAAAGTAGTCATGTGATTATTCACATATAAAATAAATAGCAAAGACAACAGTTCTCAGAATTACATGCTGATCTATAGAATACAGATGCTGAAAATGTATCTATGATTGTACCTGAATTCTCATTAAACTTTAGTAATTGTAGAAAACATTGTCAAACTAATAAACCTACTGATATTATAGGAAAAATGTACTAACTTAATGTTGCCAGTGTAAAAATAATCTGACCTACAGAATACACATGTGTGTGCAAATTGAAAACAGTGATGTAAAATAATTGTTTACCTGCAGAAAAACTTAGGAGCTATCATATGGACATACAATAGATATGTACATATAGTACTGTGACTTGGCAAGAAGTGTGTGGCCAAACCAGTATTACCACCTGTCCCCACTTAGGTGCAGAGGAATGAAGAAGTGTCAGGTTTAAGAAAGAAGCTGATTTAATTTTGTTGTTTCCTACGTTTTTTGATTATTTTCTTTTGACAGCTTTGTTTCATGTCAGAAACTTTTCTTAGAAGATAAAAATAAAGGAAAATTAACCATTCCATAATTTCTATTGAATTGTATAGTATTATAGTCCATAAAGTAATAAGAAAATTGACTTTGACTATAGGTAAAAATATGTTAAAAGAGCTGGTTGCATTTTCTGAATTGTGAAGATGTATCTATCCATACATATATACATATAAATTTATAACTATGACATAGATGCTATGAGTAACCATGAAATAAGTAAAATAAGTGAAATAAAATAAAATGTACAATGTTTAGAAGTTGGAAACAATATTTCTATATTCTTTTTCACAACACTAGAACAGCTAAAGACATTGTGTCCAAGATCATATGTAAAAATACCTAACCTGACTTTATCCTAGGCATCTAACTTTCACTCCTACCACTCTGTTTATAAACAACATCAAAAAACAACATCAAAACAGCATCATTACTAATGGAAAAATTAGTAATTTTTAAATAGATTTTATACTCATTTAGCATTTTTTTAAAATTTTTTTTTATTATTTATTCAATTGTGTGTGTGTGCATATGTATGTGCATGCGCATGTGTGTATATGTGTGTGTAGAACCACGGACGAATCGGGAACCACCATGGCTGCCTCCACCTCTTTCTGCCCCGGGATTCACAGGCTCCGCCCTACCAGGACCAGAAGCACAGGCCGCCCCCGCTTCCGCCTGGCATCTATACGTGGGATCTGGTATCCGAACTCAGGACCTTCTGCCTGCAAGGCAGAGGCTTAACCCCTGAGCCACCTCTCCAGCCCTCATTTAGCATTTTGTAGAGCATCTATATCAGGATAAACATTAGTATTTTTCCTTGCAAATTTGTCTTCTCATACTGGATAAAGTGTTTGTATGCATTATCTCCCATGAATACCCATTATTATGACTCTGAGAGAGTTGTTAGTCATCAATCAAAACTCTTTTGAAACTAACATAAATCCTGGATTTATGAAGGAATCTAAGGAACTAAAATGTTTCACATGTCACATTTACTCCAGAGGAGAGAACTTTAATCTTATCTGGAGTTCATGTGGATGAACTTAATTTAGAAAAGGAAATAAATATTTTCTTGGAATAAATTACATTAATGGTAAGCATGTGAAAGTCTATGAAGCCTGTATTCTTATGTGACATTATTTTCTAATTGTTTATCTAATAATTTCTGTCTAGATTTGCAGTCAATGGATGGCCAGTAGTACTTATTAAAGTTTCTGTTTAATTATCTCTAACTGCATATTTTGTGCTCATAGTTAGTTATTTTTCTTTCTATGAGTAAATCAAAAAGACTTGCATAGATTTCTCCTTCACATACTATTCATTGTCCCAGAGTAATTCATATCTTTTATTTTTAAAATTAATTTTAATATGTATGTTGATGGATTTCATAAAGTCATTTCCATAGGAGATTATGACACATATTTATGATATTTCCTCTCTTCCACAGTTCAGTGTTTATTTATTTTACCATTATGATTCATTCCACCAGCAAACTTCACCTCTATTTTCATATGATGATTACATGTAACTTAAGAAAATCTAGGATCACAAATATGAGAAGCAACATATACATTTTTATGTCCAAATATTGTGGCTAATATGATTATCTTCATTGCAAATTTTTTCCATGGAGCACAATTTTGTTTTCATATGTCTAAAGTACCACACGTATGTTTGTATGTATTCAACGTTTTCCACACTCATCAATGGTGCATGAGTTTCCTATTCCCATCATCTTTACAGCATTTTGTGTTGCTTGCCTAGATGTCCAACAGCCCACAAATGAATAATAAAAATGTGGCACATATGCACAATGGAATACTAAAATGAATTATTGAAATTTTCTGGTAAAGTATGGGGTTAGAAGAAAGTTATGCTGAGCAAGTTATCCGAGAAAGAGAAACACAGAAGCTTCATGTTTTCCCTGAAGTAGATTCTATCAGTGGAACTCCAGAATGATATAATTAAATAAAAACTTCTATAGCACCGACAAACTAAAGGGAGCATAAGCCAGAGGGTGGAGGAAGAATACAAGACAGTGGAGACATAAGAACACAGATTAAAAGTGCTCTCACCACTCAAATATTACATCCCTTTGCAATGGATACAATATTGGTAAGGCAGAAAAATCACAAAACTGGCCAGAGTGCAGAATATTGGTGATCCTAGTATTCTTAGCCCCAATCAGCTAATCAAAATCTGTCCTCATGCAAAACTCAAGGAACCTTGTGAGAGAAGGGTGGTAAGGTGGGAATTATACTAATGTCAAGACATTCCAGTCAAGACAAGGCCACCACATTCAGAAGCTCACCTTAATGAGATCTACTTCTATCAGATCTGCATAATAATTGACATTTCAATATTCCCTCGTGGACCAGTGAGGTCCTAGGGGAAAAACAACACAATGACAACAAAAATCTACACTCAAGAATCATTGGAACAGGTTCTGGATGAAATAATAGGAGCTTCCCCACTTGTGGGGATACCCGCTGAATACCCACTTAAACTACCACAAAGGTCTGGTACCTTACTTGACACAGGTCCCTGAAAGGAAGCCCCAATGGTCCACACATGAAGAGGGACAAGAGGGCAGGAGGACATAACTGGGTAAAGAATGGAAGGATGTGAGAGGAAGAGGGGAAGGATAGGAGGAGGAGGAAACATGGATAACGAAGTAACATTGTAAATATTTTTCCTAAATTAAAAAAAAAAACTCAATGACTACTTCTCACAGACATTAAATAAATGTCAGCAATTAGTTCAGTCTTACATAGCTTATTTTTGTTTCAATATTTATTTTTAATGTAACCTAGATAATTTTGGTTAATCCATTATATTTATGCTTTCAAAGGCTAACAAAAACAAAACAGTTAATAAGTGATTTTCACTGTCTCATGTTAGCTCTCTTATATATTTCATACTTTTGCTATTGAAAAATTTTCAAGAAAAACTCTGCACAAATTGTTTCTAGTCTATGCTTATTCATTGTGCAAATTAAGAAAAATATACACAACAATTGTCAGTATGAAATCAGTTTTAAATATTAACAAAATCAATCATATAGATTATAAGAGGGATGGTGGAGATATTGCATTGTGCTTACCATTCTAAAGAAGAACTCTCACTGAGATATTGATATTAAATTTCCCTCAAGATAGGGAAGCACATAGAGAGACCATGCTGGTTGTCAAACTGGTATAATCTACATGGTATAAGAATTCTAAATAGGCATAGACATAAAACATATCATTAAAATATTATTAAAATGAAAGAAGAATGCAGCTAGAAAGCTGTATCAAATACTTTTATGATGTTATTGGAATTTTTGCAAGAGTGCAAATGTGTAGGTAGAAAAAAATAAAGATTTTAGAACCTGGAACACTTACACTTCTAAAGAAGTAAAAAGGAGAATACAGTACAATGAAGCAGAGAAATATATTTCAACAAACTCTGCTAGAACAACTAGGTATCCAGAGTCAAGTACATAAAATAATGAATCTAGTACACATGAATGAATGCATGTATACAAAATATGGATGCCCTTCACAAAAAATAACAAATATTTATCTTAGACATGAATGAAAATTCTAATATTCTTAGAATATAAGGGAAAAAGAGAAAATGAATAATTTTAGATATTGTACCAAAATATAATCCATGAAAAAAATTATTATAATGAATATTCCTAAATTAAAATGCTCCACCTTGTGAGAGATACTAAAGTATATGAAAGACAAGTTGTAATTTGTAAAAGTATATTTTTATGCAAAGTATCTGATAAAAGACTGACACCTAAGTATGAAAAACGTATCAGTATAAGAAACTTAGAAAAAAAATAACAAGTAAATCAGAGAAAAAATTTCAGGGTATACTTAATTTAAATTCCTACTTTAAGGGCTGGAGAGGTGGCTTAGAGGTTAAACCTCTGCCCCTCTGCCTTACAGGTGGAAGGTCCTGAGTTTGGATCCTAAACCCCACGTATAGATGCCAGGTGGAACCGGGGCCGCCTGCGCTTCTGGTCCTTGTAGGGCAGAGCCTTGAATCCCAGGACAGAGTAAACAAGGAGGAGGTGGAGGCGGTTCAGGGTGGTTCCTGAATACGCCCGTAGTTCAACACATACACACGCTCGCACACACACACGATTGAATAAAAAAAAAAATTAGAAGCCGGGCAGAAGCAGGGGTGGCCTGCGTTTCTGGTCCTGGTAGGACAGAGCCTGTGAATCCTGGGGCAGAGTAAACAAGGAGGAGGTGGAGGCGGTCCATGGTGGTTCCTGAATTCCCCTGTAGTTCTACACACACATACATACACACACATACACACACACACACACACACACACACACACACACACACACACACGCACACACGCACAATTGAATAAATAATTAAAAAATTGCTACCTTACCAAATAAAACACAAAAATACTAAACAACAGCGAGTATATCAAATGTAAAACTATATATAACAAGTAAGCATAAGGAATTTGTCCAAATTCAGAACATTAAAATCACTATACAACATTATATAGTTTGTATTTTACATCAAAATAACAATGTCATTTGGATCTTGGTACAACTGTATCCATTTTAAAAGATAATTAGCAGTTTTTTGCAAAAAACTGAATATTGTTTGTTGATAGCAAAATTAAACAATGTATTCATGTGAGGTTTTCTTAAAAGAATAGAAATAGTATCTACATACAAACAATAGCATGCTAGTATTACTGCAAATTTGTTCAAAACCTGAAAGCAATCAAGATTTACTTCATTAGACTAATAAATATCTAAGTAGTGATTGCAATGGATAGCTAGAAGGAACATGCTATGAATCTTAAGGACAGAATAAGAAAATTAATTTACCAAGCAACAGAAAGTGATATGGACAGGCAAGGCACTATATTAAACAGCTGCATAAAAGGTTGGAATGCACAAAACTGGAGAAGATGAAAAGCTTAGTGGTGACCAAGATTGGAATGGTAGTTTGCTGGTAATGGATACACAGTAAATGGAAAAGTTTCAGAGCAGTGGAATATAGCTTGTTTTTGTATCATACTAAGTTACATTTTTGCCCAAAACTGCAGAATTTCTGAAGCCTGCTATTAACTATGGATTTTGGATGATAGTAAGGCTTATCCATTATAACTAGTGTAGCAGTTTACTGTGGGAAGTCAGTCATGGGGACAGGTTATGTATTCCTGGTTCACTTCTGTCCATTCCTGTGAACTTATTGAGAAAATGAGACTCTTCTAAAAAGTTATTATTTAAAATGTTTTATGGACTTGAAACCGAACATCAATAACCTTTGTTAAGCAAATAAAGACTCATCTGGTTAATAATTATTGTGCCAGGATAATTGAAAAATATATGAAATTTTAGATTATGTCCCTCAAGACAGAAAGTGATTTTTCAGGGGGTTCATAACCTGAACATAATTGCATTGAATGTAATATGAATAAGGAATGATAATTAATATTTATTATGCTGTACTATCAAATTCATGTTCACACATAAATATATAACTGCTTATACTTGTCTTTTTGCCAAAATCCAAAATAAACTAAAATGTACTTAGACAGGTCTCATGATCATGGTTAGTGCCTCAAGTGAAGGTGAATGAATGAAGTCATAACATTCAACCTCATTCTTAGATAAGACATTCCTTCCTCCAGTCTTCATTATTAGTTTTTTTTTTTTAATTTGTGGAAGGTTGCTGTTATTAAACTAGGTTTTCTCTTTCACTGTTGAGAGGATCCTGTGTGCTTTCATTTGCTCTCACCTACCATGTAAACTGAGGGTAGAAACTGTGCCCAGTAGCCTGGTAGGGGCTCCTGTCCACAATGCTTCCTGGAATAGTCCTCTTTTCTGATTCCTCCTTTTGAGTATGTAATATACCTCCCTGCTAATGACTAGAATGTGACAAGATGAAAGAAGATGCATGGAAGAAACACAAAAATAAAGACACTGGAAGGATCAAGATTGACAGAAGAGGTTTCTGGGAAATGAATGAAATTCAGATTTGGAGAGAGATTTTTGGATTTTTTTCTGATGATTTGGCAGTTACTTTTCTCTGTTACTGTGAAACAATAACCAAAGTCAAGCAATGTAATGGGAAAAATGGAAATGTATTCAGCTTAGGGTTCCAGAAGAAAGATACAGACTTTTAAGGAAGAAAAAGAATGGCTGGCTAGCAGAAGCTGAAGAAGGCCTAAGTCACTTCAGATAATCTGGAGACAGAGCTGCTGCAAGCCCAAGAGCAGACTAACTCACTTAAGCAGGTAAAGCTAAACAACCTCAAGCCTCACGCCCCCCACCTCACCCCCAGTGACTGCCTTCCTCCAGCAAGGTTCTACCTCCAAAAGGCATCATGACTTTGCCTAACTAAAGATTCAAACACATGAGCCAATGGGAGACAATTCACATTTCAAACCATAACAGATGATTTGCTAAGCTTGAACGTACCCCCAATAAAAGATGAATGAAATGGGTTAAATGTCTGTTACAATAACTGTCATATTCTGTAGTTATATAACTACAAATATATATTTATCTGTTAATTTTCCCACAGTGAGTCTGTCAATGGAATTCAGAAGAAACACTGAAAATAAACAGGACACTCTACTCGTTTTTGAAAGAGTCATAGCATAAATGTGAAGATTTCTTACAGAAAAAACAAATCCAGAGGCATTTGGAATTGTTTCCCTCATCCTGAACTCTCAATGGAAGGATCGCTAAGACTCAGGAGGTTCTTGAATCTACAAGATTCCCCAAGATGAGTAAAAGTAGAAAACACCTGCTGGAGGACTAGATTCTCCTACCAGTCAACCAGTCTGAAGGAGACTTTGAGCTGTCCACAAGTATGAAGGATAATCTACCAGAAGGAAGTCATCAAGTAGAAAATTACAGGTTTGCTGCTTCTGTGACTACCATTCACATAGTGGTGGACTGTTGGGATGGGATTTCTGATGATGGAGCTGCCTATGAATAGATCCTGATGCTGTAATAGATCCTGATGCTGTAAAGAAATCTCACTCTAATCCTGTAACTCCAATAAAATCATTAGTTAAACAAGTAGGGCGTTGATATAATTATTCCTTAGTTCTATTGTAAATTCCTCTCTGGGGTGGAAAGATAGTTAAGTGATGTCTACCACAAAAAGTGTCATACGACACAGACAGTAAAAACAATAATTTTTTTCATGGGAAAAACATAGGGCAGAACAAACATAAATGTTGCTCTGTACGAAAAAAAAGAGAAAGAAAAGAAACTGTCTTTGCTTCCCCTTGAGATGCTTAATTGAGAATGATAGTATATTAAGCATATTTCCATAAATATAAAAATATGAATATAAAAATATTTAGTGAATTAATAATTTTTCCTGATTGAAGATATTTGTACAAAGAGAAACTACACACCCTCAAACATTCTACCCTGATCTAACATCCATCACATTAGTTTTCCACATGCATTATGCGTGTACTCCTCTTTGAATTTCTTATCGTGTTGCTGTGATGAAATACCCAGACTAAATGATGCAACCAAACGCATGATTACAGAGCAAATGCTTGAGGCTGCTACTCACATTGCAACCACATTCAATCAGCAACAGAGACAAATGCACACTTGCTTGCTCAGCTACTTTCTTCCATTGTATTCAGCGTTGGGTCCCCAGTGTATGGATTGATTTGGCCCACAATGTGAGCCATATCCAGTGTCCTGCCTCTCAGGGATTGTCATGACATGACAATCCTACTCTAGCCCTAGTACTTCAGTTAAGTTATTCTCCGTTGTATTAAAATATCCCGGAGGGAAAATTTTGAGAGAAAAAGGCTGTATTTTGGCTTACAATTGCAGAGGAGTAGAGTCCATCATGGTGAGGAAAACATGGTAGCTGTCAAGATAGGCATGTTGGCAGGTATGCGAGATTATGCGAGCTGTCCCTTCAGGAAGCAGAGGGGGGAAATGCAATGGGGCCTGACTACAAAAGAACTAGTACTATGGTCCATGTACTTTGTCCAACAAGGATGAGCAAGCTAAAGTTTCTTCAGCCTTTCCAAACAGCCTGCCATATGGAGTTCACATGGCCCATGGCAGGCATTTAACATTGAACAGCACTTACATTGTTTTCTTTTTATTATTTTTTTCTGGTTTTACAAACATGACGTGGGGTTGTTCCTGCCATCCTCCTCCCCCCGTTCCCCTTTTCTCTTCCACCCTCCCTTCCCTTCACCAATCCATCTCTCTCCTTCTTACCCCCTTCCTGTCTACTTGTGCAGGCCTCAGAATTCTTTTCATGTTGTCTGCATTAGTATTGAAGTCTATGTAGCATATTATGTGGCACTTCCTAGGGAAGACCCATTAATAAGGACACTCTTCTTAACCTGTCTAGTTCTGGCCCCTAAGGTTCTACATGCATGTAATTATTTCTCCTGAGTTTCTTGCTAGGTTATGGGGAAATGTCAATATATCATTCATAGTTCAGGTCTGGTGGGGATAAGTCTCATTGCAGTAAGTTCCTCGATGCAGCAGCCCTATATTGAGTGAAATGTTCTGTATTGTAGTGGACTTTTTGATACAGTACTTTTAGGGTCTTTCAATCTTACTTCCCCCTTTTCCACAAGCTTTCCTGAGCCTTACAATGGAAAGAGATTTGGTTGGCCTAATTGTGGCTGGGCATTTTAGGGTCACCAGTACACTGCACTTTGGTTGATTGTTATTGTCTATTACACTACTCTTCTATTGCAATAGGCTGTCTCTCTGGGTGTTCATATCTTTTACAAAAAGATATCTTTTCCAATGTTTATGGTTAGTACTTCCTGACAGCTGACTACATTCCATTGTATATATTTACCACATTTTATTACCCATTTATCAACTATTGGACATCTAGCTTGGTTCTATTTCTTGGCTATTATGAAAAGAGCTGCTATGAACATGGTTGTAGACATGACTCTGTTACAGGATGGAGTGTTCTTTGGGAATATCCCAGGGTTAATATAAACAGATCATAAGAAATTTCAAATTTGAAAATTTTTTAGAACCTTCAAATTTATCTCCAAATAGGTTTTATGAGTTTAAAATTCTATTAGCAATCTCTCCACATCCATGTCAGCATTTGCTGTTGTCTGTTCTTTGTCCAGTTCTTTTTTTTAAATTTTTTTATTATTATTTATTCAATTGTGCGTGTATGCGTGTGTGCACATGTGTGTATGTATGTGTGTGTGTAGAACCACGAGCAAATTCGGGAACCACCATGGAAGCCTCCACCTCCTCCTTGTTTACTCAGCCCCGGGATTCACAGGCTCCGCCCTACCAGGGCCAGAAGCGCAGGCTGTCCCCGCTTCCACCTGGTGTCTATACGCGGGGTCTAGGATCCGAACTCAGGACCCTCTGCCTGCAAGGCGGAGGCTTAACCCCTGAGCCACCTCTCCAGCCCCTTTGTCCAGTTCTTGATGTGAGTGGGAATGCTTCAAGGGTTTCACCATTTAGTATGACTTTTGCTATAGGCTTATTGTATATGGCCTTAATTAGGCCATATTTTCTCTAGTGTCTTTACATTAAGGGGTGCTGGATTTTGTCAAAGACTGTGAGCATTAATTTAGAGAACTATGGTTTTTTTCCCTTCTTTTGTTTACATGGTGAATTATATTTATAGATTTACATATACTGTATCAACTTTGTGTTTTGTAATAAACCCAACCTGGTCATAGTGGATGATATTATTCACTGTGGTCTTCTGGAACATGTGATATTTTTATATTTATGTTTTCCACTCATACAAACTTGATAGGCACCCCATTCCCCTCCCTCCCTCCACCCTTCCCTGAATCCCCTTGTTCCCTCAACCTTTTTCTCTTCCTTTCCCCCCTCCCTCCTTTCTCCCAGTGCCTCCCCCCCATTCCTGGAACATCCTTTAGTGTGCATCTCAAACTTCCCTCTGGGTCTTCCTCTCTGATGAGGTATAGGGATTCAGTAGTATTGCCTAGAGCTCTTTTTTTGTGTTCCCCTTTAGTATAGGAACACTATTGTGGCTGTTAATCCCTTGCCTCTAAGGATATTAGAGCCTGTGATCCTTGCTAGACTTTGTGTGGACAATGACATGTTGGTCATTGCACAGGTCATGCAAAGTTCTATTATGATTACTTTGGCCCTAACTTGTGTGGATTATCTTGCATATTGTTGCTCCTCCCCATATTTAGGCTCTTATAATCTTCCGAAAATTTCCCCGAGCTTTGGGATAGGGAGAGATTAGGCTGGCCTGGGTCTTGGTGCTTAATGTAGAGTCTCTGATGTTCTGAATTATGGTTTGTTGTTCTTTTTTTTTTCCTTCTTCCAGTATTGCTGTTCCTGCACTGCCTGTGGCTCCATTCTGATGGGTATTGGATGTCACCTCTTGCAGTACTTGATGGTGGCCTATATTCTCTTCTGTAGCATGATCCCCTTTCTCCTTGTTTCTGGCGGTGCCCTCCTTCCCCTTCTCTCCTGTTTATAATCTTTGCAATTACTGTAGGTATTACAGTGATTTATCTTTGAGAGTATCACTAAGTGGGTTTGGTACTAGGATCCACCTATTACGGAGTACATATGGCACTTCATTTTCTGTGTTTGGTATACTTTACTCAATGTGTTTTTTCCTAATTCAACCCACTTCCCAGCAAATTTCATTAATTCATCATTTTTATGGCTGAGTAGTACTCCCTTGTATAAATGCACCACATTTTCCTTATCCACTCATCAACTGTTGGACATTTGGGTTGATTCCATGACTTTGCTATTGTAAACAGTGTTGCTATGAAAATGCTTGTACTATCAAGGTGAATTTTTGCTGCATGGGGGTATATTCTCAAAAGTGGAATCGCAGGACCATATGGCATTTCGATTTTTAACTTTTTTCAGAATCACCAGACAGCTCGACAGAGTGGTTGTAAAAGCCTGCATTCCCATCAGCAATGCAGGAAAGTTCCCTTCTTGCCACCTCCTCTGCAGCATTTGGTGTTATTTGTATTGTGGGGTTTTGCCATCCTGATCTGGGTGAGATCATAATCCTAGGGAGGTTTTTATTTGCTTTTCCCTGATGGCTAAGGAAGTGGAGCATTTTTTAAGATATTTGTTGGACATTTTAATTTCATCCCTGGTAAAGTTTCTTTTAAGTTCCAAGGTCCATTTTTAATTGGGCCATTTGTGTCCTTGGTGTTTAGTTTTCTAAGTTCTTTGTGCACTCTGGATAATAGAGCTTTATCAGATATGGTTAGTGGTTAGTGAAGATTTTCTCCCATTCTGTGGGTTGCTTTGTGCATGAGTTACAATCTCTTTATCTGAACAGAAGCTCTTTAATTTCACAAGATCCCACCTGTTGAGTGTTAGTTGTAGTGACTGTGCAATTGGATTTCTGACTAGGAACTATTGGCCTAGTCCAAACAGCTCGAGGGAGTTCCCTACCCTTTCAACTAAGGTTTTTATAGTCTCTGGCCTTATATTGAGGTGCTTGATCCATTTGGAATTAATGCTTGCACATGTTGACAAGTATGGGTCCAGTTTTAATCTTCTGCATGTAGATATCCAGTTTTACCAGCACCATTTGTCGAAGATGTTGTTCTTTTTCCATTGAATTTTTGTGCCCCTTTGTCAAAGATCAAATGGCTGTAATTGTGTGGGCTTATATCTTGGTCTTCAACCTTTATCCATTGATCTGTGTGTCTATGTTGAAGCCAGTACCAGGCTGTTTTTATAACTATGGATTTGTAGTATAGATAAACGTTTTTTATGGTGATACCTCCAGCAGTGCTTTTGTTAGGATTGTTTTTGCTTTCCTGGATCTTTTGTGCCTGCATATGAATTTTGAGATTGTTTGGTAAACGTCTTTAAATATTTTTATTATTATTTATTCAATTGTGCATGTGTCTGCGTGTGTGTGTGTGTGTGTGTGTGTGTGTGTGTGTGTGTGTGTGGATCCATAGGTGAATTGGGAACCACCATGGATTGCCTCCACCTCCTCCTTGTTTACTCTGCCCCAGGATTCACAGGCTCCATCCTACCAGGGCCAGAAATGCAGGTGGCCCCCGCTTCCACCCGGTGTCTATACATGGTGTGTAGTATCCGAACATAGGGCCTTCTGCCTTCCAGGCAGAGGCTTAACCCCTGAGCCACCTCTCCAGCCCCTGGTAAACTTCTTTAAAGAATTGCTCCTGGAACTAATCCAGAAGTTCAGCAGGGTGGCCAGATACAAATAAACATACAAAAATCAGTGGCCTTGTTATATGCCCAGAATGAAAGAAGTAAAAAAGTCCTGAGAGAAACGATCCTATTTACTATAGCCCCTAAAAAAATGTAATACCTTGGTACAAACCTAACCAAGGAAGTAAGTGACTTTTACAATGAAAACTTTAAAACCCTAAAGAAAGAAATTACAGAAGACACGAGAAGGTGGAAAGACCTCCCATGTTACTGGCTTGGCAGAATCAACATCATAAAAAGACCACTCTACCAAAGGCAATATATAGATTCAAAGCTATACCAATTAAAATCCCAAAACAATTCTTTATGGAACATGTGATTTGAATCTTGCATTCATCTACTGGTTATCTCTCTGGTCACTTGTTTATGTTGCAGAAAAATGCTGAACAACTCAAAAATTAAAACTGTTTTTGCTGTTAGTGTAGCATTCTAAAGGATCTGGGGATAACCCGAAGTGTTATGTACTAAAATATTCCTTTTTCAAAAGAAATAGTACACCAAAACCAGGAGAATACATGTGAAAAAAAAAAGTGTTGAAAAAGAACCAAATAGGAACTCCACTTGTGTTTAGTGTTTGTAGATACACATCAAAGTACGGAACAACACATGCATGTCTTTGTGAAGGCCCAAGGGTGATACTGAAATCATATCATATCTTCATTTGCCTCATTCTTTTGATGCTGTCTCTCAACTCAGAGTTTGCATAAAAGTATAATCTGGCTTGTCATATTGCTCTGAGTAGATTCCTTTTGTGTTTTAATTACAGTTGAGAATTCATATATCACTTTAGATCTGTTTGTCTTAACTTCAGTGTTTTCCCTTGCATAACCGAGTAAACAAGGAAGAGGTGGAGGTGGTCCATGGTGGTTAAGCTGTCTCATAGTACACAATGGGAAAAAGACATAAAATGATGTCTCACACAACAATCAAGTCATCACAACATTTATATCTGTCATTATTCTTCATACCTTTATATATAAAGGAAAGTTAATTTCTTTTAAACATGCAAATATCTCTAAACCTTAAAATCTAGAATAGACCTCTTAGTGGGAATTTTCTTAATGTCTAGATAGCATTCTATTGTGTACATGCTCACATTTTCCTTATTCATTATTCTTTTGATGGGCATGTTGGCTGATTCTATTTCCTTACCATTGTGAAGAGAAATGCAAAGAACATGAATATATAAATGTTTCTGAAATAAGATGTAGAGTTCATTGCGAATAATCCCAGAAGTGTTATAGTTGGGTGATATGGTTGCTCAATTTTCTGCTTTTTGAGAAACCTCTATATTGATTTCCGAAATGAAGTGGCTTTATAAGTTTTCATCTGCATATCAGTTCAGTAGTTTCTACTAACAATGAACTAATTTCCTCTTTTCCCTGCATCCTCCCCAGCATCTTTTTGCTGTTTTTGTTATTGATGTTAGCCATTCGGACTGTGGTAAAATGGTAGATAAGAATGGTTTCACTTTGAATTTTGGCAGTGACCAGGAAGATTGAACACTTTTAATGTACTTCTTTGACTTTTTTTATTCAATTGTGCATGTGTGTGCGTGTATGTATGTGTGTGTATGTAGAACCACAGGTGAATTCAGGAACCACCACAGACCACCTCCATCTCCTCCTTGTTTACTCTGCCCCAGGATTCATATTTTTTTATTATTTATTCAATTGTGCATGTGTGCGTGTGTGTGTATGTGTGTGTGTGTGTGTGTGTGTGTGTGTGTGTGTGTGTGTGTGTGTATGTGTAGACCCATGGGCAAATTCAGGAACCACCATGGACCACCTCCAACTCCTCCTTGTTTACTCTGCCCCAGGATTCATAGGCTCTACCTTACCAGGACCAGAAACGCAAGCCACCCCTGCTTCCGCCCTGCTTCTAATTTTTTTTATTCAATTGTGTGCGTGTGCGTGCGTGTGTGTGTGTGTGTGTGTAGAACCACGAGCAAATTCGGGAACCACCATGGACTGCCTCCATCTCCTTGTTTTCTCTGTCCGGGGATTCAAGGCTCTGCACTACCAGGACCAGAAGTGCAGGCCGCCCCCACTTCTGCCCGGCTTCTATACGTGGAGTCTAGTGTCTGAACTCAGGACCTTCTGCCTGCAAGGCAGAGGCTTATCCCCTGAGATACCTCTTCAACCCCTTCTTTGACATTTTAATAGTACTGTAAGAAGTGTCTGCATTAGCATCTTACAGAAAATATTAATGATTAAATGTGAATTTTCTTGAATATGGGATGAGATTTTAAAATTTAGGTCATATAATCAGTAACAAATTTTCCAAAATATTGCAGTTGAACTTTCAAAAGTAGTTAAAATTGAATTTTGTTACCACAAATTTGATTTTCATCCTGATTTCATTCAAACTGAGCAGACTTTGAATCTGATTTTTGATGCTTTGAGCAGACTGTACTGAGAAAATCTCTTGAATGCTTTATATTTCTGGGGATATATTCCATCAAGTCATAGAGGGAAAGACATAAGGACAGAAGCCCAAAGACAGCAACTTAAGATGATGAGAGACAGAAGCTAAAGTCCAGATGGTCTTATTACATTGGTAGTAGAGAAGTGGAGTCATGATATAAAACCTGAAAACCCTTCCCTCCAGTGATTGCCTGAAGTCACATACGTTGCTGCCATTGGTTATATGACTTTTGATAAACTACTGAGTTTTTTGGTGTCATACATCCTCATTTGTCATCTACATAATAAGGAAAATTATGTCATTGTTATAAAGATAAGTGGTAGGGATTAATGGAAATAATTTTAGCAAACATTTACTTCTACTCTGCTTGAATTCTGAGTAGATAATTTTAATTTTTTCTGTTTTCGTGATCTATGACACCATTCCTGCATGGTGATGGTGCATCTTCTTACTGCTCCTTAAAGTTTCACAAGTTTCCCAAAGTTTGTCATCAGTTGAGAATTTATTGTTAAAACATGAAAACCTATGGGGGAAATTTCACATTTAAAAGAATATAGTATCTGCAACTTTATTTTAGTATTCAAGTGTCCTTATGTTATAAAAAAAACCTGAGGATGAAACCATTCTTTACACTTTTTTCCTTCATTTTTTTCATGTGTGTCTATGTATATCAGAGGGTGCTATGTATGCCCGTGAAGGCCCAAGGTTGACTTCAGAATCACCCTGGATTGATACTGACTCTTTGCTTTGCTCTTTAGTTCCCCAGGATGTGCCTTCCAGGACACCAACTACAGGGTGCCACTCTCCCCCTGGCATTTTTACTTGGATCTAGTATGAGAGCTCAGAGCCTTCTGCGTGCAAGGTAGAGGCTTAACTCCTGAGGCATCTCTCCATCTCCAACTGTACTCTTTGAGTTTTAAAGAACACTTGAGAATGTAAAATTGTCTCTAAAATGCTTCTTTAGTGTGCTAGGGTAGTGTGCTATGATTAATGCTTATCTGTTTTTTATTTAGGACTACCAAATTTTCAATATATATATTTAAATTTTAAAATATTTCTTCCTTTCCCCATACTTGTTCACATGTTTGCATTATGGACAATTGACTTTCTCAATTTCACCCCCAAATTAAAGTGAGAACTGAAAAGTTGATAGGCACAGTCTGTGCTCCAAAAAAGGAGAACATTACCTAAAGTCACATCCATTCTTGCTACTCTGTATATGACTTTGGATAAAATACCGAGTCTTTTGGTGTCATCCTTCCTAATTTATCATATCCATAATAAGGAAAATTATGTCATCCTTATAAAGATAAGTGGTAGGGATTAATGGAAATAATTTTAGCAAAACACTTACTCCTCTACTTGAATCCTGATTAGATAATTTTAAAGTTCTCTCTGTTTTCATGATCTATGACTTACATATTTTAATTATTTCTAGATGTATAAACTTGTTTACAAAAATGATTAATATTAAGCAAACTTTCTGTTCCAGTATCCAAGAAATCACACTCTACAGATTCTCATTGAGAAATCCATATATCTGATTTAAATTGAGATAATTTATAAAATAATTTGTGGCATGTTTCGTGGAATGTGTTGTGTGTAATAATCTTCATTCCATTTCCTGCTTCTATCTCTATTTGTAACAAATTCACCATATATTCTCATTGCAGGACATCTTGACTATTCTCATAGTTGACTTGTACTGTTTCCAGATACTCAATCACATGAAGAATACTATCTTCAAGTCTCATCAAACGCATTAAGTACTTGATTCTCTTGTAAGTCCCTTAGTTGAAATTATCTATTTTGGAAGCTCAGATGAAATTATCTACTTTAGAAGCTCTAATCTATTACACTTTAATTTTATTATTTCATTTCCAAATGGCTTTTCATATAAAACTGGGTGTCATAGACTAAGGTCATTCTACCTCTCTCAATCAATCCAAAATCAATTCTCCTGGATCGGCTTCAGCTTTACAATAAAGTTTTACTTTCGCCCTCACCCAATTTACTTTTCTTTCAAATCTCCTTATACGTTATCTTGCACTAAGTCTCTTTAGGTGTATAATTGCATTTACATCCTACTTGAGTGAAATCACTGTGAGACTAAAATGAAGCTTCACAGCGCCTGTTGTGCTCCTTTATGATTATCCTAGTCAGGAGCAGATTTCATTAGTCAGGTAACTTCTGATGTTCTGGGGGGGAAAAAAAAACTTAAATAGAGTCTTGTGAAGACAAGGTGGTTGTTGAAAGTACAGCCTGATGTATGTTTTCTTTGAACTTGACAACTTATTTTAATTATTTCCCTGCTTTACATAATGAGACAGAAGAGGTAGAACTTACTATAATCATTATGACCACTGTTCCATGTGCTTGTCAAGGTTGCTATTGTATATTAAACTGTGAGCAGAGGTTACCATTGTCATCTTATTATTGCTCACACCATTAAGGAGATAAAGAATTATGAATCAGAGATCGTTCTAACCAGTTAGGTTACAAATATTAGAAACACTCTAAGTTTTCTAATTATTCCACATTAAATATTGCAGAGTCCAAAGGCCACGACGTGGTGTCTCTACACCCACTCACACACTCACACACACTCATACACAGCTCCAGGCTGCGATGATGAAGATAAGTAAGCCCAACCGCCCACACTTCCACCTCAACCCTCCAGACACTGGGCCATGGACGGGGAGTTTGTCAGAGCAAAATCTCAGTATATTGGGGGGTAACAAAATAGCTTATATAGACAAAGGACCACAGGGCACCAAAGGGGCAGACAATTGTGTCAAAGTCAACATATCTTCCAGGTTCTAGAGGTCAAGTCAAATGTAACTCAGTACCGAAGGCAGGTCAATACCTGAAAGCCAATTAGGGCTCTCTGTAATGTGATCAGGGTTATGCCCAGGACCCTAGCTCTCAGCACCATCTTTAGTCCCATGTGCTCAGCCATGCCCTGGGGCAAATCCTGGGTGGGCCCAACATCTCCCCATTTTTGTTTTAGCAGAGACTATACATATGTCCAAAGTCCCATCAGTTTCAGCGTGAGCTTTCACTGTTGTACAGTCTCGGTTGGTCTTCTCAGTCAGGCAGGTTGGCATCAGTGCCAGGCAGCAGGTAGCTTGGAGAAATCCCATGTGGCTCACATAGGCAATACAGGCCTGCCTGGTCTGTCATTCGTACATATCCATCCTTTGTGGCAGCCAGCGGGAGCCAGAGTACATTTTTGCTCTGACCTTGTTGACCCCACTTCAGAGGGGGTCCAGCATAATGGACTGCACATGGTTTGGGTTGGTCATCACCGTCATGTGGAGCCTTACCTGTCATTGACTGCCAGCCCTGGAAGGACCTTTCCTCTGGAAGGCATGCCAGGATGTGTGGCTAGTAGATTAGACCAAGGCCTTACGAGCCTCCAAGCTTGAATTGCGTCTCTGGGGGGGCCATGACATAGATGTTCAAGGGCCATAAATGTCTGTAGTGTAGTCGCGTTGATGGAGTGTTGCGAGGAGATGTACTGAGAAAACACTTAAGTGATATAGTTATTAAAAGAACAATTTTTACTAGATGCTAGGTCAAATCCAGATCAACTCCACTTTGGTTTAGGCAAGGTATCAATCAGGCCATCTTGAGTTAGGTCCGACCTATAAGGATTACAGTTGGCATCTTCCTTGAGCACACCATGGAGTTTCTGAGAGAGAAAGAGCAAAGAAAACCACCTTAATGGCTTTTTATCCCTTGGTTTAGTTCGTTAGTCTGGGGATCATTCTTTTGAGACTCCTTCATGAGGATTCTCCTGTGGATAGAATTTGAAATTCCTTGCCAGAATCCATATCAGGGAAGACTTTCCAATTGGGAAGACACATTCAAATCCTCTTCCCATAATAATCAAGGGATCAGGTCCCCTCCAATGCCCAGTTAGGGGGCCCTTCTAATGCACCTTAATAGAAGGTTTGGTAGATAGGCTTCCCCAGTGTTTTTAGAATCTCAATTCATCTTTTTGAAAATTTAAAATGTTGATGGTAAATAATGCCAACCCTAGCTGTTGGTCTTGGCTTACAACCCCTTTTTGTTATTGTAATTGGTCCCTTAAATATTGGTGATTTCTTTCAACAATGCCTTGTCCTTGGGGATTATATGGTATTCCTGTGGTATGAGTAATATGCCAAGTCTGAAAAAAGTTCTGTAAAGTTTGACTAGTAAAACAAGGGCCATTATCAGTCTTAATTTGGTTGGGTAATGCTAAGGTGGCAAAGCATTGTAAAAAATGTGACTGTACATGTTTTGCCTATTCTCCTGTATGTGCAGACACCCAACATGCTTGAGAAAATATATCTATGGAAACAAAGACATATTTAAGTTTACCAAATGGTGCACAATGAGTAACATCTGTTTGCCAAAGCATATTAGGTTTTAGTCCTTGGGGATTAATCCCTGGCTCCTGTAAGGGTTTGACAAGACCTGCAGGTTTGAATGATTTTCTTTAAGTCCTTTATAGGAACTTAAGGAAACTATGAAGCAAGCACATCCAATTAAGGTGAGTTAAACCATGTAAGTCAGAGGCTTCTTGAATGTTAAGAGCCCATATTTCTTTTTTTAAATTTATTATTATTATTTATTCAGTTATGCATGTATGGTGTGCACGTGTGTGAATGTATGTGTGTGTGTGTAGAACCATGGATGAATCCGGGAACCACCATGGACCGCCTCCACCTCCTCCTTGTTTATTCTGTCCCGGAATTCACAGGCTCCGCCCTACCAGGACTAGAAACGCAGGCCACCTCGCTTCCGCCTGGCATCTATACATGGGGTCTAGGATCCGAACTCAGGACCTTCTGGCTGCAAGGCAGAGGCTTAACCCCTGAGCCACCTCTCCAGCCCAAGAGCCCATATTTTTTGTGAAGCTAATTTATCAACTAAGGCATTGCCCTGGGCTAGGAACCTGGGTAAACCAGTGTGACTCCTTAAATGTTGTAAATATTTTCTCATCCTTCTAAAGTAACTTTTAGTTTCACCATAAGGGGCGATATGAGATTGCTATCTAACCTTATATGAGCATTTATTAACCTTGGAAGTAAATTTACAATGTATAGACTGTCAGAGAATAAGTTAATAGCCTCTTCATTTTCCTTTAATGCCAATATAACTGCCAACAGCTCTTTATACTGAACTGATCCCTGGGTAAGCTGATATTTTTGTTTGTATGGCTGAATTGGTATAAGCATTTTAACAAAGAGTTTGGGCTCAGCAAGCGGTAAGTGCTGAAGGGGTGTGACCCATTTAGATGGGCCATAATGGCAACTTATCTCTCCTAAATATTCTTCTAATGGTGATATTTAGTCAGCTATTCTACATCAGTCAGCCTATAGGGAAAGACAATAGAGTCTGGGTCTTTACCATAGTGTCTACAAGTCTGTTCATGTCCTTTTTTTTTTTCATCATATCTGTTAATTGATCTGTGGTGGTATAAACTCTTGGGGCATTTCCCAGGGATGTGTGGATCCATTGTAGAATTTCTCCAACCTGTGATAGAGCTGCAAGGAGCCCTTTGCCTGAAATTAGCCATAAGGCAATAGGTTTTTCAGGATTGTACCTAGCCAATTGTGCATCTCTAAGGGCATCCTGAAACCGTTCAATTATTTGACAGTAGTTGTATCTCCAGGCTGTCTTCCAGACAATAGGTTAGAAGGAGGGATAAGGGGCTCGGAGGAGATCCCCAACCATGGCCTAAGCCAATTTATTTCTCCTAATAATTGTTGTAAACCAATGATAGTAATATTGTCAGGCACATTTATGAATGGTCTGAGAGGTGATGCCCACATTAGTGTCAAATGGGTTCCTAGAACCTTGAAAGGAGGCACCTGTTAGACCTTATCAGGGGGAATGTGTAAGTTTCCCCTTTTTAAATATTTAATCATCTCTTGCATAAGGGATTGTAATTTACTTGGAGCTCTATATCATCCATATAGACATATATAAAAATATCTTTACTTTTAGCAATGGTTTAATCAGTCTATACACATATGTCTGACAAAAGGCTGGACTATTAGCCATTCCTGGTGGGAGCACTAGCCATTCATATCTTTGGTTGGGGCCTGAAAAGTTCATAGATGGAACAGAAAAGGCAAACTTTTCACAGTCCACATGGTGAAGTGGAATAGAAAAGAAACAGTCTTTAAGCTCAATGATCAGAAGGGTATAGTCTGAGGGGATGGCTGTTACCCAGGGTATCCTTCTAAAGGGGGTGCCTATTAGCTTCAAGTATTTGTTAATCAGCCTTTAATCTTGTAACATATGCCATTTCCCAGAGGACTTTTTAATAACAAATGTTGGTGTATTTCATGAACTCATAGATGGGCAGATGTGGCCTTGTTTTAGCTGTTGATCTATTTCTCCTAGGGCCTTTAGTTTCTCTTGTGGTAGGGGTCACTGCTCTACCAAGACTGGTTTGCCTGGTTCCCATTCAATCTGGGGGCTTCAAGGGGCAATAGTCCTTAAAATTGGGGGTGAACCCGAGGAACTTTTGGGGTCTCCCCGTGACAGGTATGAAAGTTAGAAAACTTGTTTAAAGGCACTGTTTCTATTGGCTCAGGAAACCTAGAGGCCTTCTCATGATCTAATAGGTCTTCATAGAAGGCTCTATTATCAGTAGTCAATATGGCCTGCATTTGCCCCAGGATGTCCTGTCTTAGTAAATTGGCTGCAAGCCCCATGACCACAAGGGTTCACATATCTTTGGAATCATCAGCATGCTGCCACACTACCCAGGAGGCTGTTTCTTCTGACTGTATGTTCCCTCTGACTCCCAGAACTTTTGGACCAGTCGTTAAGCCCCTTGAAGGGGGAATTTTCTCTTTCCTTAGGAATGTTCTATCTGCCCCAGTGTCCATAAGGCAGTTGAAATGCTTGCCATTAATAAAGATGCTCATTTTAGGATGGAGACCTTCTACCAGGGAACAGTGCAATGAGCTTGGGGCCTTTCCTTTCTAGACCAGTCTAATTTAAGATCCTCAGGGGTCTCCCTTTGTAAGGGCCCCCGTGCTCCTCCTTTAGTTAATGAGGCTGGAGGTTGCCCTGGAGCTAGATTAAAGGCTTGTCCTCCAGATCAAATCTCGATCTATAGTCTTTTCTCCAGTGAAGCCCTTTGGGGCACCTAGGGCATGGAGTTGTAGGGAGCTTAGCCCCTCCTACCTCCCTCGGGTTCCTTTCCTCAACCTGAGGGCACTCCCTCCTGAAATACCCCCTCTTGGACTTGCAGGCAGGGTACCAGCCTTAAGGTCAATGCCTGAGTCATAGTGTCAGTCAGTTCCTTTGTCTGTGTCTCTAGGGCTGCCACAAGTGCCTGTTTTTGAGTCTCCACATACTGTGAAGCAATAATCCAGGTGCTGATGGATCTCTCCTTAAGACATGACTTGCTATTTTGTGGTCCCCACTTATCCCTTCCCATGCCAGCAATTTAGTAAATTGTTCCCTTAGGAGGTCTGGGGGAAGTTTATGACAGAGATTTTTTTCCATTCGGTCAATGAACTCAGGGAGGTTCTCACCTGGGTTTTGTACAATGCCTGCTAGAGGTCCTTCAGAAGGACCTTCATCTAGCTTTTTCCATGCTACTAATGCTATCAAACGGACCTGATCCTGGTATGGCACTCCTATGGCAGCCTGCTGGATCTCAGTAGAAAATTGATCTACTGTCTGGACAGCATTTCAAGACTGATTGGGACCTAGGCCTGAGCATTTTGATTGTGCTCAGCTTGGACCCTGCATTCTTCTTTGAATAGTGCTGCCCACTTAATGAATGTGGGGCTGGGGGGCACCGCTCTGGCCATATCCATCCAATCCTTAGCAGTGCAGGGTTGGTGAGCTAGATCTTGAAGGAGGGCCTGGACCCAAGGGGAATTTGGGCCATCCTCTAGAACTGCTCTCTTTAACTCTTTTACATCCTTTGCTTCCCAGGGATACCATACTGCAGGGGGATTGCCTCCTTGATTTAAGTTAACAGGATAGGCTTGTACTTGATATGCCTCAGCATACAGGGGCTCCACTCTGGGTTCCTTGTTCTAGCCTGGTGGGGGCTAGTGTGCACTTGTGTGGATTCAGGATGGGTTTTTGTGAAGACATATGGGGGGGGGATCTTTCTCTACACTGTCCCCATCCCTTTCTCTCTTGAGCAGAGTTAAATTTGAATACAGGCAACCACTCCCTGTTCTTGCAGCACACATAGCCTCTTCCCCTTGATAAAGTGAACTGGGCACTTTCTCACATGGCAGCCACTTTCCACATCATTTTCAAACTCTCACATTATGCACCTCCCTTCCTTGCCTCTGGTGTTCAGCTCCACGCCAGGGCACTTGTAAGCGGGAAGCTCCACCCCCTTGCCAGGATTGATAACTCTGCACTCTGCCCCCAAGCATTATGCCCCACGCACAGCCTCCCTGTGCGCTCTCATATTTCCATGCAGCTCTGCTTTGCCATGCACAGCCACACTGCCAGTGTGCAGCCTCACTGTCACTTGCAGCGTCATCTCTATATCATTTGTAAGCACTATTTGGCTCTGACACACCCAGAGCCCACAACTCTGTGTAACATCCCCGGCGCACACACTGTGATGGAGTATTATCCTATGTGGAGTTCTCCAAATGGCAGGCATGCCCACCATCTCCATGGATTCCTGTACCCTGCCATGACCCAGTGAAATCCCCTGTCCCACCTCTGTGACTCCTTGGTCCTTTCCTCATTCCCCTCTGCCTGCTCCACCTGCACCTTCGCCTCCATTGGGTGCTGGATAGCATCAGGAATGAGCGCTATCTTAAGCATAGAAATCGTGGGATTAAATTCCAAGGGAGGCGATATCTTAATTTTTTTTTCTCACTCTCTGGCTAGATTCTCTATCTTATTCCATGTGTCCCATGAAGAAGTGTTGGAAGTTTGGGCCCATGGAGCCAACTTCAAGAGCTGATTCCCACACCTTGACAATGAGTGGATCTGGGATTTCAAAACCACGGCTTTTTAACATGAGCCGTAGAGCTCCTAGCTCCGGGTTAACTTTGCTTTTTGAGTTCCCATACTAAAGGTCAAAACTTACCTTGAGACTCCATTCGCTTCATTCAATCTAGGAATTATCTCACATAGGGGAATCAGTTTGCGAGTCCTAACAGCCAGGACGTGGTGTCTCTTCACCCATTCACATACTCATTCACACGATTACACAGATCCGTGCTGCAATGACAAAGATAAGTAACCCTGACCGCCGATGCCTCCGCCTCAACCCTTCAGAGACTCCGCCATGGACGTGGAGTTTGTCAGAGCAAAACCTTAGTTTATTGGAGGTAACAAAACAGTTTATATAGACAAAGGACCACAGGGTGCTAACAGGGCAGCCAATTGTGTCAAAGGTCAACACATTCTCCAGGTTTTAGAGGTCAAGTCCAATGTAACTCGGTATTGAAGGCAGGTCAATACCTGAAAGCCAATTAGGGCTCTCTGTAATGTGATCAGGGTTACGCCCAGGACCCTAGGTCTCAGTGCCATCTTTAGTCCCATATGCTTGGCCATGCCCTGGGGCAAATCCTGGGTGGGCCCAACAAAATATATTACCTGAAGAATCAGGAAAATTATCAGATAGTTGAAAATGAGAAAAATGTATCCTTAATAACACAGAGCATCTAAAATATTGAGGTGTCTTAAATCAACTGAGCCATGCATTGAAAGTTTCCTAAAATGTTCAGAGATTAAGCACGAATTGAACATATTTCAAGGAATTAATCAACCTCATAAAAAGGCAATAGTTAAGATTATAACTCAAAAATGTTAAAACTATTGAAGCCTGTTATGTATTAAAAGTTATATAATATGAAGTTTTAATTTTCTTTTTTCCTTTTTTATGTATGTATGTGTGTGTGTGTGTGTCTGTGTGTGTGTGTGTGTGAAGGACAGAGAGAGAGAGAGAACACACTTGAGTGTGTATCCATGGGGGCTGAAGGGTAACATAGGAAAATCATCCTGCTTTACATTCTTACTGCTTTGCTCTCCATTTCCAAATTTCCACCCTCTAAGAACTTGAATCTAAATGTTTTTGCTTAAAGCTTTAAATCCTGAGTCTTCTCCCCCAGCCAAACATTACTTTTCTATATTCAACAATAATTGATTTTCATTCATTAGTGAGAATGGAAGATAAAGACATTAACCATGGCATGGAAGATTATATGCTATATCGAATAAAATATTTCCTAGAAATCCAGATTGTTGAACATGAAAATGAGTAACCCAAGAAGTTCTTTGCTGGGAAAGGCATTTTATTATCCGCGTTGTTTGAACTGTAGTCTTGCCCCAAGGCTCTAAAATGGACTTTCCAGCGCCTTGGGAATCACACAGCCTTGCAATTCTTTGAATAAATATTTGAGTAAATGTGATTATGTTTTTCACAGTGGAAAGGTTTTGTGTTATCAGGATGGATTACCAGTCACATTTTAGTCTCCTCTTCACAATTTCCACTTTAGGGTACTCCCTTTAAGAGATATTTACATTCTATTACTAGGGAACTTCATATGGAGAACTTAAACTCAGCCTCTGTTCCATATTGCCTTTACCAGCAGTGGACATTGAGCTCAATGGTCATTAGAGTGTTTAAATGAATATATTTTCAGAAGCACTGAGAAATGAACTTTAAATGGCTTACATTGCTCATAAAACCTCTGATCTTTAGAAAAATACTGAATACAATCCCAGGAAACAGACTTTATATTTTTCTAACTACTACAAAATAAATTGTTAGGATAAGTATTTTTGTTTCCCCATCCCTAATCTATTCTCTCCAATCTCTGTCATCTAAGTTTATTTAATACCTCTATGATATCAGCTATTTTATATTTAGCATTTAATGCTAAATATAAAATATTTATATTTTATATATGAAATATATGAGGACAACTTTTATTTTTAGAGGACAAGAATACATACATGAAAGGCAGTAAGAAATTAAGAATATTGTGTGTTTATTAGGACTCGGTGATATTTACATACTATTTTAAATTGATAAATTATATACTTTATGCTATTTCTCTGCCTACAAAATTTTCCTAATAGTAACTGGACATTAATAGAGGAAATAAAATCATCCCCTTTTTAAAAATTAGTAATTAGTTCAAAGTCATGTAAACATGAGATGCTCAGATTGCATGCTTTATAGTAATGTTAGAGAATACACAGTACCCTGCTATTGCATTCTTACTGCAAGAAGACTTCTAAAGTAAACTTCTTTTGAGTATTACAGCCTCAGAATTCCTCTAAATAGAGTTGTTATTGGAAATTTTTACTCATATCAAATAGATGAATACATATCTTCTTTCTAATTCACATAATTTTATATATGTCCAATTTCACTCAATTTTATTATATCTTAATATTAATGATAGCTTACCTCTTTTATTATTATTATTTATTCAACTGTGTGCATGTGCGTGCACGTGTGTGTCTGTGTGTGTGTGTCTGTGTATGTGTAGAACCACGGACGAATTCGGGAACCACCATGGACGCCTCCACTTCCTTCTGCCCCGGGATTCACAGGCTCCGCCCTACCAGGACCAGAAGCGCAGGCCGTCCCCGCTTCCACCTGGCGTCTATACGTGGCATCTGGGATCCGAACTCAGGAGTTTTCGCCTGCAAAGCGGAAGCTTAACCCCTGAGCCACTTCTCCAGCCCGATAGCTTACCTCTTAAGAGAAACTGATATTGATCTTAATTCACTTGACGTATAAACCAGTGCCTGAGTATCATTTCAAATATACTGCAGAAAAAGAACCAGGTACTTGCTGGTTGAGAATTGATGTGAAGGATGGTAACATGTGGGTTTAATTGTCATGATGACTGATTCCTGGGATCCATACAGAAATCATTATAAGACATTTGAGTTCAAATCAATAATTGATTACAAATTAAATATAATTAGAAGTTTTTCAAGTTTAAAAGAGGCCAAGGAAACCCTTGTTAGGACCAACACAAATGTAGTACATTGTAATTTTCAGTCATTTAAGGATCCTTGGGCAAAATGGCCTGTGGGATGGCATATTTGGCTGACTTCTGTTACTCACCAAACTGGAGGATGGAAGATTCAAAATGAGAGTTCTTTCCATCTTCTGGTGTCTTCCTCATTTTCTTTCTTTAATATTTTTAAAAATTACCTTTATATAAGTCTTTCACTTCCTAGTTAGGGTTGTTCCAAGGTCTTTTATTTTTCTTGTGCTTTTGATGAATGGAATTTTATCTATCTTTTTTTTTCCCCTCAGGAATTGATGAATATGAACACAAACTTCTCCCCTCAAAGATAGGTAATTTAAGCAAAAAAGGAAAATACTAAAATGCTACAGAAAACATGCATTGGTGAGTGCAAGCTGCAAAATGGTTTTAAATTTAAAGATAATCATGAGTAATCATGCCCACAATATATTTTTAAGAATGTAAGACTGTAGCTCCTGTTCACTTCAGGGTCGTTGCACCTCAGAACAAAGTGCAATGTTGCATACCTCCCCTAGACCTCTATAATTGTAGAGTGCCACCTGGAGGATGTCATCTTGACAAAAAGATTTCACATTATCTGAGGAATTCTGCATAGGTTTAATGTCTCCAGCCTTCATAGACCAGTTGTCCAAGCATGTGCTACAAGCGAAAAGTCTCTCATTTCTCTATTTCTCTTTTTCACTAATCATAGTACTCCATATGTTATATTTAAATTGATTATATTTTTGGGATGGAGAGATAGCTCAGTATTTAAGTCTCTCCCTTGCAAGCAGAAAGTCTTGAGTTCAGATCCCAAATCCCAAGAAAAAAAGCCAGTGGGAAATGATGGCAGCCCTGACTTCTGATCCTGGAAGGCAGAGACTGGAAAACTCCAGAGCAAAGCAAATAAGAGGTAGAAATCCAGGGTGATTCCTGAAGTACCTTAGGCCTCCACAGACATACAGAGTGCCCTCTGATAAACGCAGAAGATATACATGCAAAAAATTAAAAAAATAAAAATTAGTTTTGTAAACAGAGTGTTTTATATACAAGATATACTTACAAACATGTACATATTTACATAGCCCAAAATAAAACAATCAACATAGAAAAGCCTCTGTGATTTCTATACTTCATTAGAAAACATTCTGAAATAGAAGCCAAGAAACCAGTTGTGTTTAATGTATCTTTATAAAAGTTAAATGACTGGGGATAAAATCATCTATGGAAATGAAAGCTGTCTACAGTGGAAACAACAGAATACCCATAATCATAATTGAAAAACACAATCAGGAATGAAAATTGAAAAAAAAAACTCCTAGTTCAAAAATTGTAAGAATAAATATTGCTAAAATTCCCTAGCTTTCATAAAGTAATCTATAAATTTAATTCAGCTGTCATTACAATATCAATGATATTCTTCAAGAACTTGGAAGATCAATAGTAAAAATTGCATTGCTCCAGATGAAATTCTGAATATTCAACATTTGTTTCTTGGAGCATTAGAACAAGGTATTATTTATTTTGCTAGTTGATTTGCAATTGTACTGTACAACCATGATCATTGAAAATGGGGATTGGCATGGAATTAGATTACAGATCAATGGAACAGGAAAGGAAAGCTAAAAGGAAGTCTGTAAGTGTAGAGGCAGTTGATGTTCGAAGTACATGCTAAGAACATGTAGTAGAAAATGGCAGCATTTAAAAAATAATTCTGGAATATTTTAATGTCCATTGACAGAAGCTTGAACTAGACCATTGATCTGAATCTCACACAGGTAGCAACATTTTGTAAAAGAACAGAATAAAAGTTTTTAAGCTATTAAACCATGAAAGTATTAGAAGAAAAAAGATCTACTTCAGCAGAATAGGATGGGCAATTACTTGCATACAAATACTCTGAATCAAAGGTGAATCATGAGATAATAGGCTGATTTGAAGGTAGAGAGTATCACAGTTTGAAATGTGAGTTGTCCCAGGCTCATGTATTTGAATCTTCTGTTGTTTGATATGGTCGTTGTACCTTTATGAACTGGAGCATTGCTGGAGGAAGTTAGACAAAAGCAGTTCCTTGGCTTGCTCTTGAAGTGTGCAACTCTTGGCCTCCTTGATGGACATTACTTAGGCTGACTCCAGGTTCTACCAACCCGTCATGCCTTTCTTGCCATGAAGGACAGTATCTTGCCTCTGAAAACATAAGCTGAGTAAATAGCCCTTTCTCCCTTTAAGTTGTTTGAGTTTGAATGTGTCTCACAGCAACAGAGAAGACTAACTGCTATGAATAATAATGAGAAATGTATTTTTTTTAAAGGAGAAAGGGAGATTTATTCAGCTTATGGTTCCAGAGGAGAGGTACAGTCTCTCAAAGCAGAGGTGGCATGGCTGGTTGGCCAAAGCTGAAAGAGGCTAAGTTGCTGCAGACATCTTGGAAGCTAAGAGCTGCAGACTACTTGCAGCAAGGGCAGACTTCCCTGGAGGTAGGGTGAGGCTAATCCATCTCAAGGCCCACCCCTGGTGATTACCTCTCAAGGTACCATGATCTTACCAAACACATGAGATTGTGGGGGACACATTTCAAACCATGACATTCCACCCCTGACCCCCACAGTCTCATTGAGATCTCATTATGCAAACCATGCTAAGTCCAACTTTAAAAGTCTTCATAGACTACATCAGTAGTCCCAATATAGTCCAAAAGTCCAAAGTCCAAAAACTCCTGTAAATCAAAATACAAGTTACATACTTCCAACATACAATGGCACAGAATAAACATTCCCATTCCAAAAGGTAGGAATGGGGGCATATTTAGGAAAGATCGGTCCATTACAAGACCAAAAACCAGTAGGACAAACCCCAAATCTTGTAGCTGCAAGTCCAACAGGTGAGCCCCTTGTTGAAATCATCTCAGTTCCAAAAGGCTTTGGTTCTATCCCTCCAATGGAGCTGCCCATAGATTATGTTGCTCTCTTGAACTGGCTCCTCCCAGGGTATACAGCTCTCCTTGGCAGTTGTCCCACATTGTCTCTGGAATTTCTAACATCTTTACTTCTCAATGGCAAACCAGGCTTTAATTCCACAGCACAAACTGCCCTTCTTGGACTTCTAAACTGCAGGCTTCTTGCCTCATGATGCCTGGATTCTGCCAGTTTTTAAAATCTTGGAGGAGTACTCCATGATCTCCTCCCTCTTGCATCACTGATGCTTCTAAAACCAGAACTAAATGATATGCAAGATACTCCATACAAATTAGGGCTGAAGCAATCATAATTGGAATTTGCATGCCCTGCGCAATGTCCAACACACTATTGACCCCACAAAGTCTAGCATTTGCTAAAGGCACCAAGATCCTTGGAGGCAAGGAAGTTGACAGCCATAGTAGTGTTCCTATACTTAAGGGGAACACAGGAAAGGGTTCAGGGAAATGCCACATGGGTCCTTGTATATCATCAGAGAGGAGGGCCTAGAGGAGAGTCTGATTGCACATTAAAGGATTCTCCAGGGTTTGGGAAGGGAAGCATTGGGGGATGGGGAGGAAGGGGTGAGGGGAGGGGGAGCACGGGGGATTGGGGGGAGGAGGAGAGAGGGTGGGAACCAGTGTACCTATTAAGTTTGTATGAGCAGAAATAATAATAAAAAATGTTAAAAAATAAAAAGTAAAACTAGAACTATGTGGTCAACTTTGCCAAGACTGGCCCACTTGAATCACAGCTGATTCTGCTTCTGTATGCTGACCATCTCTTTCACTCCTGGGCATTTGCTTTGTAAGAGAAACCAAGTCTTTCTTTGGAACTCCACCCTTTAGCTCCAGTCTTCTGAAAGGATTTACATTCTTATGAGTGGGAGCCTTCTCTGAGGATCTTGCCCTCAAGCTAGGGCCTCTCCTATTATTCAAATTGTAGTAGGCTTTGATTTACAAATGGAACTAATCTCTTTGACAGCCATTTTGTTCTCTGCTTCTTCCTGGTTCAACTCTTTAATTTTGGCATTGTATTTTTCATCATTGGATCTTACACTTTTGCTTATTCCTGATTCTTTGCTCTTTTTCAGAACTCTGAAGACAACTAAAAAGTAGCCATATCACATTGTCAAGACTACATTCCTTTGAAATTTCCACTGCCATGCACTTAATTCTCTCAGCTTCACAAACAACTTCACGTTGTGGTACCAGCTGTTCATTATCTCATGGCAATACCCCACTACCCGGTACCAATTTCTATAACAATTACTCTTAACTATTGCTGTGAAAGGACATCCAAATTCAAGAAACTTAAGGGAGAAAGGGAGATTTATTCAGCTTATGGTTCCAGAGAGGAGGTAAAATCTCTTAAAGCTGAGGTGGCATGGCTGGTTGGCCAAGGCTGAAGAACGCTGTCACTGCAGACATTTTGGAAGCTGAGAGCTGCAGACTACTTGCAGCAAAGGCAGACTTCTGAGAAATGTATTTCAATCCTCATAGGGTTTCTGATATAAAGTGTTAATTATTTTTACTTGTGAGAAGTTAGCCACATGCATGTACCTGCCAAGGCATATTGTGTAGGTTGGAGGACAACTTTCAGAAGTCAGTTCTACTTTTTACCATATGGACTCATGTTATAAAACTCAGATTACCATGTTTCTCACAAAAGCCTTTACTAGGAAAGCCATCATGCTAATCCAAGTATTTAAATATTTAACATTTCAGTTGTTAATCAGAATATGAACAATTGTAACTGAATATTTTAACAGTAGGATATATATGCATACATACAAGTATTTTTGCAAATGTATGCAAACATATATAATATTTAAATATAACTGTCAATAAATTTATTAAGGACAATGGGCATCTAAGGTTGAGAAATAATGGAAATTTTAAATCTCAAACTTCTTGTCGGGTGATTTAGTAAATAGACTTATTCTAGCAGATTTGCATAACTTTAAGCACATCCTGCATTTGTAAATCCTGTTCTTTCAATTTTTCTATTATTCATTTAATTATTCACATATCTAATTATGCAGTTCTAAAATGCTTAGAAATATATCAAGAAGAGGATTACAATATTAGCAATATACATATGTATGATATACATCTATATATAAATGAACCAATGAAATTATTCACTTAGTTTTAAGTTAATTTAATTCCATTTTGCAAGTCTATTTACTAATGTAAAATTTACAAATGATTATTGTTTGTATTTTCCTGCTCAGAAGGACTCATCAGCTATTAAGTGATGGCTATATTTGAAAAGTCAGTTGTTTCATTGTACCACTGAGCTTCACAGGAATTATGCTTTATTTAAAATTCAGCTTAACAGAATGGGTCATCTAAAATGTAAAAAGTGCTAGTGTCCAATGAATATTAAAGTAAAAGCTTGATACAGTACATATACTATTCCACTGACAATAAATTGTAACTCAGCTTTATTTTTAGAAAACAAAATGACTACTATGTTAATTAAAAGATGATGAGCTGGTTATTATTGCTGTGTAAGAAGTCTGAAAATAAGCTGGGGTTATCACTATAATAACCTTAATTATCATCTTTGGAATCTGTACAGAGTATGTGTGCTTTAGCTCAGCTTATGACCAAATGCAAGCATGCACATAGTGCTAAGTTGCAAAATTGGAGCCAAAAAAGCTGTACACAAGACATTTTAGAGCAATTTAATCCACTTCCAAAATATTTTGAGATTGCTGATCATCTTCTATGCAATCTTTCTACAACTGTAATTTTAAAGTTTTATTACAGATCTACAGTGTGAGCAAATATAAAACCTCTATACTACTGGAACTAACAACTGCTATAGATGAGTTTGTACAAATTTCTTAGGGAGGAAAAGGAGTACATAAACATGGTGCTCTGTGGCAGAGATTCTGCACTATAACATTTGCTTTAAGCTGTGGTTACATGAAATTTTATTGTTTTAAAGGCATTGAATACTGTTTTGTGAAAGGTGAGAAGGAATTTGAAGCATGCTATCATGCATAAGAAGAAAGCTTGAAAATCAAAGGAATAGCTTCCAGCTTGTATATATCTTCCATTATTGGCTCATTTTCTAAGGATCTCAAAAATATGTTGAGTATCCTTCCGTGCTTCCTTTCTAATTGCTAATAATATCTAAATTATCTTACATATAAATTTTGTCATTTGTCAATATTTAATTCTAATTAATAAAGCTTATGCAAGAGTAATCATAAATAAATTGAATTTAATTAATTTGAAGTGGTTTCCAAATAACTACAACTGGCTTTAATTGTCTTTGCAAAATACTTCCTATACTTTTACATTAATGCAATACATAAATTTATGATGGTATTACACAGTATGAATATAAACTAACAACAAAATTCATGCTGATAAATTTCCTAATTAGTAATATTAATGATTGTTTCACTGAAAATAGAATATAAATTTTCATGGTTTGAATGTGTTTGCCTGCCCCAAGTTCTCAAGCTCTAATCCTTTTCTGGTATTAATGTTTGGAAAGATACTGACACCTTCTAAAGGTGGAGACTTGCTGGAGAAAGACAAATCACACTAGGTGCCACTTGAGGATTAGTAGTGTGACCCTGCTTCCTCCTAGTATGCTATTATTTTGTGTGTCTCCTGATGACTGTGGTGAGCTGAAGCAGACTCCCACCTCCTCTACAAGTCTTCTATGCCACTGCTGCCATAATAGACTGCATCCCTTTTGGAACAGATCTCAGCTTCTCTTTCTGCTGTGTGAGACAGAACATAAACTCAAGCAATATAAGTGGAGAAAAGGAGATCTATTTAACCTGTGTTTCCAGAGGCGAGATGCAATCTACTATGGCATAAAAGGCATGACTGGCTGGCAAAAGCTGGAGGTCACTTCCATCATGGAGAGTGAGAGAGCAGAGATTGCAAGAGACAACTACTAGCAGCAGCAGGCAGGTCTAACCAACCACGTGATGTACCGTCTTCTAGTATCGTGTTCCAAAAGTGCCATGACCTTTCCAAACATCAACACCAGCTAAGGATTCAAACACATGAGCCTGTGGGGACAACCTACATTTCAAATTATGACAGTTCCCTAAGCAAAATGAGTCTCCTTTTCTTCCTTATGTTCGTTTTGTATTAGTACTCCTCCCAGCAAAAGAAGAGTTAATTCCCAGAAAAAGAAAAGGTGCACTGAAAGTCTCAGAGGCAAGTGTGTTTTGTTTACTCCTGGACCTAATATGCTCATGACAGGAGGCTGTAATGAGCTTGCAGGGACCTGGGTGAAGAAGAGCTGGCTCCCTGCTTCCCCAAAGAGGCACTGTGGCTCCAACCATTTCCTCTGTGAGAGTGATTGCTGAGACCTGGGAAGGTGGGCTGGGAGAACCAGACATGATCATGGGGGTATTATTCAGAATCTTAAATCTGCATTTGTTCAGCAGATATATGTATAAACTAAATCAAATAACAAGAACTGAGTCAAAAATAGGTAAATGAACTAATGTCAATAATATAAATAAAATATGCACCATTTCATTAGTGAAATAAAGAGAATTTTCATTATATATATTTATGTCATATATGTATAACTGATGTGCATATATCATATGTTTGTTATATATCACGTTCATATAAAATGTTTTACTTTTGCAGTGGTGTGGGATATTTGAGTGATTTGCAGATGTTTTGGTTACCTGGGGAGTTACTTCTGCTTTTAGAAAAAAATCCTGTAACTTTCTGAATATTAGATGGTGAAGCATGAATCCTGTCTACCTCCTGAGTTTACATATGGGTGTACAGAAGTTCAAACTATCTGAAGTTGCAGCAACTAAATCTGTAAAAAAAATCTCAGGAAAGTTAAAAGGAGAAAAAAAAATCCATTCAATGTTCATGTTTACTAGTGTGCATGGAGGGGCCTATAAAAAACATTGATTTAAATAGAACTTCAAAAAGGAACTAAATTTGTTGGAGGTCAAACCTCTCTTTATTGGGAAGGCAATTCTAAAAGGGAGGGTTGCTTTGGGTAAGTTTAAATGGGTGGTAAATTATTTTTAGTGCAAACGCTAAGAAAATATTTCATGAAGAATAGACTTAGGTAGCTGAACGGACTCAGAAACAGAGAAGAGCATTTCATACTCTATCCAGGTGTGTGATGCTTCTCTGACTCTCTCATATCAAGTCAGTAAAACCCTAGGAAATAAGGACAATGGTTTTCTTTACAGTTTCTTTAGTGTTTTTAGGGCATTTGGACTAATTTGATGTATAAAGAACAGGGTAAAAATGAAGATATTTATGGAGTTTCATCAGTTTCATGGACATGGATTTAGAATAAGCACTGAAACACTATGAATCTTCTTACTGCATCAGAATTAGCTCTAATGGTCTCATTAGCATCAATATCTCAATATCAGTGCCTACTTGGTGACATCACAATGAAAACAATTAAGACTCTTCAGATGAAAAAGTCAGGAAGTTTACATGTATACATGTATACTTGTATTATGTTATATCCAGGCTGAAACTTCCTGACTTTTAACCACAAGGAAAATGGAGAAATTATTTTTACACAAAAGTGTTTTTATATTGTATATCATTTATCTTATAAATTTTGCTAAATGTGTAAGTTACACTTTCTGATTATATGTGAGATATTATAGGGTTTATGTAAATGAAACTGATTTCCAATACTCTGTTAACATTGTAACTAGTTGATGTAATTGAAAAGGTAAAAATGGTCCTGAACCCATGCTTGTGTGGTACAGGAAAGGCACCCTACTTCCAGGTACTCCCTACCAGTACCCAGGTCACCTGCTCCTCCCAGGCTCTCTCACCATCCAGTCTGAAGAGTGCCAAAGCTGGCCAGGGCTTGGGTGAACTACTGGCCATGCCCCAGGTCCCAGGTGAAGCCCGTCAATCATCCTCAGCCCCCCCTCCACCTGCTGTGAACGCAAGCTGTGCTTGTTCTCAGACCAGCTGAGACACCCTCTGCCTACTAAAACTGATTCAACTGATGTATTAACAGTCTAATAGCCTCATCTTGGAAATAATAACAACAGATAAACACACCCAACTCCAATGCAACCACTAGTAATAACTGCCAGAGAGCAGTTATTCCAACAAAATCAGTATGGTCAAAAAAATCATAGAAACTGTAAACACTCAAGAGACAAAACAAAAAGGTCCACATCAAAGAGTAGATCCATGAGAAACAAAACCCAAGAAAACAAATCTCCCACTGAAAGAATTAACCCCATAGTGACAGATTCCAACCAGAAAAAATTCACAAAAAATAGCCAAGAACACCAGACCCAAGGTTATGACTTTCAAACCATGATAATTACCATGATCAATACTATGAAAGAGGAAATCTGGGAGGAGTTAAATATCCGCATCAACCACTTTGAACAAGAACACAACAGACACCTGGAGGAGTTAAGAAAAACAGTTCAAGAAATAAAAATAGGCATAGAGCAGTTAAAACAGTCTCGGGCAGAGTTTAAAACTGAACTGAAAGAAAAGTTATCCTCAACCCAGAACTCAACAGAGAGTTTTACCAATAGAACAATCAAGGTGGGAAATAGAATTTCAGATCTTGAAGACAAAGTGGCAGTATTAACCAGCTCAATGGATGAGGCTGTTAAAGCCAAAAAGATACTTGACAGGAATATTCAAGAGTCAAGGGACAACCTGAAGAAGCCTAACATGTGCATTCATGAAAAACCAGAACAAGAATCCCAAAATACCACACCTGAGGATATTTTTCAAACTATCATAAATTAAAACTTCCCTCATCTAAAGAAAGAGAGGCCCATCCAAATACAAGAGGCATTCCACACCCCAAACACATATGACCAAATAGAAACTCTCCACAGCAAATAATATTCAAAACACTCCACATTCAAGACAAAGAAATGGTGCTGAGAGCTTCAAGAAAAAAAAAAGTCACTTTTAAAGGCAAACCTATGAAAATAACAAATGATTTCTCAATGGAAACAGTAAAAGCAAGAAGAGAATGGAGAGACGTACTTCAAGTATTGAATGAGCAAAATTGTCAACCCAGGCTGATATACCTGGCAAAACTATCTGTCATGATTGAGGGAGAAAGAAAAGTTTTCCAGCACGAAGACAACTTGAAGGCTTACATGTGGACCAAAGAAGGCTTTCAAAAAAATTCTTGAAATGATACTCAAGACTGAAGAAAAAAACAAGCATATCCAGGAAGACAAAAGAGAAGTATAATATCATCAAAACCTAAAAGTCAAATAATACACTTACAAAAGCCACTAAACATAAAAAAATGTCCGGAATTAAAAATAATTTCTCTATTAACATTAAATGTCAATGGAATTAACTTACCTATCAAGAGACACAGATTACAAACCTGGATTAAAAATCACAATCCATCAATCTTCTGCCTTCAGGAAACTCATCTCACCACAGAAGATAGGCACATCCTAAATTTAAAGGCTGGTCCAAAATTCTGCAAGCTAATGCAACTAGGAAACAGGCAGGGGTAACCATTATGCTATCAGACAAAGTAGGCTTCAACCAAAAAATTCATAAGAGACACAGATGGTTACTGCATTTTAGTCACAGGTACAATTTACCAGGAAGACTTCACAATACTGAACATATATGCACCTCATACGGGCCCCTCCACATTCATTAAGCAAATCCTACAGCATCTAAAACGAGAAATCAACACTAAAACGATAATTCTTGGGGATTTCAACACCGCCCTATCAACAGGGATAAATCAACAGTTCAAAAACTTAACAGAGATACATTGGAACTTAATCAAACTCCTAATGAAATGGACTTTACAGATCTCTATCAAACTTTTCATCCACGCACCAAAGAATACACATTTTTCTCAGCAGCACCTGGAACTTTCTCAAAAATAGACCACATACTGGGCCACAAATCAAAACTCCACATACACAGGAAAGTTGAAATTCTAGCCTGTACCCTATGAGATCACCATGGTCTAAAGCTTGACATCCACAACACAAGAAAAAAAAACCCAGAAAATTCACTAATTCCTGGAAACTTAAGCATTATGATGCTAAATGAGAATTGGATTCAGGAAGAAATTACAAAGAAAATTCAAGATTTCCTGAAAGCAAATGATAATGAAAATACAACTTATCAAAACCTTTGGGACACAATGAAAGCTGTCCTAAGAGGTAAGTTCATAGCGTTTAATGCCTACATCAGAAAAATAGAAACATCACAAGTGAATATCCTAACAATGCAGCTTAAAACTTTAGAGACACTAGAGCAATCCATTCCCAAAAGCAGTAGAATAGAGGAGATCAGGAAAATCAGGAGAAGGATATCCAAAATTGAGATAAGGAAAATGATACAGAGAATTAACCAGTCAAAAAGCTGGTTCTTTGAAAAAATCAATAAGATTGATATACCCCAGCTAAATTAACCAAAAGCAAGAGAGAGAAAACACAAACTAACAAAAGTAGAAATGAAAATGGAGTTATCACTACTGATACCTAGGAAATTCAAAGAATTATAACATCATATTTCAAAAACTTATACTCTGTGAAATTTGACAACACAAAAATGGATGAATTCCTAAGTAAGCACGACTTACCTAAATTGAATCAAGAAGTTTTGAATTATTTAAATAGACCTAAAACATATGAGGAAATCGATGAAGTAATCTCGAATCTTCCCCCCCAAAAATGTCCTGGACCAGATGGGTTCAGCACAGAGTTCTACCAGACATTTAAGGAGCTAATAACACCGATACTCCTTACTGTTCCATCAAATAGCAAAAGAAGAACACTACCAAATTCTTCCTATGAAGCTAATATCATCTTAATCCCAAAACCTAATAAAGATATACTTAAAAAGAAAACTATAGGCCAATCTCTTTGATGAACACAGATTCAAAGATTCTCAACAAAGCCTTAGCAAATCATATTCAAAAACATGTCAAAAAGATCATACACAGGGACCAAGTAGGCTTTATCCCAGGCACGCAGTTGCAAATCAATAAATGTAATTCACCATATAAACCAGTCCAAAATTCAAAACCACATGATACTCTTGATAGATGCAGAAAAAACTTTTGACGAGATCCAACAGCCCTTTATGATCAAAACCCTAGAGAAGGCTGGAATGGAAGGAACCTTTATCAATATAATAAAAGCTGTATACAACAAGCCCGCAGCAAGGATTATACTCAGTGGGGAAAAACTTGAAGCATTCCCGCTTTGATCAGGAACTAGGCAAGGCTGTCGACTCTCACAACTTCTATTCAATATTGTACTTGAAGTCTTAGCTGAGGCCATAAGACAAGAAAGGGGGATAAAATGAATTCAAATCGGCAAGGAAGAAGTCAAGTTATCTCTATTTGCAGATGACATGACCATATACCTAAGTGATCCCAAAAACTCCACCAGGAAACCCTGGAACTAATACCGAGGTTCAGCAGGGTGACAGGATACAAATAAATATACAAAAACAAGTGGACTTCCTATATGCTCAGAATGAAAGAAGTGAAAAAGCCCTGAGAGAAACAATCCCATTTACTGTGGCTCCTAAAAAAATGAAATACCTTGGCTTAAACTTACCCAAGGAAGTAAGACACCTTTACAATGAAAACTTTAAAACCCTAAAGAAAGAAATTACAGAAGACACCAGAAGGTGGAAAAACCTCCCATGTTCCTGGATTGGCAGAATCACATCATAAAAATGACCATCCTACCAAAGGCAATATACAGATTCAATGCTATACCAATTAAAATTCCAAAGCATTTCTCTAAGGAAGTTGAGCAAACAATCTCAAAATTCATATGGAGGCACAAAAAACCCAGGATATCAAAAACAATCCTGAGTAATAAATACACTGCTGAAAGTATCAACATACCAAACTGTAGTCTATACTACAAATCCATATTTGTAAAAACAGCCTGGAACTGGCTCCAAAACAAACACATAGATCAATGGATAAGGGTTGAAGACCCAGATATAACCCCACACAACTACAGCCATTTGATCTTTGACAAAGGGGCCCAAAAAATCCAATGGAAAAAGAACAGCATCTTCAAAAAATGGTGCTGGCAAAAATGGATATCCACATACAGAAGATTAAAACTGGACCTGTACTTTTCACCATGTACAAGAATTAATTCCACATGCATCAAGGTCCTAGATATAAGGTCAGAGACTGTAAAAATTGTAGTCAAAAGGTTAGGGAACTCCCTTGAACTGATTGGGCTAGGCCAAGAGTTCCTAAACGGACATCCAGTAGCCCAGCCACTACAAACAACACTCAACAGATGGGATCTTGTGAAATTAAAGAGCTTCTGTTCAGATAAAGAGATTGTAACTCTAGCACACAGGCAACCCACAGAATGGGAGAAAATCTTCACTAACCACATATCTGATAGAGCTCTATTATCCAGAGTGCACAAGAACTTAGAAAACAAAACACCAAGGAAACAAATGGCCCAATTAAAAAATGGGCCCTGGAACTTAAAAGAAACTTAACCTGAGACTAAATTAAAATGTATAACAATTATCTTAAAAAATGCTCCAAATCCTTAGCCATCAGGGAAATGCAAATCAAAACTTCCCTGAGATATCATCTCACCCCGGTCAGGATGGCAAAAATCCACCATAGAAGCAACACCAAATGCTAGAGAGGATGTGGAGAGAGGGGAAATCTCCTACATTCCTGGTGGGAATGCAGGCTCATACAACCATTCTGGCGAGCCGTCTAGAGATTCTTAAAGAAATTAAAGATTGAAATGCCATATGACCCTGCTATTCCACTTTTGGTAATAACCCCCATACACCAGAGGTTCACCTCAATCGCTCAAACACGACCATGTTCATAGCAGCACTGTTTACAATAGCAAAGTCATGGAATCAACCCAAATGTCCAACAGTTGACAAGTGGATAAGGAAAATGTGGTACATTTATACAATAGAATACTACTCAGGCATCAAAAATGATGAATTGATGGAATTTGCCGGGAAACGGGTGGAATTAGAAACAACTATATTGATTGAAGTATCCCAGACACAGAAAATTAAGTGCTGTATATACTCCCTAATAGGTGAATCCTAGTACCAAACCCACTTAGAAACACACTCAAAGATAAATCTCTGTAATACCTACAGTAATTACATGATTATAAACAAGAGGGAATGGAAAGGAGGGCCCTACCAGAAACAAGGAGAAAGGGGACCATGTTACAGCAGAGAAAATAGGCTACCATCAAGGACTGTAAATAAGTAATGAGACATCTGGTTATGTTCACAGACTTTCCTTCCTGATCATTTGCAACTGATGGGGCATGATCTCACCAGAAGGGAAGGGCATATAGTCTGGCAGATAGAAAGCAACCATTTTGCAAATGGGAGACTGATCCCCCCCTCACTGCCATCTCCTACTTTTATTCCATCTACCTTTGAATATACTCTTATAATAAGACTCTAATTTAAAAGCTTTTTATCTCTGGCCAGGGGTGACATCCAATACCCATCAGGTTGGAGTGAAGGGCATCGCAGGAGCAGCTAAACTGAAAAAAAAATCAACAAACCATAATTCAGAACATCAGAGAGCTCTATATCAACCACCTGGAACTAGGCCAGCCTAATCTCTCCCCATCCTGAAGCTCAGGAAATTTGCAGAAGAGTGGGTGGCAAGATTGTAAGATCCTATAGATTTGGAGGAACAAGGATATGCAAGATAGTCCACACAAGTTAGGGCCAAGGCAATCATAATAGGACTTTGCATGACCTGTGCAATAACCAATACATTATTGACTCCTTTAAGGCTAGCATGAACTAAAGGTACTAGTCCTTAGAAGGTAGGGATTAACAGTCACAAGAGTGTTCCTATACTTATGGGGAGCACAAGAATGAGTTCTGGGAAATGCCACTGAGTCCTTATGCCTCATCAGAGAGGAGGACCCAGAGGAAAGTTTGACATACACATTAAAGGATTCTCCAGCGATGTGGAGGAGGAGGCACTGGGAGATAGGGAGGGAGGGGTGGAAAGGAAGCAGAAAAGGGGTATGGTCCAAGGAGGGGGTGGAGGGAGCGAGGGGACTGGTGTACCTATTAAGTTTGTATGAGTGGAAAAAAGTACCGAGTATAGTTGAACCTAAAACTCTAAACCAAATTAGGCCAAACAAACCTCCTTCCATCCTAAGTTTCAGGGAATTTTGTGGAAAAGGAGGTAAATAGATTGTAAGAGCCTGAAGGTAAGGAAGCTCACTGACAACCAGATCACACCAGACATGACAAGGCTGATACATCCAGGATCTCCTTGCAACCAGACCTATCTTCACCAGACCTGCAAAATAGCTAACACATCAACATTTCTCTCAAGGACCATCGATGAACTGAGGAGAAATAACTACATGTGATGTGAACCTTAGGTGATAAAGTTGAAAAGGAGCATCCTTCTCTGTGGGTCAACCAAGGAAGGACAAATTAAACTGCCACAGAAGTCTGAGCAGACAATCTGAAGGGATCTCTGTGACCCATACAAGTCAACAGGCATGAGGGTGGGAGGGAAGGAGATGGATCGGTAAAGGGACAACTACTCATTAAGTTTGTATGAAGAGAGAATTCTTAATAAAAAATAAAAAATAGGAAAAAAGCAAAAGTAAAAATGAAATAACAAGGATAGCTAGTGATGATTTAAATTATACTCATAAGATTTAGTTGCATTTCTTGGACTGCCTTAAATTTATCAGACAATTACATGCTTATAAGATGATTAAATTCACTCATACAAATAATTATTCTTCAAGAAAGTATTAGTTTATAAGAAAAGAACCTAAAAATTTTATAATAAAGTATATAACATTTAAAACTACTTTAATGTTTCCAGAATCTATCTGAATTTCATTACAAATAATACTCACTTAAATTATTTGTAAAGATAGAATGTTATATGATCTTAGAAATGGTGATATCAAAAAAGGAGAATCATTTAAATTTAGAAAGTTCTTACTACCTGTATAATCAGGCAACTGAACCTTTGCAATATGCAGAGAAAGTGGTTTTGTTTTGATTTATAAGATATAATTGTCAGTTCTGGACTCCATGGAGATTATCATAAGAAAATTTGAGAACTTATGAAGAATATACAAATTTGAACAAATATTTAAAATTAAAGAATTAACATAATAAAGAAATCATTTTAATTATAAGACGATAAACCTGCTTACATTTCATCTTCATCATGAATATATTTCATACAGCTATGCTCAGTGATTTAAAAAAATAATTAGATCCATTAGGAAAAAAATTTTACTCACTATCATAGAAATATTATGTAGCTATTTCAGAGGTTTTTTTTTTCAAATAAACAAAACATGTAACTAATTCCAGACTGCTCTAATTTTCTGAAGCTTTTTGTATCAGAAGCACACAACTGTATGTTGAGCAAAGCCCTTGGTGTGAACTTTTCCATCTGCATCAAACTGCCTAATAAAGACTAATCAAGCTTCATAGCAGTATGAAAAAGTCAGGCAGAATTAATATTGAGAAATTATTTTATTAGAATATAATGCAAATATATAGAATTATTCCATTTTGTCATTTATGCAGATTTTTTAAACATTTTTTATTATTATTTCCACTCATACAAACTTAGTAGGTACACTAGTTCCCTCCCTCCCTCCTCCTCCCCCCACCACCCTGCTCCCCCTCCGCTCACCCCTCCCTGCCCATCCCCCAGTGCCTCCCCCTCAAAACCCGGAGAATCCTTTAATGTGCATGCCAGACTCTCCTCTGGGCCCTCCTTTCCGATGACGTACAAGGACCCAGTGACATTTCCCTGAACCCTTTTGACGTACAAGGACCCAGTGGCATTTCCCTGAACCCTTTCCTGTGTTCTCCTTAAACATAGGAACACTACTGTGGATGTCAATCCCTTGCCTCCAAGGATCTTGGTGCCTTTAGCAAATGCTAGACTTTGTGGGGTCAATAGTGTGTTGGACATTGCGCAGGGCATGCAAAGTCCAATTATGATTGCTTCGGCCCTAACTTGTGTGGAGTGTCTTGCATATCATTACTCCTCCCATCCTTGTGCTCTTACAATCTTACCGCCCCCTTTTCCGCAAATGTCCCTGAGCTTCAGGATGGTGAGAGATTAGGCTGGCCTAGTTCTAGGTGGTTGATATAGAGTCTCTGAAGTTCTGGATTGTGGTTTGTTGATTTTCTTTTGCAGGTTTGCTGCTCCTGCAATGCCCTTCACTCCGTCCTGATGGGCATTTTACATCACCCCCTGGCCAGAGATAAAAAGACGTTAAACTGGAGTCTTGTTATAAGAGCCCATTCAAAGATAGATGTAATAAAAGTAGGAAAACACAGTGAGGGAGGGGGTCAATCACCCATTTGCAAAATGGTTACTTTTTATCTGCTGAACTATATGCCCACCCCCTCTGTTGTAAATAATCAGGAAGGAGCGTTGAGAACTTAACCAGGTGTCTCATTACTTACTTGAAATCCTTGATGGAGGCCTATTTTCTCTGCTGTAACATGGTCCCCTCTCTCCTTGTGTCTGGTGTGGCCCTCCAACCCCATCCCTCCTGTTCATAATCCTTGGAATTACTGTGGTATTAGAGAGATTTATCTTTGGGTGTCTCTAGGTGGGCTGGGTGGGTTTGGTACTAGGAGCCACCTATTAGGGAGTACATATGGTGCTTAATTTTCTGGGTCTGGGATACTTCACTTAATATAATTCTTTCTAATGACATCCATTTCCCAGGAAATTCCAGTAATTCATCATTTTTGATGGTGGAGTAGTATTCCATTCTATAGATGTACCACATTTTCCTTATCCACTCATCAATTGTTGGATATTTGGGTTGATTCCATGATGTTGCTATTGTAAACAGTGCTGCTATGAACATGGTCGTGCTTGTGCTATCGAGGTGTATGGGGAATTATTCCCATAAGTGGAATAGCAGGGTGATATGGCATTTCAATCTTTAATCTCTTTGAGAATATCCAGATGGCTCGCCCTGAGTGGTTGTATGAGCCTGCATTCCCAATAGCAATGTAAGAGAGTTCCCTCTCTCCACATCCTCTCCAGCATTTGGTGTTGTTTGTATTGAGGAATTTTGCCATCCTGACCGGGGTGAGATGATATCTCAGGGAAGTTTTGATTTGCATTTCCCTGATGGCTAAGGAAGTGGAGCATTTTTTAAGATATTTGTTGGACATTTTAATTTCATCCCTGGTAAAGTTTCTTTTAAGTTCCAGGGACCATTTTTTAATTGGGCCATTTGTTTCCTTGGTGTTTTGTTTTCTAAGTTCTTTGTGCACTCTGGATAATAGAGCTCTATCAGATATGTGGTTAGTGAAGATTTTCTCCCATTCTATCGGTTGCTTTTCAGGTTGTGTTACAGTCTCTTTATCTGAACAGAAGCTCTTTAATTTCACAAGATCCCAACTGTTGAGGGTTGGTAGCAGTGACTGTGCCATTGGATGTTTGTTTAGGAACTATTGGTCTAGCCCAATCAGCTCTAGGTATTTCCTTACCCTTTCAACTGAGGTTTTTATAGTCTCTGGCCTTATATCAAGGTCCTTGATCCATTTGGAATTAATTCTTGTTCATGGTGAAAAGTACGGGTCCAGTTTTAATCTTCTGCATGTGGAGATCCAGTTTTGCCAGCACCATTTGTTGAAGATACTGTTCTTTTTCCATTGGATTTTTTGGGCCCCTTTGTCAAAGATCAAATGTCTGTAAGTTTGTGGGCTTATATCTGGGTCTTCAACCCTTATCCATTGATCTGTGTGTCTACTTTGGAGCCAGTACCAGGCTGTTTTTATAACTAAGGATTTGTAGTATAGACTAAGGTTTGGTATGGTGATACCTCCAGCAGTGTTTTTGTTACTCAGGATTGTCTTTGCTATCCTGGGTCTTTTGTGCTTCCATATGAACTTTAAGATTGTTTGCTCACCTTCTTTGAAGAATTGCTTTGGGATTTTAATTGGTTTAACATTGAATTTGTTATTGCCTTTGGTAGGATGGTCATTTTTATGATGTTGATTCTGCCAATCCAGGAACATGGGAGGACTTTCCACCTTCTGGTGTCTTCTGCAATTTCTTTCTTTAGGGTTTTAAAGTTTTCATTGTAAAGGTCTTTTACCTCCTTGGGTTGGTTTATACCAAGGTGTTTCATTTTTTAAAGGGCTTTAGTAAATGGGATTGTTTCTGTCAAGGCCTTTTCACTTCTATCATTCTGGGCATATAGGAAGGCCACTGATTTTTGTACATTTATTTTGTATCCTGCCACCCTGCTGAACTTCTGTATTAGTTCCAGGAGCTTCCTGGTGGAGTTTTTGAGATCACTCAGATATAAGATCATATCATCTGCAAATAGAGATAGCTTGACTTCTTCCTTGCCGATTTGAATCCCTTTTAAGCCCCTTTCTTGTCTTATGGCTTCAGCTAAGGCTTCAAGTACAATATTGAATAGAAGTGGTGAGAGTGGACAGCCTTGTCTAGTTCCTGATTGAAGTGGGAATGTTTTTCCCCATTGAATATAATCCTTGCTGTGGGCTTGTTGTATACAGGTTTTATTACATTGATAAAGGTTCCTTCCATTCCTACTGTCTCTAGGGTTTTGATCATAAAAGGCTGTTGGATCTTGTCAAAAGCTTTTTCTGCATCTATCGAGAGTATCATGTGGTGTTGGACTTTGGACTGGTTTATATGATGAATTACATTTATTGATTTGCGTATGTTGAACCAACCTTGTGTGCCAGCATTTATGCAGATTTGAAACTACTGTATAGTGAAGGTAGTGGTCCAAAAAATGCCATTAATTCTCATAATGTCATAATATAGTGATGTCTCTGGAGACTGTTTAAATGCTACTTGAAAAATATCTCCATCTTTGTGTTTTTAATAATTCATTGTAATTGCACATATGCATAATACATACTGACTGTGAACTAAACTACATATATAGTTGCACATATATACACACAGTTATAAGTTAGCTATTGTTAGCTATTGCTTAATTATTTCAATGAAGTTGTTTCCACAATACAGTCAATGAATGTATGTGGCTACTACACTAAATCTTATGTGAAAGTCTGAGAAGTAATGAAAGATTATATGTGAAATACATCCTGGGTCAATTCTTTCCTTTTCAGAGAAGCATCTATAAACATGACAGATGACTTCTGGGAATCTGCTTAAATAGATATAAATTTAGTGTACATAACTTAAACATTTCTTAAGCATAAGTCCTGAAAGAGAAAGAACTTATTTTTTAACTATATCTGTTATTCATCTCATTTAAATTAATACCCTACCATCAGGAGTTGAAGAATATTCTTTATTATATCAAGCAAAATTTAAGCATTATAACTGTAAATCTTATTTATTACTCACTTAGGAAAATTGTTAACCTGAGAACATTGTGAAGATATTTTTTCAATTAAAAGCAAAATACAGAAATTGTATGTGCGCTAACTTGCCATGCTGTAAATTAATATTCACATATGATTGTCATCCTGTCTCTTAGCTTGAAAATGAAAAGAAATATTCATTCTTTCATATAACTTTCTTCAATTTTAACACTTAGGTAATACAGACAAAAAGATTTTTGTTTCCTGGATATACTGGACTTCATTAAGTGATTCATACTCAAAAACAGAAATAGAAAAAATACAAATAGACAACAAACCCCACAAATACCAGAGATGAGACAAAACAAGGAAAAAAAATGCAATTCTTAAGGAACATCAAAAAACAAAGAAATTTAATCTCTGAAAAGACACTCAAAAATTGAGCAGGTGTTCAAATTAGGGGAGAAATATTATAAGTTATAAGTCTAAAATATATGAATAAAGTCGTGAGATAGCCTAGTGGGCAAATGTGCTTCCACTAAGTCTCGGAACAGTTCCCTACAAGAAGGAGAGAACTGACTCTAGAAAGTTGTCCTCTGACCTCCAAACACATGCATGCTCATGCACATATAAACAAGTATAAACACATCCACATGAACATGCATATAAAATAAAATTTCATGTGGATAAAAGCATATAAAGCATTATAGAAAAAATGTAGTTTAAAATTCAGATGAATCTATACCACTAAAAATAAAATAATGTCAAAGAATTCTAAGAATTCATGCAACACATATTTTAGTTATAGTTGTGAAAACAGAGAACTGATATAGATTATATTTGAAGGTATCCATGATAAACATTATCTAACTTTAATGAAATAATTCATAGAAATAAAAAATCCATTGATATTTTCTAAGTAATTGTTGAGTCTTTTTTTGGGAGGGAGTTTTTGGTGGAGGTGTGACTTACAGTTTCAAACTGCTTTCTTGGATATTTAATGAACAGTTTTTGGAGACAGAATTGCTTTCCCTGGGACAAAGAGAGTGGTCTTTCATCCATGTCTTTATATTACAGAATGTTTTGCCAAGTCTACAATACAGAGAACAAGAGGGTTTGCAACCAATTTTGTGAGGAACTAGTTTCTCTAAGTCAGGCTTTGTCTTGTCCTGTAGAACTCACCCATATGTATTTCACTTCTGTAGCAAATGTGGAAGCTGGATTTCTAGGGACCTGTCTGCACTTTTCCAGTAATTACAAGGCCTTTTCCTGAAACTGTGACAGGTTATACTGTTGATAATCAGTGATGTAAAAATCCCAGTATTCTCTTAGTTTTTTACTTAGAGTACTTAGAGTTCTAGAGCACATGGAAAGGAAGAAGAAAGGAAGAAAGGAAGCAGGGGAGGGGAAAGCAAATCCACATATACACATAAAGTAAATCATGTGTGTTGAAAACAGCAAAGCGGAGCTGGAGGTATGGCTCAGGGGCTAAACTGTGCCTTGCAAACAGAAGGACCTTAATTCAGATCTCCGATCCCACATAAAAATGCCAGGCAGAAAAGGCAGCAGCTTATATTTCAAGTTCTGGAAAAAGGAGCCTAGGAAATTTCAGAATGAAGCAAAAAGAAGATACATGAGCAATCCAGGATGATTTTCAAAGTCACCCTTGGCCTCCAAAAGCACACAGAGTGGCTTCACAAACACACACACACACACACACACACACACACACACACACACACACACACACACACACACACACACATAAATTAATTGAGTACTTTAAAAGACAAAGCAGCATATTTTGGATATTACATACACACAAATCAATAGAAAAATAACAAATACCTTGGCGCAGGACAAGTATACCAACCAGTGTTTATTAATTTTAGAGAAATACCCTATGCTTAGTTTGAGGTGATTTGCCATTGGGATAATATGAAATAAATGTAGAGCCTAAAGGATGGATGTTCATGAAAACAAGTGAAATCTTCATGACATGAATTTGAAGAAGAGAGAATTGAGAAGAAAAAATTCTTTTAAGAATCTGAAGAATCAGAATACAAATGCAATTGACAATTTTTATCTTTCCCATGGATAGACAACATGAAAACCAAACAAAAAATCTAAATCTTCAGACATACTTAGATTTACTAATGATCTTTCTATTTGGAATGTGTAGTTTCCCTTTTTTTTTTTTTTGAGAAAGCACAGAAAATATTTTTATTCAAAATGATACAGAAGAACATAACATTATTTCATTTTAAAGAATGTTGACAAGAATATCTGAAATATTTCCTGAGCTTTCTTAATATTCAAATCAATATCAGATATAAGCTGAAAGTGAACCGGATTTTTTTTTTTTTGCCTTTGTGTATTTATTTATTTATTTATTTTTTATTTATAACATTTTTATTATTATTTCCACTCATACAATCTTAATAGGTACACCGGTTCCCTCCCTCCCTCTTCCTCCCCCTTACCCCCCTGCTCCCCCTCCCCTCACCCCTCCCTCCCCATCCCCCAGTGCTATACAGTTGCCATACAAAAATGTACATCATTTAGTCCAGCAACATTATATTTAGATATGTATGTATATAAGAATCATAAAATGATGACCACGCAAAGTTAACTGAACAGCCTTCACATGACATCTATAACTGAGCGATATCAGCTTCAAGACAACTTAATTTACAGTCCGTCATTGCCAATACCTTTTAGACTTGCAGCAAATTATGTAACATTATATGCAACTTCCCACTACCTACTGAAAATAATACAAGACTGAAAACCCCTTTGTTCTAGGACATCTAAGAATACCAAATCGCATGCATAAGCAGCTTTGTTTCATGTTGTCTGTCTATGAGAAAGACATGAAAAGACTTTCTTGAAAGCTTAAGATCCAACCCACTGCCATACTTTCCATGACAGCCATTGTTTTATGTTCTCCTACTTTTTTATTACTTTTTGCCTTTTTATACAATATCAGTAGTTACACCCTTCTTTTCCCTCCCTTCTCCCTTCCCTCCTGTTGATCCCCATTCCACTCCACACCCTTTCTACTCTCCTGCTCCCTCTCACCCTTTTCTTTTCCTCCTACTCTCTTGGCACTTCCTGCTTTGTCCCTCCCATCCTCCAGAGAGAGCCTCTGTTTATGTGGGAGCTGAATTTCCTTCTGAGTTGTCTACACTAATGAGGGTTCAGGACTGAGTGGCCTAGATTGGGGCCCCTTCTTGGGTTGCCTGCGAGTATAGGAACTCCATTATGACTGTTTAACCCCTTGCCTCTAAAGATCCTACTGCTTGAAGTCTTCTCCCTTGTGATCCATGCTCGACTTTTGGGGAGGGGGTTCTTGACATGGTGGCCATTGTGCAGGTCAGGAAAGTTCCAATTACATTGTGGCTATATCCTGGCTGTTGCAGCCTCAACTTGTATGGAGTAACTTGCATATCGTTGTCCTTCCCATTTTGGGCTCTTACAATCCCTGTGTCCCCTGTTTCACAAGGTTCCCTGAGTTTTAGAATGGGAAGAGACTTGGCTGGTATGGTTCCAGATAAATGTTGTAGGGTCTTTGGTGTTTTGAATTATGGCTTGTTGTTGCTTTCAGTTTTGCTGTTCCTGCACTGCCTCTGACTGCATCCTGATTGATTTTTGAGGTCATCTTTTATCGTTGGTTAGGAGATAAAAGACTGTTTAAATGAAGAAAATAATATAAGAAGAGACTTAAAGGTAGGTAGAAGAATAGGAGAGGGACACAACAGTGAGAGTGATCAGTCTCCTCTTTGCCAGTTGGTTACCATCTAACTGCCAGTCCGTATAACCTCGCTGAGGGGAAATACATGCTCCTACTTTTAACTATCACCATGTACTACCAACTTAAGGCCAAACCATGGTCCTCAAGACCACAATACCCTATATTAAAATAAACCTTATATTTCTTGTTATCTGACACTAACTACCTTAAACACATAAACAGGTGATGAAGTGATTACATATTGTAATAATTGTTCTTAGTATTAGATAGAAACAAAAGGCAAATATATCTGTACTTTTCCTTAATGCTTATTGAAAAGGAGCGTGGAAAGAAAGACATCTTTCTTTTTTTATATTGTTCTTACTCTGTGAAATAAAAATAGGGCTGATGTGAAACTGATTTGTGATTTTGATTTTTGTCAGAACTCTTCTAATGAAATATTCTACCAGGAAAAGCCTTTACAATGCAGCCAAGAAAATGTCTGTGTGCTAATAGAGAAGTAAACATAATTGCATTAACTCATCCTTGTCCAATAATCTTAAAATATGAAGAGCTAAAATAGAATTGTTTATGTAGAAAGTGACTAGAGCCTGAAAATGCTAATTTTAAATACATTGAAGCATTTTTCATTATTTTGGCTTCACAACTTGTATTTTGTTATTGTCATTTAAAAATATGATTTGCCCTACTAATTATATTCTGAAGACTGCATTTCAATGCTCCATTCATGAGCTTATGTTTATATTACAAAAAAAACCACTTTAAATTACAGCAAAGCTTCACAATTCATACCAGTCCATAAAAGAGAACAGAAGATTGGCTTATACTGCGGTTTTGGTAAAAAACATAAAGCTGTACACTGAATTGATTTTTAGACCACAATAAAAAAATTAGATATTGTAATTAATAGAGAAGTTATTTTTCCTGGACACAAATTGGACAGTAAATAATCATTCACTGTGAATTACTTGCTACAAATTAAAATGAGGCAGTCCTTACACAGTGACCTGAGAATTTATAGCGCAGGTATTAAAATTCTCAGCCATGTAAGTTACATGTCACCATAAGGATATAGTCTTTGAATAAAGCTATTTCTAAAATACTCAAAAGCACTAATAGTTAAATAATTTTAATATTTAAAAAAGGACAGAAAGTTACAGAAATGGAGTCAAAAACATAAATCAAGTTAGAAGTTCACCTATATATGATTGTTGTGGGTCATTGTGATGAGATGGCTATGTTATTTCTCTGAGTTTCAGAATGAAGGTAGAACCATGGCAAGCAGCAGTGGGATATTAGGGTAGTCATGAAGTTGATGAAGCTTTGATATGTAACACATATTTTAATAATTGTTCTCAGTGAAGAGATTGATTTTCTGAATCTACAGCTCTTGCATTTTAATAACTAGTTGCCCTAATTATATACATCTTTACTGTTACAAAGAACCTGATAAGAAACAAGGCAAAAATTTAGGTCACAAACACAAGATACAATCCATTATTATGGAAAGTTAAGGTGGCAGGAACTTGAAAAGCAGCGTCACATCATATCCATGGTCAAGAAATACAGAAGTTAATACATGTGTGCTTGCTCACTCATATTCAGCTTGTTTTCTATAAGTTAAAGGGCCTAAGGAATGTCCTTTTTCACAATTAACGTGGATCCTCCCACATCAACTGAGGCCATCAAGGAGACCTCTCCCAAGCATAACCAAAAGCTATCCTCCAAGGTGACTAGGTTTTGTCTAGTTGAGAATCAAGATTTTCTATCACAGCACACAATGAACAAAAGAATGAACAAGTAATTGAAGAAGCATCTGAGTATAAATAAAATACTTCTCTATCTTGCTGAAAGACCCAAGAAATCCAAGAGAATGTCCATACCTGAAAGTGTATTGGACCTTACATTACTTAATAATCATTGGAAATAGTATTTGAAACAATAGCAAAAATATAAAAGTGTTAAATGTCCCTATGGAAATGAGACACAATGAATTCGTTCTTCAAGATTATCATTTGTTACAACTTAGCAATAGTTCAGAAAACACTAATTGATAATGTACAGTATTAGTGTTTAGATGAGACTCTTGACTGATCTAATTGATACTTGATAATATAACTGGATTCTAGAAAAATGTTGAAAGTAAAAAGTGAGAGGCTCTGATAATAATTTATGTAAGGAACATGAAAGATAAAGTCCTGGGTGACTAAATGTTTTGACCTGAGAAAATTGATAATGAGAACTTTCAATATGATGGACACCTGAAGCTAATGTAGAGATGGCAACATTAATTTGATATTGTATCCATTAAATTTAAGGTGCTTTATAAAATAGGTGAATGTGAACTATGAATCTCTGTGAAGTGTTACAACATAAATTAGAGATAACACATCATGTGACAGTCAAAGATTTTGATGACTGAGACTACAGAATGAGTTATAATAAGAAAGAGGGAGGGTAGGTAAATATGTCTTCATCCAATATTTGTGGAATGGGAGTAACAGAAAAGTAAGAACACTACAGCATAATGACTCAAAAGAAATGAGTTATAATAAGAAAGAGGGAGGTAAGGTAAATATGTCTTCATCCAATGTTTGTGGAATGGGAGTAACAGAAAAGTAAGAACACTACAGCATAATGACTCAAAAGAAATAACTGAAGAAGAAACATAGATCAAGTGTGTTCTAAAATCAGATCAATTATTGTATAATAATGACTTGACTGATCATTTAGTAAGATTCCAAGAAACAGGATTTGACAAACACTTAATTGTATAACAGAGAGAAAGAGGTATCCTTCAGTTGGTAGATGAGAGAGGAAGGAGGAAAAACAAAACACATGTGAAAGATACATACTATTCACAAAACACTTTTTCCTCAATGTACCACATGGAATTCCACAAATCGTGAAATGTCCTGCTATTCAAATATATCACTTTTTAAAACATTTCATGTGACATTTCACGTGCTAAATTTTCGGATTTTCTCACATTGAGAGTTTCAAAATGTTGTATGGTTCAAAATTTCTCTTTTTTTAAATTTTTATTTATTTATTTATTTATTTATTCAATTGTATGAGCGTGTGTGTGTGTGTGTGTGTGTGTGTGTGTGTGTGTGTGTGTGTAGAACCACAGGTGAATCCGGGAACCACTCTGGACCGCCTCCAACTCCTCCTTGTTTACTCTGCCCTGGGATTCACAGGCTCCGCCCTACCAGGGCCAGAAACGCAGGCCGCCCCCGCTTCCACCCAGTGCCTATATGTGGGGTCTAGGATCCGAACTCAAGACCTTCCACCTGCAAGGCAGAGGCTTAACCCCTGAGCCACCACTCCAGCCCCGTGGTTCAAAATTTCTACATAGCATTCCACCAAAAGAATCTGTGTTTCTGTAGAGTGTATTGAGTATTTAAGTTTTTTCCTTTTTATTCATTTTTTTCGTGTGCAGGTGATATGTGAGTGTGTGCTTATGTGTGTTCATGTGGATGTGTGTTTCAATGTATATGGAAACATGTATATTTACCTGAGGTTAATATTGAGAATTATCCTGTATTACTCTTTCTGTTTATTCTACTTAAGCAAGAGCTGCTTAAGCTGTTATGACTACTCTGCCTAAGTTGGATTATCTAAAGATTCGAGGATGGGCTTACAAGCAAGAAGCTATGCTGTGTGAAATTTTACAAGAGATCTGATGGCCTAAACTCTAGTTCTTTCGTTTGCATGGAGTTTAAACTTCTGTGTTTCTCAGAACTACATTCTGCTTCTTTCATTGTCCTTTGTTAACATATGTGTATTCACAGTTGCTAGGATGTGGACGGTTGAACAGTTGGTGATCCACCTATTTGGGATGTTTTTCTAGGGAAATGGCATCTTTAGGAAGTTCTTGCATTATTGGAGTGCACCAAGAGTTTGTGTTTTGAACCAAACATAAGAACAGCAAGAGTACATGTGGCAGGTAAGATAGACATTAGCTAGATAGGTCACATACAGTGCGGTGATGGATGCTTTATGTGCTCAAAATCAAACTTAGACAGCAGGAAATCCAAGACATATTCAAAAGCATGAGTATAGTGTCTCTTAACACCAATCCAGATGTCCAACCTGTTGACAAGTGGATAAGGAAAATGTGGTACATTTATACAATGGAATACTACTCAGCCATCAAAAATGATGAATTAATGAAATTTGCTGGGAAATGGATGGAATAAGAATTATTCCAGACACAGAAAATTAAGCGCTATATGTACTGCCTAATATGTGGGTCCTAGTACCAAACCCGCTTAAAGACAATCAAAGATAAATCTCTGTAATACCTACAGTAATTGCAAAGATTATAAACAGGAGGGTTGGGGAAGGAGGGTCCATGTTACAGCAGAGAAAATAGGCCACCATCAAGGACTGCAAGTAAGTAATGAGACATTTGGTTAAGTTCACAGACTTTCTGATCATTTGCAACTGATGGGGAATGATCTCACCAGAAGGGGAGAGCATATAGACTGGCAGATAGAATAACCATTTTGCAAATGGGACACTGACCCCTCCCTCACCACAGTCTCCTACTTTTATTCCATCTACCTTTGAATATACTCTAATAACAAGACACTAATTTAACAGATAAAAACCTGTCAGGTGACATCCAATACCCATCAGGATGGAGCCAAGGACATTGCAGGAGCAACAAAACTGAAAAAAAAAAAAACAAACCATAATTCAGAACATCAGAGACTCTATATCAACCACCTGGAGCTGGGACAGTCCTATCTCTCCATCCTGAAGCTCAGGAAAATTTGCGGAAGAGGGGGCGGTAAGATTGTAAGAGCACAAGGATGGGAGGAGTAATATGCAAGATACTCCACACAAGTTAGGGGCAAAGCAATCATAATAGGACTTTGCATGATCTGCGCAATGTCCAACACATTATTAACCCCTCAAAGTTTAGCATGGATTAAAGGCACTAGGATCCTTGGAGGCTAGGGATTGACAGCCACAGTAGTGTTCATATGCTTAAGGGGAACACAGAAAAGGGTTCTGGGAAATGCCGCTGGGTCCTTGCACCTCATCAGAAAGGAGGACCCAGAGGAGAGTTTGGCATGCACATTAAAGGATGCTCTGGAGATGGGATGGAGGCACTGTGGGATAGGGAGGGAGGGGGGAAACAAAGGGGGATTGGAAGAAGAGAGGGGACCGGTGTACATGTTAAGTTTGCAAGATCAGAAATAAAAACAAAACACAAAAAACACCAAATCCTTTGCAATCAATGAAATGAAAAAATTCTTCCTATTTTGTAATCTCTATTTCCACTTAGCCTGTATTAATATCTTGTTTCCGTTTGTACTAAGCTTCACACCAACTTTCTTTTATTTTTTTTTTTTCCTGAGCTGTAGATAAAACTTCTCTCCATATGCCAGGTTCACATGTGGTGAAGGCTTGGTGAAGAATATACAAAATTAAAACAAATAAAAAGCCAGAACTATTTATTCATACCAAGATGTTCTTGTCTGCTGACAGCAGATTTTTTAATGTCCAAAATGCAACATGAAAGCTGCCATTTTAAATTGTCTCTTCAATCTAGCTCCATTTTTCTACATTCAATTCTAGGAAAATAAATGATTAACTCTTGAAAGTGAAGAGGTAATGAAGAAGACTAATAAAATGATAAACACTATATGCTTCTCTTCATTTTAAATTTTTACATCTAAGCTCATCTTATAAGGTACCTCCTTTAGTCTACAAAAATGCTTAAAACTTCTTAAAATGATTTTAATACAGTTGCATCATTCAGCTTTCCAATATTGCTCAGGAGAAAACAATAAGAGGAAAGGGTGCTTTGATCATCAGAGGCTCAATTCACATATCAGGGAGTCTTATTTCTCTGGGCATCTCCTTAGGATACCCCCCTATGACAGGATTTGGAGGAGCAGGTTTAAAGAAAATGTTCTACATTGATGAACTGGTGTTCTGGTTGCATTTTGGTGTCAAATTGACAGTTTCAGACTGTTTGGGGCACAGCTGTGAAATGTTAATTGTTGGTATGGCTCCTGAACAAGTCTGCAGGTACTTGATTGATTGCTGTGGGAAACCCAGTCCATGGTGGGTGGTACTTTCCAGTGGTGGACCAGATAATAGGAGGTGCAAGGAGGAGGGACTTGATCTTCCCTTATCTTGTGTAAATTTGCTGTGAAGTCCAGTCTGCCTGCCTAATTCGCTTTTAGAGCATTGTGGCCTCCTTTATTGCTGCTGCTGCAGCCTCTGTCCTTGGCGACTTGGAGCTTACATCTTTTCCATCACGTTGTTACTGTTCCTGATGCCTTTGGAGCCCGGTCACTAGGCCTTGCTGCTGTTAGCTGTTCGTTGCTGGCATCAAAACCCCGTGTCTTCAACTCTCCAGAGAAGTAAAGGCTTGAGACCTTCTCAGGATCTTTTGCTTTGTGGAACATTCTGGTCAAAAACTAGGTGGCTACAGATGGCTATTTGAAAGGCATTATTTTTATTGTGAGTTATTTTGATAAACATATATATATATATATATGTTACATTCTATAGATTCTGTTTCGTCAGAGAACGCGTTCTAATACAATTGGTGAGGCAGAGACTTGACATAGGAAGTAGAAGGGATATTGGGGATAAGCTAAGGACCAAGGAGGAAGGAGAGGTAGGAAACTGTGGTGTTAGGTTTACCCAATCCCCTCAGAATTCTGCCCCTCTTCAATGATACAATAATTTCTGAGAAAAACCTACCTGTCAAAGATGCCATCATCCTAAAAAAGAAGGACCACTGAGTTACAACCATTCCTATTCTAACAATCATGAATACACAATTGCAAGTAAATAGAAATGAAAGAAGAAGAGGTAGGATGCAGTTACAGGTGAAATCAGAACATTAAATACACGTCATTAATGTCAATATATCCATTTGGTGAGTACAATGAAATTAGGTCTTAACTTTTCAGCTGCTGTTTCACTGGAGGACAGCATGCCTTTTTATTTATAGTTCACTAGAGATGAAAGTCAACCATATGTTTCATATAAGTAAACCTATGCTTGCTCCCATGATGATAGAGATATTTTCCCCAGGAATTCTTGCAGCACACACGGTGCAATTGAGTAGACAATCTGAACAGAATTGTTATAGTAAGTTCAGCACTGCATTCTCTTTCTGAGAATATGGAGCAATGGCATTACAACCAAGAAATTAAATGTGATTACTATGGAGACTAAAGCAACATGGAAAATAACTTTCTACTTTTTTTTATCTTATTTGGAATTTACATTTGCTATTGTTACTACAGCTGTGTAAAGTAATTGCAATTGAATGCCATCTGTATCTGAGGTTGAGTCTGGAAACACACAGGGTCCCCTTCTAATATGTGTTACATGAACAAATAAGTTGAAATGATGAGTATTAAAAATAGTTCAAGCTGGGGCTGGAGAGATGGTTCAGTGGTTAAGCCTCTGCCTTGAAGGCAGAAGGTCCTGAATTCGGATCCTAGACCCCACGTATAGACACTGGGCAGAAGCGGGAGCGGCCTGTGTTTCTGGTCTTGGTAGGGTGGAGTCTGTGAATCCTGGGGCAGAGTAAACAAGGAGGAGGTGGAGATGTCCATGGTGGTTCTCGAATTCGTCTGTGATTCTACACACACACACACACACACACACACACACACACACACACACATACATATACACGCATACACGCACAATAGAATAAATAATAAATAACAATTAAAAAAATAGTTCAAGCTATCTGTAACTGTACTACAATTTACAGATGACAATATTCTTTCAAACTGTGGGAGATAAAAATCACCTGAATAATTTTGAAGAATACAAACTTTTTTTAAAGGGATAGTGGTTGCCTCATGGGAAACTCTCCTATTCATCATGAAGTGTTAATGGGTGTGGTCTAGAACTGCTCTTGTGCAGATATCTGTAGCAGTGCTGAATTCATGAGTGTGATATCTGTGATATGTGCACATGTCATTTTCATGCACATCCCCACATCTTCTGGCTCTCAGATTCTTCCTCCTACCACTTCTGTCATGTTTCTAAGACTCAGAGGGAATGACATGCTTTCCCTATTTATGTCTGATCATTGCTTTTCCTCAGCACTATAACCAGTGATTGGTTTCTGTGATAACAACTACTTTCTGCAATAAGGGTATTCTCTGATGCAGGCTGAGTGAAGCATTAATCTATGGGTATGAAAATAAGTATTTAGAAGGCAGTCAGGCAGCATGATTATTTAGCAAACCAATAGTAGATGGCTCCTACTTAGAGCTTATGTCCTTTATAGCTGGAGGCAGTTGACCAGGTAAACAGAACCAGGCACAAGTACTGTTCTGTTGAACAAAGTTTCAAACCAAATCAGAAAATAATCAGATTTCACCCCCCTAGCAGATATTACACCAGAGGGCACATTTGCCTGCCAGGTCATTATGTAGCACAGAAGATTCACAGCTGAGCAAAAATATTGATGACTTTTCACACAAAGCTGCTGCAAAGTACCTTCTGCTGTCAAGAAAACTAGCCAGTAGTGAGAAAAGTTCAGCTGCAGCTTGTTTCTCTGAATCCCATAATTGATGTGTGCAGTATCTTCAGGAACAGGTTCTTCCTGTCAGATTCTGTGGCACAATTGAGAGCAAAGGCAATGACCTGAAAAATTTTGGGGAAACTCTGAAGTCTGGCTGACCAACAACTATCGGGGAAGCATCCCACACCTGGCACAAAGAGCTTTAATGAACTATGTTTTTTTTTTTTTTAATGGAGACCTTCATTTCATCTTTTCTGCTTCAGATTACATCGTATAAAATGTAAGTTTCCATATGACTTTCTCATATGTCATCGGTTTAGATTGGCCTCTCCTCTCTATCCTCCTCTTTCCTGTCTTCCTTCTTCCTATTTAAATTTTACTGTCCCAGGAACCCACCACTGCATTTGTGACCAATGTGTTGTGCTGTTCCCTTCCCTTGTAGACTCTGATTCACTACACTAATGGATCATTTCTATCTTTCTGGCCATTACCAGACTCCAAATTAAACACACTATCCTAAATGTTCACAACTATAATCTGCATGTAATGAAGAACATGTAGCTTTATCTCTCTGGGCCTGGTTACATCACAGAGTGGTGAAAGACTGGAGAAAGATTATTGGTTAAGGAAAATCCAACTATGACTGAATACAAACACTGATTAATACTTTTGTGATTATGGATGTAACTTTTTTGTTATACAGCTGAATTAACACTACTGTTATAGATATTTGCTCTTCAGGAAAAATAACAAAACACAGAGACCTGAAATGGCCAGAGTAATCAGTTTTGGAAGCAATGTATTTCTCACAATACCTTGAATCTGCAAACAGGAGTTCACAAAAATGTACAGACATATGGTGGACCAGTTTTTTTAGAGTCTACACAGACGAACATGTGTTGTCCTGCAGCAGATTTCTGATAGGTTTTAGCCTTTCAGGTCTTTGAAGAGTGTATCCAATACTCTATGGCTAATTAACTGCCAAGATGTCAATCACTCTGCAGTACTACCTTGTGATAGAAGGGTTTGACTGTCACTCTCAAAGGAATTGTTCTTGAGATTAAATACATCTGTCCATAACAAGAGATGTCAATGCTGGTCAGAGAATCTCCTGCTTTTCTAGAGTTTTAATGTTCTTTTCATTAACATGTCTATCAATTAAGCAGTAATTCAGACTGCAAATAGTTTCTAGTCTAAAATATCCTCAATAGAGCAAGAAATACTCTCCATCACTTCTTCTGAAAATGAAGTTTAATTATTGTTTTTGCATCAAGTAAAGTTATGTACACTGTCCAATAGTGTAAAATACTCTAACTCAGAAAGTAGCAGAGGACAGGATATTATAATTGCAAATTTCTTTATACTGTATCTTTGCCCGTTTATCTATTAATAACTAAATAAATTTTGTGTGACTTGCACATCCTGAGAAAATATGTCTCAGACAAAATCTTTCCATAAAGAAAATTTGAATTTAACAAGGAATTGTCTGTATGAGATCATGCGAGGAGGGTAAAAATTTCATTCAGATGCCAAAAAGTCCCTCATCTTAATATCAAGAAATCATGTACAAAATTAATATTTGGAAATATAAGGAAATCAATATGTTCTCTCCTTACTTATATGGTAACATCAGGTTCATTTAAGCAAAAATAAATGCATATAAGAGCTATAAATTATTATAAAAGTGCTATTTGCAATAGAAAATGTGAAATCCATTCACATTTCACAGATGAGAAAAATGCCAAAGGTACAAAAAAATCTAGGGGAACAAAGATTTCCTTTGGTTTCTGCTACATAGGAGTATAGGAGACATGGTGGAAAGACTCCATGTACTGGTCGATATGCTGAGATCCTCATCATGATGGTTGGATTGTGAAGCTGAGTGAGAGAGACCAGAAATGGAGAGACTAATAACCTTCACAGGCATTGCATAATCCAAAACAGTTAGTGACTACAGTCAAGAACGCAGTAAAAGAACACAAATCTGGGGAACATTTGAATGTGCCGTATGTTTGTTAGATTCTAATAGATTCATGTTTTTTAAATGCATAAGCAGTCATAGAAAACCAAGTGTCTTTTCACATATACGCAAGTGAAGATTGATATATACTATTTAGAAAACAGAATAATAGTTCTCAGGAGTTCCTATTTTGTGAAAAATATTTATTATATTCTACTTCCTTCAGAGTTCTATAAACATGCCCCCTTGTTCCTGTAATCAAGATCAAACTACCTCATTGAGACAAAACAACAGAAAACCATGATTCATAACACCAAAGACCCTATATGATTCACTTGGAACCAGATCAGCCAAATCTCTCTCATCTAAAGCTCAGTGAACCTTTTAGAATAGGATCAGCAAGATTGTAAGAACCTAAAGATGGGGAGGACCAATGATAATGCAAGATACTCCACAAAAGTTAGGGGTGCAGCAACCAGGATTGGACTTTGTCTCACCTGCACAATAGCTAACATATCAACCACCCCCCAAAGTCAAGCATGGGTCACAGGGGAGAAGGCTCCAGGCAGTAGGATCCTTAGAGGCAAGGGATTATGCAGTCATAATAGAGTTCCCATGGTAATGGGAGCACAAGAAGGGGCCCTGGGCTATGTCACTGAGTCCTGAACCCTCACTAGGTTGGAAGACTCACAGCGAGGTTTGGCACCCGCATACATGGATGTGCCATGGGATGGGAGGGAGGAAGGGAGAGTCACTAGGAGAGGGAGAGGGAGAGAGGTGAAAGGAAAGGGGGAAGAGAGGACAGTTCAATGGAAGATAACAGAGAAGGGAAGAGGGGAGGGAGAGGATGGGGGTACCTATTGAGCTTTTATGATTAGGAAACAATAAAAAGTGGGAGAAAAAAAGACTGAAATTCTGATCATAGCTCAAGTCTGAAATCATTACTCTGTTCCTTTACACAGTTGTAATGTACACACAAACACACACAGGCACAAAGAGATTTTAGGAAATTAATTTTTTGTATGGCATTTTTAATTAAGAATTTTATTTTACACAAGCAAAATGTGTTTTGATCCACGCTCCCTCTCTTTCCCTTTCCACATTTTCCTCTCCCACTGTCTCCTCCCCTCACACACTCATCCCTGTCTCTCTGCATGTGTGGACTATAGGGCTTTTTTTTTTATAGGGCTCTTTTTGAGGCACTTGCACTAATAGACACCAGGTCGTTGTGGTTGTATAAGTAAGTGGGCCTTTAGTGGATAAACTCACAGATGGGAAAGCTCCCTTTCACTTGTCCAGCACCTGCCCCTAGGATTTTCAGAGTGTAGTTGTTTCTCCTTAGATATCCTTGCTGGAATCCCATTAGTTGTTTCTCCTGAAATAACCTTGCTAGTTCATGAGGGAATATTGATATGTCAGTCACTGTGTACTAGTGGTTGTAGATCTCCTGCAGTAAGCTCCTGGATGCAGAAGCTTTGTCATGACTGGAGTGTCCTAGCAGGCAGAACCCTCCTACACACACACACACACACACACACACACACACACACTTAATTTTATAGCCCTCTCTTCTGAAAAGCTCCCTGAACCTTGAGATGGAGAGACATTGGATGGCATGATTAGCTCCGGGCATTCTGCACTTTGGTCAGTTATGTATTGTTTTGTTTTTGTCATTGTTTTTATTTATTTATCTCATTAACCATCTATTGCCTTAAGCTGAATCTTGGTTTGAGTACTGAGATCTTTACTTATGAAAGGATGTACTAAAGGGGTTCAGATGGTGGTTTACTCTCAAACATTTATTTCTCAAGCACAATAAAATTTCACTTTTGCAGTTCTGAAGGCTGATAAGAAGGAAGTTAAGGAAATGTGGCCTTTAATGATTCAGTCTGTGAAGGTTATGTTCTTTAGTGGCAGACTCTAATTTTGTCCAAGCTTCCTCACATGACAAAGCGAGGTGCAGAACTTCCTCTTATGTCTCTTTAGTATGGCTTCTATCACATTCATAAATGAGCTTTATTCCCACCTCAGATAGCTCCTTTTTGTGAATTAGATTGTAACTATGATTTTTGAGGGAAACATTACTCTGCAGGGTGGAATATCACAAATTTGAAAAACAATGAATAGGAGTCAGGATTCGATGGAATCCTACCAAAAATAAAGTATGATTCTCTTTGCCAGGGAAACAGTATTTGACTTGACAACAAGTTCTCATTTGTAAAATTAAATATAAAAATTCATATTAAATACATGTCAGAGCTTAGACTAGCATCAGTGGTAGATGTATAATACAAAATACTCTTTTCAATATCTACTTCATTGAACTTGCTACGAGGAATAGATTGTTAGTCATCGTTGGTCATTTTCAATTTTGATTACTTCTACAGGTTTTTGAATAATTTGTGGGTTGAGGACTTTTTCTCCTGTGTTATCTGTTAGTTGGCTGCTCGGTCTTCCTACTGCTTTCCAGTTCATCTTAAAAATATCTAATCTAGACTTGTTGAGACAGAATAGCATACCCAAAACCATAAACTTAACTGAGTATGATTACTTATTATTCCTAGGATCCAAAGAATCTTTTTTCTGTTATTGAAATGATCTTAGTACAATATAAAGTATGTCTTTCATACTAAACTTTATAAAAATATTTGTTATTAATATAGCATTTCATGAATTGTGTTTCTTGAAATGATGAATGTATGAAATTCCTGCATCCTTTGAGTATGTGGGAGTAAACACTCTAGGCTATTTGTCTTTGAAATGTGTAGAGGGACAAAACATGAGAGTTAAACGAGCCATGGATTAACAATGAGGAATCTCACAGTGTCCATTGCTGAAGAAGCTGCTTGAGGCTTATTTCTTCAGCATATTGCATGGAAAAGAGCATTCCAAAATAGCACACACAGAAATTACATAAGCATGATCAGACATTTATGCAAGCAAACAAGTGTAAAGAAATCTTATCTGTGAGTTCGAAATCACTATTTTATAGCATGTTTCTTGTAGCTGGTATCTGATATTCAAAACTTCATTTTTATATTATTAATTGTATATTTCCTTTGTGTGAAGAAAACATTTGTTTTGTCTTTTTAACTTGCTTATTTGGCAGTCCAAAATATACATGCTTTCTTTCTTTCTTTCTTTCTTTCTTTCTTTCTTTCTTTCTTTCTTTCTTTCTTTCTTTCTTTCTTTCTTTCTTTCTTTCTTTCTTTCTTTCTTTCTTTCTTTCTTTCTTTCTTCTTTTCTTCTCTTTTTCTCTCTCTTTCTCTCTCTCTTTCTTCTCTCTCTTTCTCCTCTCTTTCTCTCTCTCATCTCGCTCTTCTCTTTCTTTCTCTCCTTCTCTCTCTCTCTTTCGTTCTTTCTCTTTCTTTCTTTCTTTCTTTCTTCTTCTTTCTTCTTTCTTTCTTTCCCGCTCTCTTTCTTTCTCTCTTCTTTCTCTCTTTCTTTCCTCTCTCTCTCTTCTCTCTTCTCTCTCTTTCTCTCTCTCTTCGCTCTCTCTCTTCTCTCTTTCTCTCTCTCTCTTCTCTCTCTCCTTCTCTCTCTCTTTTCTCTCTCTTTTTCTCTTTTCTTTTTTTCTCTTCTCTCTCTCGTTTCTCTCTCTCTTCTCTCTCTTTTCCCTCTCTCTTCTCTCTCTCTCTCTCTCTCTCTCTCTCTCTCTCTCTTCTCTCTCTTTCTCTCTCTCTCTCTCTCTCTCTTTCTTTCTTTCTTTCTTTCTCTCTTTCTCTCTTTCTCTCTTTCTCTCTTTCTCTCTTTCTTTCTTTTGCAGTCAGCCTGCATGGTTGCTGATAAATGACCATCACACAGCTTAAGGGAACAAGGAGTTTACTTTCTTATGATAGTCCGGTTACAGTTCATAGTCCAGCTTGACAGGAGAGCACACACCAACACCAGGGCCGAGGGAACTGGCCACCATAACGGCCGAGAGATGGACAATCCTTACTTGCCAGACCAGCATGTCTGGCCAAGTATACAGAAAGATGCCCACTCTCTCAACCAGCTCTCTGTGATTTATCCAGGGCCTAATCCCACCCACCATGGGCTGGGTCTTCCCCAGCAGCCAGACAATCTCCTTCAGGTTTGCTCTGGGCTTAACTCTCAACCATCAACTCTCTACACCTGTGCCCACAGCCCAAACCCTCAAGAGTCAAGTTGACACCTGTGCTTAACTATGACACTCTTTCTTCCTTCCTTCCTTCCTTCCTTTCTTTCTTTCTTTCTTTCTTCCTTCCTTTCTTTCTTTCTTTCTTTCTTTCTTTCTTTCTTTCTTTCTTTCTTTCTTTCTTTCTTTCCTTTCTTTCTCTTTCTCTCTCTCTTTCTTTCTTTCTTTCTTGCTTGCTTGCTTCCTTGCTTTCTTGCTTTCACACCTGTGTGAGTGTGCATGTGAATGTGATTGTACATGAGTGTGTTTATGTTATTGGACACCTTGTGGGAGTCAGCTCTTCTCATTAATGAGAGAGTGAGAGAGAGAGAGAGATTGAGATTTGCTATAAAAATGATCAAAAACTCCCAAGATATAAAATAAGTAACTTTAGACCCACGAGAATAATTGCACCACTAGAATTTGAGCAATAGGCAAGCACAGCATTGGTTTGGTCCATTGTTCTGCATGTGGACCAGGAAAGCATAAGAGATATTGAACTCACCATGTATCAAATGTTGACCATTATATTGACCTTCCATCCCTTTGCTTATGGAAGAAGATTGTTTAAATAAACTTAAAAGACTGAAAAAACTAGAAAAATGAATAAAGATGTTTACAAACACATTTAATTAATTAATTTATTTGAGAGATGTGAGAGGAGAGAGAGAGACAGAGACAGAGACAAAGACAAAGAGAGATCTCAAGTAAGACCATGCCTGTAATGTAGAATCACAGGGAGGTCATAAAGCACTTGTCAGTTCTCTCCTTCTGCATTGTGGGATTGCAGAGTTGGAAGTCAGGTCTGCAGATTGTAAGCATATAGAGAATCATTCTCTGTATTTGCCTCAGTGGTCTAAGATTAAAAGACGTTTCTTTTTCTTCCCTTCCTATAACCAGGTATTAATTTGCCTGATGATGTATCCCATCTGAATCAATGAGTTACATTTAAATAAAGCGAGATAAATTTCATTACCATTTTTATAAATACATGTGTTTTTCAGTTCAAGTAAAAGTCAGTGGAACAGTAGGAGAAGAGAGAGAGACATCCCTTCTCCAAAACAATCAAGCAGAAAAAAAACCGGGATCCACACTTAGCTATTATATTTCATTCAGATACTTAATTATTCAGATGAGGATCACCCAAATTTTCAGTGTTGTATTATTTAATCTGTCCATCAATTCAAAGGGTAAAGGATTCAGAAAATGTCTTTACTAATATGTTTGTATAACTCTCTTTTTTTTTTAAATCACTAGTAGTTCTTTATTATCCACAATCTGAATATAAGACCCTATCCCTCCCCCCTTAAAAATTTGAGGTACATTCAATTATTGCATGACTTGGCTAAGGAAAAACCGTAATATTTTTAGTAAGCTTATATGGATGGCAGGTCAAAGAAAACCTTAATATTTTAAAATAGTATATCAAATTTGTACATTTTAACTAATTTTACTGTTTATGAAATAGACATTTGAAGATGTGTCTAAATTTTCTGAATTCTTATGTTTGTATAACTCTCTTGATAGCATTTGCTACAGTCAAACTGAGGCATAAAACTCATTTTTATGTGGTAATAGAGAAGGATGTACACTGATGGGACTGGAGGAATCTTCTGGAGAGTGAATTTCAGCACCAGCACACCTGCAGCAACTCTGATCTATTCTCCTCACTTCCTGGTTGTGGTTGCTAGTTAAACTAAAGAGGAAGTCTGTCAATTTTACATCCAAAACTGAATGAATATTAGAATTTAAGAATATAGATTGAAATCATTCTTTATGTAGGGTTTAATAGAGAAAGATATTTAATTTCTTTCCCTTCTTTAACCAGATTTTTAACTCTTCCTGGTTTCTATGATATAAGTAAAATGAAAGCCCCTATTTCCACCGGGGACAGGATCTTTTCATTGGGTTTGTTATCTGGCTGATTTGCTTTCTTCAATTACAGGCAGATAACTAAGTACAGAATGGTTTACTATGAATGCGTCTATGTGATTGCTAACTAGAGATATGTAAAGGATGCAGGAATTCATTTGGTGAACATAGGAATCCTGACATGAAGAAAACATGCCTAGTGATTTTGCCAAACCAACTGTTTTTTCTAGCCATGCAAGCCTTTAAAAGGAAGATTGTTGACATATAAAAGACAGGATCCTGTATATTTAATGTTCTATATAAAGGATTGCTATTTTAATGTTGATGATACAACATGCTTAGAAGAGAAAATCCAAATGACATTCATTCCAGTGACATTTTGTTCCATTACATAGCATTCTTCATTAAGCTGAAAGGAAAAATGATTTCATACATTATTATGTATACAATTTCACCTACTAACATTTAAAGATGGATTTGTCTTCCTTTGGTAGACTTGACTTTCACTCTGGTGCAAAGATAGTTTGCCAGCAATTTTCTTTGATCTTTTAAAGTCTTCATTTTGTGGTTTAGAGATAGAACTCTTTGGGGGTTCGTTTTACCCTACATGTAGTGTTCAGCTCATAGATTACCATCCATGTGTTAATCTCCTGGTTGCATCTATTATATGCATTTAATTGTTCACCTAGTCAAAATGATGAAAGTTTTATTTTATAGTTTCTTCCAAAACTAAATTAAATACACATTTTTTAAAAAAATGTAAGCAGTTTTGAATTTGGTTTGTTTGAATTAATAGAGAAAGTTATTGATATTTGGAATGTGAGGTGACACAGACAGCTGTGTTGTTGCTGCTGTTTGGAAAGGTTGTGGAACTCTAGGAGCCAGAGCCTTCAAAAGGAAGGATATCACAGGAGAAGTAGCTTGAGATATGGTTGCTCCTCCTAGCTTCCTCTGGCCTAGCCTCTCTGCTTCATATTGCCTGTATATGAACCTCTTACTTCTGTTCCTGCCATAATAGACTCAATGCCCTGTGGAAGCACAAGCTAAATAAATTGTCCTTGGTTGGTCAGAATATTTTTTCACAGCAATAGAAGGGCTGTATACAACCACAAGCCACAGACAAGGACAAATGAACAAGAACAACAAATAATTAAAAATCATTAAAAGTCATAATAAAATCCTTGATTCAAAGAAAATATATTTAACTTGACCTTGAGGCACATCTGAAATTAGTGGAAAATAAACATAAAATATTATACAATATATATAACATACAATATACACTACATAAGTTCTACAATGAATTCTTTGGTAATATGATAACCTATCAAAATGTGATATAATATGCTAATATAGAAAGAAGAAAAGGAGTAAACTTTAATATAAAAATCTGATAATACAGCAATTTAGGTGTTGTAGAAGAAATGAAGTTTGTTAACTGTCAAAAAACACAAATTTCATTTTCCAATAAATTGAATGTGTATTGAGAAGATAAAATATTACTAAAATCTTATAATTTTGTTTTAAATAAATTTTGTTCTAATGGAATAAATTCCACTGATGAGACTGCTGTCATTAATGTTCTGTGAAATCAAATTTTTCACATTTATAGAAAAGACGGAAGCAATTGCTTGACATGTTTTAAACAGGATATTGATGTATAAAATGTAGAGAAATGATTTGGTATTGAGTCATTATTACTAAAATTTGGTTTAAATTAAACTTTTATTTATATATTTGAGAATATCCTTTCTTCCTCCCACCCGCCTGTCCGCCCTACCGTGCTCCCAGTCCTCCATCCCAGGTGAGTTTGTCCAGCCCCCCAGGTGGCCCCGTGTCCCAGTGCCTCCCACCAGCCAGCCCGAGTGACACCCAGGCTGCCTCCGGTTTTGCCTGAGCCATGCCCCAGGCCCCAGCCCCTTGCTTCCTCCTGCCCGCCTGTCTGCCCTATCAGACAGGACTTGATCACATTCCTCCATCCCTGGAGCGTGGGTGGGCCACTAAGCCAAGTTCCAGGTCCCAGGTGAAGAATTCTGCCATCAACATCAGCCCTTCTTCCACTCCTGCCTACCTGGGACCCATGCACATCGTCCACTGAAGACACACTGCTACTCAGAATTCAATAGAGTCCACAGGAAACTCTAGCAAAGTTGTAAGTTTCAAAGGCCATACATCTGAAGACCTCTACAATCATCCTAGCCCAAAGATAAATAAACCTCCTTTTTTCACCTTACTGTTCCTTTTTAGTATTAATCACTGTAAATTAGCTTTTCCATACAGCCACCCCAAAACATATACAACTCCAGGGAGTACACCACTCACCCTCACATATCACCAAGATACTAAATCGAAAAAGTACAGTACCATACTAATATTCACCCCCTGTCTACTTAACCTGACTTAACTGATGTACTAACAGCATAATAGCCTCATCTAGGAAATAACAATAACAAAAGACAAACGTACCCAACTCCAAGGCAAGCACTAGTAATAACTGTCCAAGTGTAATAATACCAACTAAATCAGTTCAGTCAAAAACACACAGAAACTGGGCTGGAGAGGTGGCTCAGGGGTTAAGCCTCTACCTTGCAGGCGGAAGGTCCTGAGTTTGGATCCCAAATCCCACATATAGATGCCAGGCGGAAGCAGGGTTGGCTTGCACTTCTGGTCCTGGTAGTGTGGAGCCTGTGAATCCCAGGGCAGAGTAAACAAGGAGGAAGTGGAGGCAGTCCATGGTAGTTCCCGAATTCGTCTGTGGTTCTACACACACACAGGCACACACACGCATGTGCACATAAATATGCACACATGCACAATTGAATAAATAATAATAACATTAAAAAAGTATATAAAAAACACACAGAAACTGAAAGGTTCTAAAAGACAAAACAATAATGCCCAAGTCAAAGTGCAGACCCATGAGAAACAAAACCCAAGAAGACGAATCTCCCACCGAAAGAAATAACCCCATAATGATGGATTCCAACCAGAACAAATTCACAGAAAGTAGCCAAGAAAGCCAGACCCAAGATAACGACTTTCAAAGTATGATCAGTACCATGATTAATACTATGAAAGAGGAAATCCGAGAGGAGTTGAACAACTGCACCAAAGAGGAACACAACAGACACTTGGAGGAGTTCAGAAAAACAGTTCAAAAAACAAAAATAGGCATAAAGCAGTTTAAAGAGTCTCAGGCAGAGTTTAAAATCGAACTAAAAGACAAGTTATCTTCAACCCAAAACTCAACAGAAAGTCTTATCAGCAGAACTAATGAAGCAGAAAATAGAATTTAAGATCTTGAAGACAAAGTGGGAGAATTAAATAGCTCAATGGATGAGATTGTTAAAGCCAAAAATATACTTGAGAAGAATATTCAAGAGATATGGGACACCCTGAAGAAGCCTAACATGCACATTCATGGAATACCAGAGGAAGAATCCCAAAATACAACACCTGAGGAAATGTTACAAATTATCATAAAATGAAAACTTCCCCCAACTGAAGAATGAGAGGCCCAACCAAATACAAGAGCCATTTCACACTCCAAACAGATACGACCAAAACGGAAAATTGCCACTGCTAATAATCGTCAAAACACTCCACATTCAAGACAAAGAAAAGGTGCTTAGAGCTTCAAGAGAAAAAAAGCAAGTCACTTTTAAGGGTAAACCTATTAAAATAACAAATTCCTTCTCAATGGAAACAGTTAAAGCAAGAAGAGCTTGGAGAAACATACTTCAAGTATTAAATGAGCAAAAGTGCCAACCCAGACTGATATACCCAGCAAAAATATCTGTCATGATTGAGGGAGAAAGAAAAGTTTTCCAGCACAAAGACAACTTGAAGGGATACATGTTGACCAAATCAGGCCTTCAAAAAATGCTAAAAATAGTACTCAACACTAAAGGAAAACAAAAGTGTATCCAGGAGGACAGAAAGGAAGTATAATACCACCAAAACATATTCTGGGAATAACCCCACATACAGCAAAAAATCACCTCAATAGCACAAGCACGACCATGTTCATAGCAGCACTGTTTACAGTAGCAAAGTCATGGAATCAACCCAAATGTCCAACAGTTGACGAGTGGATACGGAAACAGTGGTACATCTATATACGGAAACTGTGGTACATCTATACAATGGAGTACTACTCAGCCATCAAAAAGGATGAATTACTGGAATTTGCCGGGAAATGGATGTCATTAGAAACAATTATATTATCTGAAGTATCCCAGATCCAGAAAATTAAGCACCGTATTTACTCCCTAATATGTGGCTCCTAGTACCAAACCCACCCAGTCCACCTAGAGACACTCAAAGATAAATCTATGTAATGCCTTCAGTAATTGCAAAGATTATGAAAAGGAGGGATGGGGTAGGAGGGCTACACCAGAAACAAGGAGAGAGGGGACCATGTTACAGCAGAGAAAATAGGCCTCCATCAAAGACTGCAAGTAAGTAATGAGACATCTGGTTAAGTTCACAGACTTTCGTTCCTGACATTTACAACTGAGGGGGTATGATATCACCAGAAGGGGAGGGCATATAGTCTGGCAGATAAAAAGTAACCATTTTGCAAATGGGGGATTGACCCCTCCCTCACTGTGGTTTCCTACTTTTATTACATCTACCTTTGAATGTGCTCTTATAACAAGACTCTAGTTTAACAGCTTTTTGTCTCTGGCCAGGGAGTGACATACAATACCTATCAGGATGGAGTGAAGGGCATTGCAGGAGCAACAAAACTGCAAAAGAAAATCAACAAACCACAATCCAGAACTTCAGAGACTCTATATCAACCACCTAGCACTAGGCCAGCCTAATCTCTCTCCATCCTGAAGCTCATGGAAATTTGCAGAAGAGGGGGCACTAAGATTGTAAGAGCACAAGCATGGGAGGAGCAATGATATGCAAGATACTCCACACAAGTTAGGGCTGAAGCAATCACAATTGGACTTTGCATGCCCTGCACAATGTCCCACACACTATTGACCCCACAAAGTCTAGCATTTGCTAAAGGCACCAAGATCCTTGGAGGCATGAGATTGACAGCCACAGTAGTGTTCCTATGCTTAAGGGGAACACAGGAAAGGATTCAGGGGAATGCTACTGGGTCCTTGTATGTGATCTCAGAGGAGAGCCCAGAGGAGAGACTGGCAGGCACATTAAAGGATTCTCCAGAGATTGGGCGGGGAGGCACTGGGGGATGGGGAAGGAGGGGTAAGGGGAGGGGGAACAAGGGGTGGGGGAGAGGAGGAGAGAGGGAGGGAACCGGTGTACCTTCTAAGTTTGTATGAGCGGAAATAATAATAAAAAATGTTTAATAAAGAAATGTCAGGGCTGGAGAGGTGGCTCATGGGTTAAGCCTCTGCCTTGCAGGCAGAAGGTCCTGGGTTTGGATCCTAGACCCCACGTATAGATGCTGGGCAGAAGCGGGGGTGGCATGTGTTTCCGGTCCTGGTAGTGCGGAGCTTGTGAATCCCAAGACAGAGTGAACAAGAAGAGGTGGAGGCATCCATGGTGGTTCCCGAATTTGCCTGTTCTACACGCACACACACACATACATATACGCACATACATACATGCACGCGCACACAAACATACACACACAATTGAATAAATAAAAAAATTCAACCAATATGCTTACAAAATCCACAAAACATAAAAAATGTCCAGAATTAAAAATAATTTCTGTATTATAACATTAAATATCAATGGTATTAACTCACTGATCAAGAGACACAGATTACGAACTTGGATTAAAAATCACAACCCATCAATCTGCTGCTTTCAGGAAACTCATCTCACCAAAAAAGATAGACATATCCTGAAAATGAAAGGCTAGTCTAAAATTCTGTAAGCTAATGGAACCAGGAAACAGGCAGGTGTAGCCATTATGCTGTCAGATAATGTGGACTTCAAACCATAAGAAATCATAAGAGACACAGAAGGATACTACATTTTAAGTCACAGGTACAATTCACCAGGAAAACTTCACAATACTGAACATATATGTACTTAATACAAGCCCTCTCCACATTCATTAAGAAAACCCTACAGTGTCTAAAGTGAGAAATTAACCCCCAAAGGATAATTCTTGGGTATTTCAACACTGCCCTCTCAACATGGGATAGATCAACAGGTCAAAAGCTTAACAGAGATACTTTGGAACTTAATCAAACCCTTAAAGAAATGGACCTTATAATCTCCATCGAACTTTTCATCCATGCACCAAAAAATACACATTTTTCTCAGCAGCACAAGGAACTTTCTCCAAAATAGGTCACATATTGGGCCACAAAACAAATCTCCACATCTACAGGAAAGATGAAATTCTAGCCTGTGCCCTATCAGACCACCACGGCCTAAAACTGGATATCCACAACACAACAAACAACAGAAAATACACTAACTCCTGGAAACACTATGATGCTTTATGAGAACTGGATTCAGGACAAAATTAAAAAGGAAATTCAAGATTTCCTGAAAGTGAACGATAATGCAAATCCAACCTACCAAAAATCTCTGGGACACAATGAAAGCTGTCCTAAGAAGAAAGTTTATAAGCTCTTAATGCATACATCAAAAAAATGAAAACATTAGAAATAAATAACTTAAAAATGCAGCTTAAAGCTTTAAAGAAACTAGAGAAATCCGATCCCAAAAGTAGTAGAAGAGGGAAGATTAGCAAAATAAGAGGAGAAATATCTGAAATCAAGATTAGGAAACCAATACAGAAAATCAACCAGTCAAAAAGCTGGTTTTTTGAAAAAATCAATAAGATTGATACACCCCTAGCTAAATTAACCAAAAGCAAGGAGAGAAAACCCAAATTAACAAAATTAGAAAGGAAAAAGGAGTTATCACTACTGATATTCAAGAAATCCAAAGAATTATAGCGTCATATTTCAAAAACTCATACTCTGTGAAATTTGAGAACACAAAAGAGATGGATGAATTCCTAAGTAAACACAACTTACCTGAATTGAATCAGGAAGTTATGAATTATTTAATTCGTCCTATAACATATGAGGAAATTGAGAAAGTAATCTTGAATCTTCCCACCAAAAAATGTCCTGGACCAGATGGATTCTGTACAGAGTTCTAACAGACATATAAGGAGCTAATAACACCAATACTCCTTAAACTGTTCCATCAAATAGCAGAGGAAGGAACACTACCAAATTCTTCTATGATGCTAATATCATCTTTATCCCAAAACCTAAAATAAAGATATATTTAAAAAAGAAAACTATAGGACAATCTCTCTGATGAACACAGATGCAAAGATTCTCAACAAAGTCTTAGCAAATCGGATTCAAAAACCTATGAAAAAGATCATTCACGGGGATCAAGGAGGCTTTATCCCAGGCACACAAGGTTGGTTCAACATACGCAAATCAATTAATGTAATTCAACATATAAACGAGTCCAAATTCCAAGATCACATTATACTCTCGATAGATGCAAAAAAAGCTTTTGACAAGATCCAACAGTATTTTATGATCAAAACGCTAGAGACAGTAGGAATGGAAGCAACTTTTATCAACATAATAAAAGTTGTATACAACAAGCTAACAGGAAGGATTATAGTCAATGGGGAAAAACTTGAAGCATTCCCGCTTCGATCAGGAACTAGATGAGACTGTCCACTCTCACCACTTCTATTCAATATTGTACTTGAAGTCTTAGCTGAACTCATAAGACAAGAAAGGGACATAAAAGGGTTTCAAATCGGCAAGGAAGATGTCAAGCTATCCCTATTTGCAGATGACATAATCTTATCCCTGAGTGATCCCAAAAACTCCACCAGGAAGCTCCTGGAACTAATACAGCAGTTCAGCAGGGTGGCAGGATAAAAAATAAATGTGACTGTGCCATTGGATGTCTGTTTAGGAAATGTTGGCCTAGCCCAATCAGTTCAAGGGAGTTCCCTATCCATTCAGTTATGATTTTTATAGTCTCTGGCCTGATATCAAGGTCCTTGATCCATTTGGAATTAAGTCTTGTACATGGTGACAAGTACGGGTCCAGCTTTAATCTTCTGCATGTGGAGATCCAGTTTTGCCAGCACCATTTGTTGAAGATGCTGTTCTTTTTCCATTGGATTCTTTGGGCCCCTTTGTTGAAGATCAAATGACTGCTACCAACTCTCAACAGTTGGGATCTTGTAAAATTAAAGAGCTTATTTTCAGATAAAGAGATTGTCACACAAGCTCAAAGGCAACCCACAGAATGGGAGAAAATCTTCACTAACCACATATCTGATAGAGCTCTACTGTCCAGAGTGCACAAAGAACTTAAAAAATTAAACACCAAGGAAACCAATGGCCCAATTAAAAAATGGGCCCTGGAACTTAAAAGACATTTTACCAGGGATGAAATTAAAATGTCTAACAAATATCTTTAAAAATGCTCCACTTCTTTAGCCATCAGGGAAATGCAAATCAAAACCTCCCTGAGATATTATCTCACCCAGGTCAGGATGGCAAAAATCCACAATACAAAAAACAACAAGTGCTGGAGAGGATGTGGAGAGAAGGGAACTCTGCTACATTGCTGGTGGGAATGCAGGCTCATACAGCCATTCTGGTGAGCCGTCTGGAGATTCTTAAAGAAATTAAAGATTGAAATGCCATATGACCCTGCTATTCCACTTTGGGAATAACCCCCCATGCAGCAGAGATTGGCCTCGATAGCACCAGCACGACTATATTCATACCAGCACTGTTTACAATAGCAAAGTCATGGAATCAACCTAAATGTCCAACAGTTGACGAGTGTATAAGGAAACAGTGGTACATCTATACAATGGAGTACTACTCAGCCATCAAAAATGATGAATTACTGGAATTTGCTGGGAAATGGATGTCATTAGAAACAATTATATTAAGTGAAGTATCCCAATTCCAGAAAGTTAAGCGTCATATGTACTCCCTAATAGGAGGCTCCTAGTACCAAACTCACTCAGCCCACATTGAGACACTCAAGGGTAAACCTATGTAATATGGTAATTGCAAGGATTGTGAACCGGAGGGATGGGGTTGGAGGGCCACAGCAGACACAAGGAGAGAGGGGACCATGTTACAGCAGAGAAAATCGACCTCCAAGGAATGCAAATAAGTAATGTGACACCTGGTTAAGTTCACAGATGTTTGTTCCTGATCATGTACAACTGAGGGGGTATGATCTCACCAGAAGGGGAGGGCATATAGTCTGGCAGATGAAAAGAGATTATTTTGCAAATGGGTGACTGATCCCTCCCTCACCAAGGCTTCCTGCTTTTATTACATCTACCCTTGAATGTGCTATTATAACAAGACTCCAGTTTAACAGCTTTTTGTCTCTGACCAGGGGGTGACATACAGTGCCCAGCAGGATGGAGTGAAGAGCATTGTAGGAGCAGCAAAACTGCAAAAGAAAATCAACAAACCACAATCCAGAACTTCAGAGACTCTATATCATCGACATAGAACTAAGCCAGCCTAATCTCCCCTATCCTGAAGCTCGGGGACATTTGCGGAAGAGAGGACGGTAAGAGTGTAAGAGCAAAAGGATGGGGGGTGCAATGATTTGAAGAGTCTCCACACTAGATAGGGCTGAAGCAATCATAATAGGAGTTTGCATGCCCTGCGCCATGTCTGTCACACTATTGACCTCACAAAGTCTAACATCAGCTAAAGGCACCAAGATCCTTGGAGGCAAGGGATTGATGGCCACAGTAGTGTTCCTATGCTTAAGGGGAACACGAGAAAGGGTTCGGGGAAATTCCACTGGGTCCTTTTACATCATCAGAAAGGAGGACCAAGAGGAGAGTTAGGCATACACAATAAAGGACTCTCTGGGAATTGTGGGGGAGGCACTGGGATATGGGGAGGGAAGGAGGGGGAGCAGGGGATTCAGGGGGAGGAGGAGAGGGGGAGGGAACTGGTCTACCTATTAAGTTTGTATGAGCAGAAATAACAATAAAAAATGTTAAAAAATAAAAAAATGTACAAAAATCAGTGGCCTTCCTATATCCCCAGAATGAAAGAAGTGAAAAAGCCCTGAGAGAAACAATCCCATTTACTATAGCCTCTAAAAAAATGAAATATCTTGGTATAAACCTAACCAAGGAAGTAAGAGACCTTTATAATGAAAACTTTAAAACCCTAAAGAAAGAAATTGCAGAAGACACCAGAGGGTGCAAAGACCTCCCATGTTCCTGGATTGGCAGAATCAACATCATAAAAATGACCATCCTACCACAGGCAATATACAAATTCAATGCTGTATCAATTAAAATCCCAAAGCAATTCTGTAAAGAATTCTGTAAATTCTGTAACAATCTCAAAATTCATATGGAGGCACAAAAGACCCAGGGTAGCAAAGACAATCCTGAGTAACAAAAACACTGCTGGAGTTATCACCATACCAAATCTTAGTCTATACTACAAATCCATAGTTATAAAAACAGCTTGGTACTGGCTCCAAAATAGACACACAGATCAATGGATAAGAGTTGAAGACCCAGATATAAGCCCACACAACTACAGCCATTTGATCTTTGACAAAAGTGCCCAAAAAGTCCAATGGAAAATGAACAGCATCTTCAACAAATGGTGCTGAGAAAACTGAATCTCCACATGCAGAAGATTAAAGCTGGACCCGTACTTTTCACCATGTACAAGAATTAATTCCAAATGGATCAAGGATCTCAATATAAGTTCTGAAACTATGACAACCATAGTTGAAAGTGTAAGGAACTCCCTCGAGCTGATAGGGCTAGGCCAACAGTTCCTAAAGGGACATCCAATAGCACAGTCACTACAACCATCACTCAACAGTTGGGATCCTGTGAAATTAAAGAGGTTCTGCTCAGATAAAGAGATTGTAACCCAAGCACAAAGGAAACCCACAGAATGGGAGAAATTCATCACTAACCATATATCTGATAGAGCTCTCTTATCCAGAGTGCACAAAGAACTTATAAAACTAAACACCAACAAAATAAATGCCCCAATTAAAAATTGGCCTTGAAACTTAAAAGAAACTTTACCAGGGATGAAATTAAAATGTCTAACAAATATCTTAAAAAATGCTCCACATCTTTAGCCATCAGGGAAATGCAAATCAAAACTTCCCTGAGATATCATCTCACCCCGGTCAGGACGGCAAAAATCCACAATATAAACAACAACAAGTGCTGGAGAGGATCCTACATTGCTGATGGGAATGCAGGCTCATACAACCATCTGGCCAGCCGTCTAGAGATTCTTAAAGAAATTAAAGATTGAAATGCCATATGACCCTGCTATTCCACTTTTTGGAATGACCCCCCATACAGCAAAAATTCACCTTGATAGCACAAGCATAACCATTTTCATATCAGTACTGTTTACAATAGCAAAGTCATGGAATCACCACAAATGTCCAACAGTTGATGAGTGGATAAGGAAAAGATGTTACATGTATACAATGGAGTACTACTCAGCCATCAAAAAGGATGAATAATGGAATTTGCCAGTTAATGCATGACATTAGAAACAATTATATTGAGTGAAGTATCCCAGACACAGAAAATTAAGCACCATATGTACTCCCTAATAGGTGGATCCTAGTATCAAACCCACTTATAGACACTCAAGGATAAATCTCTCCAATACCTTCAGTAATTGCAAAGATTATGAAAAGGAGGGATGAGGAAGGAGGAGCCTGCTAGAAACAAGGAGAGAGGGGACCATGTTACAGCAGAGAAAATTGCCCACCATCAAGGACTGCAAGTAAGTAATGAGGCATCTGGTTAAGTTCACAGACTTTCCTTCCTGATCATTTGCAACTGATAGGATATGATCTTACCAGAAGAGGAGGGCACATAGTCTGGCAGATAGAAAGTAACCATTTAGCAAGTGGGTGATTGACTCCTCTCTCACTGCGGTTTCCTGCTTTTATTATATCTACCTTTGAATATACTCATAACAAGACTCTAGTTTATCAGGTTTTTAATCTCTGGCCAGGAGGTGACATACAATACCCACGAGGATGGAGTGAAGGGCATTACGGGAGCAGCAAAACTGAAGAAAAATCAACAAACCATAATCCAGATTATCAGAGAATCTATATCAACCACCTGGAACTAGGTCAGCCTAATCTCTTCCCATTCTGAAGCTCTGGGAAATTTTCAGAAGAGGGGGCAGTAAGATTGTAAGAGCACAAGGATTGGAGGAGTTATGATATGCAAGATACTCCATACAAGTTAGGGCCGAAGCAATCATAAGTGGACTTTATATGCCCTTCGCAATATCCAACACACTATTGACCTCACAAAGTCTAGCATTTGCTAAAGGCACTAGGATCCTTGGAGGCAAGGGATTGACAGCCACAGCAGTGTTCCTATGCTTAAGGGCAACACAGGTAAGGGTTCTGGGAAATGCCACTGGGTTCTTGCACCTCATCGGAGAGGAGGACCCAGAGGAGAGTCTGGCATGCACATTAAAGGGTGCTCTGGGGATGGGTGGGGGAAGCACTGGGGAATGGAAGGGAGGAGGGAGTAGAAGAAGGTACAAGGGGGTAGGGGGTGGAGGGAGGGAGGGGACCGGTATACCTGTTAAGTTTATATGAGTGGAAATAATAAAAATATATTTGAGAATAATAGTGTTAAAACAAATAAAATTCAGACTAAGTTACTTCATTATGTGATATATAAGCACAGCTTTGGTAATGAAGTTGGTTACACAGCAATCACATTTAACCTGAACATCAGACACTATTTTTTTACATAAAAATAGAAAAAAATTAAGTTACAGAGAGAAGATTCTAATCTGTTTCTTGGTTCTTAGCCAAGGAGTTCATTTTTTAAAATGAATTTTATAATTCATTTAGTTATTTGCTGATTCATGAATTATTTGTCAGTTGTGTAGTCACTATTTGCTCATAATATATTGATAATGTTCTAAGTTTAAGACACCAAATTAGAAAATGAAATTACAGATTAATAAAGTCTATAGTTGTTCTTTATACATGCAAGCTATAAGAAAATTTTAAAAAAATCAAAATTATTTATAAATGTAAAAAATTAATTAATAGAGAACCTGAACCAAATCCAAATATCGCTTGTCATCATTATGTTTCACACACTTCACACATAACACACACACACACACACAAACACACACACACACATACATACACACACACTGAAAGGGATATACATATATAAATGCAGCTATAAAAATCAGTGATTTCTTTTTGGGCAACTTTGTGTTCATAAATGTAATAGGATTATGACTAATGACTAAGAATGTTGTTGCAGTTCATCTGCAAGTTTGCTGATAAATGACCATCAAACAGCTTAATGGAACAAGGGGATCATTTTCCCTTATGAGTACTGGTTACAGCTCTTAGTCCAGCTTGACAGGAGAGCATGCACTAACACTAATACCAAGAGACTGGCCACTCCATTGCCACATAACGGCTGAAAGAGGGACAATCTTTACTTGCCAGACCAGCATGTCTGTCCAAATATACAGAAGGATGCCAACATCCTCAAATGACTCTCAGTATTTTATTCATATATGCAGGGACTAGCCCCACACACCGTAAGCTGGGCCTTCCCCATCAGCAAAACAATTTCCTGCAGGTTTGCTCTGGGCTTAACCCAACCACTAATTCTGTACACATGTGCCCAGAACTCAAATCCAACAGTTAAATTGATACTCGTGCTTAATTATGACAAGTGTGAAGTGATACTCTCCTAAGAAGCCACATAAAATTCTCCCATGGTTGTAAAACTAGGAAAAAAATTAAATTAAACAAAGATTAAAGAAAAAATAAAAACAAAATATCAAAATTTGAAAAAAAAATACATGGCAATTATCCTCTAGATTGACAGACTGTCCAAAATTTTATTATTGTGGAAGAATTTAATATGGAAATGGATAGCCAGCATACTACATCACTGTCTTTTATAATTCATTGCCAATTTCTGTATGTGACCTAACATCCTCATGATAGGTAGGTAAAAATTCTTCAGTTGGTTAACTTCACAGACCACCAACTTGCAACTAAAAGGACCATCTGAAACTACAGATCTCCCTGTTCTGCTATAGCATGAGACCTAAAGAAGCCAGCAATATATTTGTTAAATTCATTGATTATGTTTCTTTTGTTCCTCATTTTAGAAAGCTCATGCTCTTACAGAAAACATAACTCCATGCTTCATTGGCTAAGGCAACTTGTATTTGTCTTAGGATAAATTTAATTCCTTTGCTGAAAGGGCTCTATTTTGTATAGGAAATAAGTGCATATTTCACAGATTAGCAAAGTAGACTAAAAAATGGATGTATTTCTTTGGATGAGCATTTGTATTCACATGTTTCCATGTTCATCAGGGTTGTATTAGAAATCTACATAAGAGATTTAGCCAGAGGCACAAATGATAAATGGATACAATATGATCAAAACAAAAAACAAATTAAATAATTCTGAATAATTTGAGGAAAACCTCACAACAATTTCAGGGAGTAGCTGTCAAAATGGAAGATTTTTGGAGCCGTTACTTTGATTGTATATTAGAATATAGAGGGCCTATACAGTTGGCCTGGAAGACATTGTGCTGATAGTTGCTCTCTGAACTTTCTTGATTCCATATCAAATGAGTCTAGGATAATTGTAACTTTCTATTTCAATTATATCCTTTTCTACAATTTTGCTTCCTGCTACCATTGTACAAATATTTATTTCAAAGGTGTACATATTAAACTACAGTTATTTTGTTCTGCTGAAATGCTCTCATGATGAAATACAAAACTTAGACACATTAAGAACATTTCCAAAGGTCAGAGCTATGAAGGGAAGAAAGAGAGAGAGTCCAGTTTGTTGTTGTTGCTTCCTTTGGCTTTCCTGCTCATTCTGAACCCTTTCCTCATGAAAGTGTGCAAACTATTGTCATGTTGGAGAATATCAGGGAGAATGTCAAGATTTGGATTCAATTCTGTAGATCTTCTGAACATATGAGATTTTGCTGTTTATATTTGCTTAACTGTGTTCTTTTCATGTCATCCTTGCTAAATTTACTGCTATTCTCCTTGTAAATTTTCCATTGAAGTTTTTCTGTCAGTTATTAGTGATTTAGAATATATTTTAAGATGAAATATTTATGATGATAAGCCTTTTCATGTTTTTGTGAGAAAAACTGTGACACCTTTTATACAATGGAATCTTCCATATTTCTTTTTGATGTCCACTTCCAAACTAACATTAGAAATGTTGTTGTCCATTACTAACATTAGGAAGAGACCTTAAATATACATGAGCTTTAGTTGCATAAGATGTCTAATGTAATAGAAAGGGAGTCCTTAGGTGTTTATGGACAGTGCAGGAAAGAAGGAGCTTGATACTAAAAGATCCTTCTCGGCACAAATATGAAACATTATTAGTCCTTGCTGTGATTTCAAATTGTTAGCAAATAATTTGGGACATAGAAATGGTCAAAAGCATACCAAAGATGATTTAAAAATCATTTTATTTTTTTATTAATTATTTGTGTGTGTGTGTGTGTGTGTGTGTGTGTGTGTGTGTGTGTGTGTGTGTGTCTATGTGTGTTAGAGGGCACTGCATGTCCCTGTGGAGGACCAAGGGTGAATTCAGGAATCATCCCGGATTGCTTCTACCTCTTTTTTGCTTCACCCTGGGTTTTCCCAGGCTCTGCCCAACAGGACCAGATGTGTAACACACCGTCATTTCCTCCTGATGCTTTTAAGTGAGACCTAGGATCCAAACTTAGGACCATCTACTTATGAGGCAGAGTCTCATCTTTTCAGCCCTTAAGAGCCATTTTAGAGTAAGATTTAAAATACTGATCATGCATTATTTTTGAGGTGTTGTCTTTCAAACTGGAGCTCACTTACAGACCTAATCTGGCTAGCCAGCTTGCTTTGGGGATCTCAGGGCTCCCCCATCCAGAACTAAAACTATAGAAGATCCACTGTGCCTCGCTCAACGTTTTACATGAGAATTTCTGATCCAAACATTGGTCCTTTTGCTTGCTCAGCAAGCATTTTAAACACTGAGCCATTTCTCCATCTCATGCTCTGATTTTATACTGTCATCCACCTCTTGCAACTAAGAACTCTGTCACATGTTCACAGAAACAAAAGAAACATTAGATTAGACTACATTTTAGCCCTAATTGAACAGCACATTGCAACTATCTGTGTGGAAGGGTCTTACTTATCTTTGTCTTTGGAACACATATAATTTTACAATCTAATATGCAAATTTAAGAAGAATGAATATAACTTCGAAACTTATCTTTCCCATATGTTCTTTACTTATTGTTGTTACATGTACTTGAAATACTGGCAAAAGAAACACTTATTTTTTTTCAATGACCAAATGTAATATATTGCTTTTCTGAAGCAAATTATACATATCAAACTATATCTTACTTTTCATAAAAGATTATACTTGAGTCTATATATTTATTTTCTACAATACAGACATAAATTTGTTAATATGACTGATAGAATAGTGAATGCAGAGTTCACTGATATATGATCAATTTCATATGTTTAGGTATAATGTAACATTATACTCAAAATGTGATATTTTGTGCTTTACTTTTTTGCCTAAAAATAATATTACGATGAGCTTGCTTAGAAAATATTACATAAATTCCATGTAAGCATTCCATTTAGACAGTCTATAAGATTTCCACGTGAAATAATAAATACAATGCCTATGTATTGAATTTAATAGTATTATGTCAATTTTAGAAATTTATTATTGCTGAGTGAGAATATATGACTAATGTAGAATCAGACTTTTAAGTTTATTCTCACTTTTACTTAGCTATTCTGATACTATATTTGTTATGTTTTAATTAATGGGAATTTAAATTATTGCAATAGAATGAGTGGATATATAATTAAATGGATCCTTGTAAAATCATTTGCCATTAAGAAGTAAAATAGCAGCTAAGTTTAATCTAATTGAGAAGTTCAAATCAGAGGATAGTTAAAGCAGTTATAAAGTAATCATGCCAACTCCTTTTCAAAATAGCTTATGTTCTGATTTTTCCCTGACCTTGAAGCCTCAAGTCTTCTCATTGCCTTAGCTTCATTCCCTTTTCCTTCTTTCAATTTTCTTTGAAACCAAGGTCAGACCTTCTGCATCAGTTCCCTACAGAGTAAGAAATGGCTTATGACAAAGCACAGAAGCTATTTGGGGCTGGAGATATAACTTAAAGGGAAACATCTAAAGACAAAAAAGTTGGAAAGGCCCAAAGGTTTCATCTGCAAGCCGGAAAGAAAAAGAAGAGAAAGAAAGGTCATCCAGATACTAAAATTGTGTGAGTTGATTTCAACTTTGATGGAAAGTTCTTTTAGAAACTGACTTGGAAAATTGTAAGCCATCACAGCTTTAAGGGAACTCTTGCTTATGTTTTCACAAAGACTATGTCTTCAATTTTATAGTATGTAAGATTTTATCTATAATATCTTTTATGGCTCTAATGATTCAGGCCGGCAAAACACCTTATTTCAAGAGCTTTTAGAGTCAGTGAAAACAATTCAGTCTATAAACTTTAAGGTTTTTCGCGAATAAATATGGAAATGAGAAACAAATAAGTGTGTTCTTTGTTGTGATGATTAAATCTAGCTTATGCATTTTGCAAGTATTAGCAATTCAACATGAAAATGGGTGCAGCATTCATAAGTGAAAATAATGTAACGGGAGAGGAATGGATGCTATGGGGTGAAGAAAAATATGAATGTATCAGATTTTAAGGGCTATCATATGGAAGTAGCAGAGAGTGGATGGATAAAAGCCACAGGAGTAAATTCTTTTGCATTTCTGGAAGGGAGAAGTTGAACATCAAGTTGTCAGCAGAGCTGTGGTCTCTATTCTCCACCTAGAGAAGAATATGGAATTGATTCTTCCCAGATTCTGCTTTCCAAAACTACTATCCTTTGCCAAATAATAAATGTTCTCTATTTTATGACTTGGTCTTAATTTCGCCTGGTGGTCCCTATGTCTGCATGCCTTTTGCATTAAAGAAAACAATAAATGAATTTGGGACTCAATATAATCCATTCTGATTTCACCTCAACATTACTTGGGCAAAGACGATGCAGTCCTTTGTTGTCTATAGAGGTGCTTAGTACTTTTCTATAAAAACGGGTCACTAAAATCTTGTAATGCGAGTAACCACAACCACATAATAAATGGCATACAAGTTAATAAAATATTTTTCAAAATCATATGTATTTTTAAGGTACCAATTATAGTGCAGATGACTCAATGTACTAGTTATTTGGGTCTTAAGCAAGCTTCTTTATCATGATTGTGTGTTCATATGCAATTTATCTCATCTGCTATTCTTATTGCACTATGTTACTGAAAAAGCAGTTTTATTGAAACTGCTTCAGTTAGTGCCTGTGCTCTTGTGGCATTCTCACATTGCTGTGTTGTCTTTAGTTTCGAGCACTGTGTTTTTGTGTTTGTTGTTCCATTTCCTTTTGCTGTCACTTGTGCAAGGAGCCCTGGTGATATTGTTGGACAAGGATCAATCATAGAAGCTGATGTTAAGCAGTTAGGCATGTCACTAAAGGGATACTAATACTTGTTTCATTTTATTAATCACATATATGCAGATACTCAACCCATCACCTATATTTACCTGTAACTATTTCTATATGAGGAGAAATTGGTCATTACGCTAATTCAAAAGAGTTCATACTAGTACGAGATAGTCTATCCCATCAACACATGAATCAGATTTCTCTCCTTGCTTTCCATAAATGTGTGTATCAACAGTAACAAATTTACCTTTTGCCATCCATACATGTAATCATTGGTTTCTAATAGAAATCAACAACGGCAGTTTAATTTTTTTTATTATTATTTTTTTAATTATTATGTATTCAGTTGTGCATGTGTACGTATGTATGTGCACGTGTGTGTGTTTGTGTGTGTGTAGAAACACGGACGAATTTGAGAACCACCATGGACGCCTCCACCTCCTTCTGCCCCAGGATTCACAGGCTCCGCCCTACCAGGACCTGAACACAGGCCACCCCCGCTTCCGCCTGGCATCTATATGTTGGATCTGGGATCTGAACTCAGGACCTTCCGCCTACAAGGCAGAGGCTTAACCCCTGAGCCACCTCTCCAGCCCAACAGCAGTTTAATTTTTAAAGCATCTACATAGGGAATAATTTATCAATCTGACTATAGTGTTCAAATGCAATTTATCATTATTTTTACTTACATGTCCACTATTCTCTCAAATTTCTATTTTTATTGTATTTTTAAATATCACATACATTTATCTGAGAGAGTTAAACAGAGAGAAAGAAGAGAGAGAGAGAGGAGCACACACATGTGCAGCATACATCATACGTGCATAGATCAGAGAATATCTTCCAGAAATCATTTCTCCCCTCTGCCACATAGATACGGAGATCAAAATTAGATAGACAAATTTATACTCAGGTGACTGCATCCACTGAATCATCTTGCCAGCATCCCAAATTTATGTTAGCAACTATCAATTACTATGGTGGCTTTTCACATTAGTAATGAAATGCAATTGTTTTCAATTTCTTCATGATATCCTGGACCATCTGAATAGAGGAATACTGTTCTAAAGGCAGTGAGGAACATCGTGGACAGTGATAGAAGGAAAGGTGGCTGCAGAGAAGTAAATTGAGTAAACATACCAGAATATTATATTGAAACATACTATTTTACAGTTATGTGTTATTAGAAATTATAAACAATAGATAACAAAATAATGCAAATACTCATAAAAAGTCAAAGGGTATTATTTGGATTTCTATTCTGTTTCTCTGCTCTATGTCACCAGTACATTCCTTGTATATATCCATCTTCGTTTTTTTCTCCAGCTGTGCAATAGCAAATTCAGACTTGCTAACTTACCAACCTGCTCTTATCATCACTATTCATCATTCTACTCTTCTCTGCACTACTATGGCACTTAGTTTCAGAATTATACTTGAAAATTGAACATTGAATGTTTGGGCACATTTGTGAAAAAATGTTTGTTAGCAAAACTCTGAGCATGTCTGTGAAAGACTGCCTAACTAATGTGTAAAGATACAGACTACAGTTTATGGGACTATTCTTTAGGGAGGTATACAGCAGTGATTCATTATTTCTGCACACTGGCAAGTTAGAACAAATTTCACTGTTTGAGCAATGAGTGTGGATTTGTTTTTACCATTTACCTAGGATCCTGATGCTGGTATAAGTTTCCTTGCCATGTTGAAAAATATAACTGAGAAATGTAAAATTTGTGATGATCTATTCTATAAATCTATAAATTATGAAAGAATGGAGAGAGTAAGCTGAATACTATCAACCATTCTTGCCCTGACCATGCATGAAATGTGGATGTAACTTCAATATTGCCCACATACTTCTCTTGCTCTGTATTTCATTGAAGGATACACTTGCTTAATTTGTTTGTGCAAGAATACCTTACTGTTGCATTGAAAACAGCACAATATGAAAAAAACAATATAAGCTTTTTGAAAATTTTACTTGGAAAAATTATGGGAATTTTAATAAAGATTAAATTTTGTGTGTAAATTATCTTGGGTAGTTATAATACAGTAATAATGATACATAATATATGACATGATTCAATCCATTGGTAGCTTCAATTAAATGTTCAGTTTCAATACATAAGTCCCTCAGCTGCCTGATTAGACTTAATTTTATGGTTATCCTGGTTTTACTAATGTTATAATTTCTCCTAACTTTCTTAGCTTGTAGAAGTTCAGTTGATATTGTATACTAGTTTCACATACTGATATCTTGCTTCTTTCATTTACTGGTTATAAGAGACTTTGCCTGATTTTGAAGAGAAAAGAGAAGATAGATAAATGGATAGATAGATAGATAGATGATAGATAGATAGATAGATAGATAGATAGATAGATAGATAGGTAAGTATAAAGATAGACAGATTGAAGTATAGTTGATTTGTAGATAGGAAAATTATAGATTGGTAATTAGATGTTAGATTATAGATAGATAACAGAGATTTAGATCTGAGATATATGATTGATAGATGATAGATTATTAGCAGATAGATGATAGATGGGTAAATCATAAATACATGATAGATAGATAAATAGATGATAAATATATGACATATAGATAAGATAGGTTATTGATATATTAGTAATAGATCGTAATATGTATACATACACATTATTCATCGGCAAACAGATGAAAACTTCTCTGTTCTAATATGTTTTCTTCTTTCTTTTATTTTCCATTCAGAGAAAAAACTAGCATAATAATGTTGAGAGAGGGCTTGAGATATGGCTCAGTACTTAAGACTCTGCCTTAGAAGCAGAAGATCCTGAGTTCAGATCCCAGGCCCCATGTAAAAGCACCAGGCAGAAATAGTGATGGCCTGTACTTTATCCCTTGTGTGCAGAGCCTGGGAAATCTCAGAAGGAAGCAAAAGGAGGTTGAAAGTATCCAGGATAATTCTCAGAGTTACCTTTGCTCCTCTACAGGGACACAAAATGTCTTCTCTCTCTCTCTCTCTCTCTCTCTCTCTCTCTCTCTCTCTCTCTCACACACACACACACACACACACACACACACACACACAAATAAACAATTAAAAATAATAACTAAACAAATAAAATTTAAAAAGAATGTCAGAAGAAACTGTAGTATAAGATGTGCCACATTAAACATTCACAGTGCAACCCCAAATCAAAAAAATCAAAGAAATGTAAGTTAGACACAAGAGATTACATAACTTTCCCTCTAAATTTTCAAGGTTTGTTCTGTGTTTGACCTGCCAAAGATTCCAAATAGGCAACTTAATAATAATGTTTCAAGGACCATCATATCCTTAATGACACGAAGGCTCCTGAATACTGGGAAACTTTCAGAGTTTCTTGAACCTGTGCAGCCTTCTGAATTGGACTGCATTTAAAGCTCTTTTCTTCGCTTTCCACTTTGTGAATAAAGTTTGGGTGAACACTCTGGTGAGGAGCACATTCTTCCAAATCCTAAGAAACTTAAGGACATTTTATTTCAATAGGAGGGCCTGTAATTGTAATTCCATGCTATCAAATTCAGTCTGATTCCATACATACATATCCTCCACATTTTTACATATGAACAATATGTCTAAATTAGAGAATACACAGGATTATGATATAATTTATCATGTGATATGCTTGATGCTTGATGCTATTCTTTACCTCTGATGGAAATGACTTTAGTCTGAGTTCTGAAAGCTAAAATGAATGACAGGAAGATCTTGAAGAGAACTTCAGCCCTTTGCAAGACTTTTGCTTCAAGAAATGACATTATAGCTTCTTCAAGCAGAGTGGGAGGGATTGTCTTCTTGGGCAGTGGTGGAAGGGATGCTACTGTTGTCATGGATAACTTGACAGAAGCAACAGGAAAGATTATTCTTGATAGGTTAGAACTGCCCAAATGTCCCCATTACGAGTTTCAGGGTCATTTTCCTTTCTAAGATACCCTGTGAGATTGGTAATTTAATTCATGTTCCACCTCAGTGACTTGCTAGATGAGACTCTGGGCTTGGCTTTCAGATATTTGGGCCCTGTAGCTAGGCCAGCCAAGGATTTATTTGAAGGCAGGTGTAGCAGTTTTCAGGTCACTTATTTTAGGTCAGAGTTTGAACTGGGATTTGAAGCCCTGAGCTTATTTTTATGGAACTCACTTTCTGTGGTGTAATCAGGAATAATCAGAGAGGTTCACTTGGCTTTAGTTTTTGGGTTAAATAAAAGGTTCAAAGTGAGAAGTACATGGCCACCCTATTTTTCCTTCTGTGACATTCGAATAAGTATAAACAACAGAATTTTGGCTGATACATATTGATGTATGCATTCATGGACCAATGCTTTCTATAAGAATAGAAATGTAGGAACAGGTGCCTTTACATTCGGCCATATAATAGAATTAATTGCATAAACTTTCAAGTCATATTTTTAATTTATTTATTGAAAATGTGTCTGTGTGTATTCGTGTCTTTTTCTGTCTGTGTGCATGTATCTGTATATCAGAGGGCATACTAGTGTCTGGTATGAAATTCCAAGTCTTAAGACATTCAAGGATTACTCTGTAAGATTACAAGTGTCAAAGTTTAAGGCGATCTGCAGAAAGTGCTCATGGCAAAGAAAGTTCAAGTATGTTAATATAGATCAGTATGCAGGAGACAAAAGAATCTTCACATTAGCAGAAGCTGCAAGGCACTAATGAAAATTAGTTTGCCTTTCAGAAATATCAACTCTGTGGCTATTGTGTTTCAGGGGATTAAATTAGATGAACTCAGATTATTTTCAACAATTTCACTTGTAGTTTATTTTAATTATGAATTTTCAAAATAAGCAAAGAAGCTGAAAATCTTGTGTAAATATCTGGAAGGCATATGGATTTTATTAGAAATCAGCTATACTATGCAATACATAAAGAATGCTACTCTAATGATGAATTACAGTTTTTCCACTAACAATTTTAGCTATCTTAATAGCTAGAGTTATCTTAATATGCTTAAAAGGAAAATTTCTTCATATGCAACTTTCTATCATGTAATTTATATAAGTACTAACTTGTGGTTTTTGCAAAGTGTAGGTTAACTGAAATTAAATGAAAAGATTGCTTTCTCTTAACAGTAAAAATGATGTTTATTAACTTTGGTGCATATATCTATGTAATCTGAAACATTACTCATGTGCTTTTAAATTAAGTAAATCTAATTCATTTTTCCTCTGTTCGATATTTATACATGCTACTTTCAATTGGGATATGATGAAAATATTTATGCATTCTTACAAATTGCTGTTTCCTTTGAAATGAAACAAACTTGCCTAGAGTGAGGTAATAGATTCATAGGACTCAAGGAGCTAAAAAAAAACTTACAAAGCTCTGGAATCTCACTAATTCACAAACTTTATAACATTATCCCCAAATCCTAGAGTTGTTAAGGGAAGGGAGACTTTTCAGTGAAATGATCTCAAAATCATGGAGGGAATGGCAATAATGTAGCATTTGTGAGCTATTGTTCACCCTGTGGTAGACGTTTCAGTATTACAACTTCTTTCAGTCACCTATGCTTCTATCTGTAATTATACTTGCTCTTGTTTCTATAACATTAATATCAGTCCTCCCCTAAACTTAACTTAAAGGGAGTTATTTTGCTGGTCTCTTGTCCTCACTCTGTCTCTAGTAAATAGACGTATGTTCATATATCCTCTGGAATTGTCACACAACACAATTTTCATCTGAACAAGAATTGTACAAGCAAAAAATGTGTCTCAAAAATGCATAGCAGATGAGATCCAGAGGGGCAACATGGATCTACTTGAGGGAAGGCCCACATGTACCATATCCCACAGGGTTCAGTCTCTGGAGCCAGAGGACTGCTATATCACAAACTAGAAGATCCCATCCAAATAGAAGTTTAGGGATACTTTCCAAATAGAAGTCAAAGTCAAAAAGTCTCATCTGACTCTGGAGAGCCAAAAGCATCTACCAAAGAAAGCAATCACAAAGAAAGTAATCATACAAACAATTAAAAGAAGATGCCCATGTCACATCATAAAACCACAAAACGTACTAAGTACCAGGAAAAAAATGTCTCCTACAATAAAAGAAATCAGCTACTCTATGATAGATTCCAATCAGAATCAACTCATGTATATCGATCAAGAAAGTAACACTCAGAAAAAAATATCTCCTAAAAAATGTGGATATGATCGACAAGCTTAGAGAAAGATTACAAAAGGAACAGGCAAATAATAAAAATGAGCGTGAACAACTTAGAGAGGAAATGAGGAAACATATGGCCTTCTATGAGCAGAAAAATAAGAAAAAAAATATCTGAGATGAAAAAAGGAATAGAGGAAATAAGAACAAGATTAAAACAGGTGAAAGAAAACTCCAAATTGAAATTCACAGAACTGGAAAGAAACCCTTGAGGCCACACAAGCAGACAGGCAGGAGGGTGGGAGAGAAAGGGATGACTTAGTGAAGGGAGGGAAGGGTGAAAAAGGAATGGAGAATGGACAATGGAGAGAGGTAGGAAGGAGAGGATCAGAGATGCCCACTCATCCTTTGTAAAACTAGAAAAAGCAATTTAAAAATAAAGCATATAACTCCTTAATGCAAAAAGAAAGATTAGATAATGTAACACGACCCTATCTCTAAGTAATTAAAAAACAAAAAATTGATCTGGAAAATGTTTTCTAATGAAGGTATGTAAATGAACAGTAAACTATTCAAAAGATGACCGCTTGTTAGCCACCAAACTAATTCAAAGCTAAACTTTAACAAGATGCCATTCATGAGCAAGACTATATTGAGAAAAAAAGACAGAACGATGTATTAGTAAAGAAAAGGAAATTGGGGGCTGGAGAGGTGGCTCAGGGGTTAAGCCTCCGCCTTGCAGGCGGAAGGTCCCGAGTTCGGATCCCAGATCCCACGTATAGACGCCAGACAGAAGCGGGGGCGGCCTGCGCTTCTGGTCCTGGTAGGGCGGAGCCTGTGAATCCCGGGACAGAAGGAGGTGGAGGCGTCCATGGTGGTTCGCGAATTCGTCCGTGGTTCTACACGTACACAGACACACACATACACACACACACAGAGACACGCGTGCGCGCACATACACACAGATGAATAAATAATAATAATAATAAAAAAAAAAATTTAAAAAAAAAAAATTTTAAGAAAAGGAAATTTTTCAAATTTTAAATCTATTGCTGTTAGAACTGTAATTTGGTGTAGTTACTTTAGTTACTATGTTAGAGCACCTGGAAAAAGTTAGATATACAGATACTGATACTGTGTTACTCAGAAATTCCTTAGCAATGTATTCAAGTCAAATGAAAAACTTGATCCTTGTAGAATCATAAGTAAAAAATTGGAAACATCAAAAGTGTTCATTAATTATTGAGTCAGTAAATTTTTATGTATCCACGTAATGGGATATTATTTGATAGTAGAAAAATATGAGGTGTTGAGATTTGCCAAAACATGAATGAAGCTTGAAGACACATGTTAAGTGAAATAAGCTATTCATTCCAGAATACACAGTCCAAAGAGAGAGAAATTATAATTGACTGGCAGAATTGACAAATCAGTTAAATGAATGAGTGCAATTAAGGGGAGGTGGAAATTGATGAAAATGTCCTAAAATTTGATTATGGGAGTTGTTATGCAAACCTTTTGTTAATACTTTAAGTATATTTTCCCTTGAGGATGTTCTTTTTATTTATACTTTCATTTATTTTTAATACATGAATTCTATGTTACTTGAAAAAATGTGTGGCCACATTCCTCTATGGTTCACATATTTGAGAGAGGAGCATTATGTGGCAATTCTATTATGGTCTATTTACTTGATTTCTGATATACTGCCTTTCTCCTGTACCTTCCTCTGTTACCCCTTCCAATGGTAGCAAAACATGCAAACAAAGATTATATGAGAGTGAAGTGTCATTGGAGGCAATGTGTAAATGGCTGTCTTCATCTACATGGAGTGGGTGGTATGATTCTTTGATGAATAGTGTGTCATATATCACAGGATGCCTCCATCTCAATAGTTAATGCAGCAAAGAACATATTCCAATCTTGAAAATGGATCTATAGAATAATAAGGGAGAGAGATCGTGAAACTAAACACAATGCTTCTGCTGTGGCTTTGCTGCCAGCCACCTTTCATTTATTTTTTTTTTCCAAAGGGAAACCCCTCAGTATATGTGGGCTTTGTGCATCATTTGCCATTTTCTTGTTAAAACATTAGTTCAGTTGTAGTAGAGTTCTCACACAACACATTTCACCATAATCAATGTGTTAAAGGCTTTATCTCCAAATGTAGTCTTATTTTGAGGTAATGGAATTTAGTAATTCAACACATGAAATCAAGAGGATGTCCAATTTAACCTATAGCCTCTTGACAAGTTGTTCCCCATGGAATCTTCAGAGACTTCCTGAATAATCCAGGCATTTCCCTTGTTCTTGAATGCCCATTTGACAGCAAGTCCTTATTTATCACTCAGGATACTACAAATATGAATGCCACACAAAGAGACACTAAAGTTAGAACTATTCTGGAAAATTTTGCCCTCCTGATTAATGTTCATAACGGTAGACGTTGCTTGAAGGCTGTGGGGAGAGAGACGTCATCAAAGGTTACATTCATTTGCTGAGCCTTTCTGCTTCATTATTAAATTGCCTGGTAGCATGTGCCAGACCCTTTGCCAGTCTGGCCATTAGACACACTGACTTCTAAACACAGACTTTATGAAAAGATTTTTTTTCTAAAAGCACCTGTCAAATCAGGGAATCATAATAATGATGTTAATAGTGTTAATTGTGAACACTGTACATTATACACAAGTAGTTTGAATGTATACATGGTTTGAATGTGATTTGTTCATCAAAGTCTCATGTGTTTGCATCTCTTTTGGGGGGTGAGACCTTTTGTGGAAGAAGACATGTCTTGGAAGCTGGTCTTGAAGATGATTAGCCCCATCCTGCTTCTGCTACAAATCTGCAGTCCTTGATTGCAACTAGCTCTCTCAACCTCCATGATGGACATAACTTGTTACCTCTAGTTTCTTTTAGCCAGCCAAGCCTTTTTCAATGTGATTTGCTGTACATAGTTTCTGTCACCATAAGCCAAATTAGTATCTCTTTCTCCCAAAAACTTGTGTTCATAGCAACAGGAAAGAATAACTGTGGCAGGTAATGTCGAACATAATAGACAATGCAATCTATATTTCTGATCATTTTAATTTAATCATAAAATAACAAGAAAATAAATTTAAATATGAGAAAATAACAGAAAATAGAAACTCAGAACCTAGATTTTTCTTGACATTTAATGCAGACATAAGTTAAAAAACAACTGATTTTGAAATCTACTTTAAAATTCATAGACTGATCTTTAAATAACAAATGCAATGTGCCTGACAGTGCATTTGGAATGCTATCATTACAGAAATCTTTATACCTGGTTGTTTGCAAAAATAAAAGTGCAATGCTAATAATTCTCTAAGAAATCCATGTTTAATGTCTTAACAGAGTTAATAATTGTTTAAGGTTTATTCTTACCAGTGTTTGTATTCTATGTTGGCCTCCATTGCCCAAAAGGCAAGAAATTTCACTTTAGCTTCTTTTTAAAGGAATGATTACTATTTAAAGGAATAATTTCTAGTACTGATAATCAGACTATAGTGAGTCCTGACTGCATGGTGTTTTGTTTATTATTCTAAGATTTGTTTCCGTAATACTGTGTTTTATTGTCAAATCTCAGAAGAACACAGAATATAGAAAATTTAAGTAATAATAATGTAATATTAGCAAGGAGTTTTTGGAGAATGAATATTTTAGTCAATGAATGACTTGAATAGAATTCAGGGTAGCACATAAGCCATGTTTTGCTCTTCTTGTTATAACAGAATGCTTGAGTTCCTAAATGTATTAAAAACAGGAGTTAAATGTTTCACAGCTCTGAAAATATGAAAGTTCACAATCTGCCAGCCTTCATCTAGTGTGGACACTTTGTAGTGTGCCATCCCATATGGATGACAGAAGAATAGCAGTGATAACTTAGAGCTATGTACATCCATGACATGGCTGTAGAATCCTGGTAATCTCATCATCTTGGGAAGGCCTCTCTTTTAATGTAGTCATAATAGTAATATGTACGTATATACACACACACATATAAATATATTTTGACATTTGCACGCTGCACTCATGCATAGAATGAAATGTGATAAAATGCATTCTATACCCTCTCATAGACCCTCTTACTTTGGCTAACATCCCATCTAGCCCCTTCCTAACTCCATATCCTTGAATATTTTTGCTCACTTGAAAATTTGATTATTATTTCTCTGTCTTTTGACTTGTGATATTCTAATACAGGTAGCCACAGCTACTGTGTGTTCCAACTTGTGACCACGTCATAACAAAAGACAATATTACACAGTGCTAGTCCTGTAGTACAAGCCTTCTGTAGTCTTTCCATCACCACTTCCATCATGCTGCCCGGACATTGAAAGTGGGTGATTAAATTACAATGACACCTTTAGTGCATACTACAGCCAGAATATTCCATATTTCAATCATAAAAGCAAAAAAATAAGATAAACAACATGGAGTAGAATACTAAAGAATAGTTGGAACTTAAAGGCAATTTCAAAAGCACATAAACTGACATTGGTTTTTAATAACCGGAGACTTTAAACCTCATCTTAGAGGGATTATTTTTTTGTGTTATTTGTATGTCTGTGTGTAGGAATGTGTGAAAGTGTCTCTGTATGTTAAGTGTATTTGAGTGTGTGCTACATTTGGGAGAGCACATGCGAGAAGGTGTACAGATACAAGTACACACTGAATTTGTATGTATGTAAAAGTCCAAGAGCTATGCTGGGAATTCACCTTCATTGTTCTTCCAACTTACTTTTGTAAGCTTTGTGAGTCTGGGACTCTAACTCAGCCTAGAAAACACCATTAAGACTGTCTGCATAGCTAGTTTGCTCTAGGGATCCTGGGTTCCTTCCTTCAGTACTAGAATTATGGAGAGATCAACACATTTAATGGCACTTTTATATGGGATTTAAGATCTGAATTTAGGTTTTTTGCTTGTGAGGCTTTGGCCACTGAGTCATCTCCCAAGCCCTTAGATGAATTTCTAATTATGACTCCCTCTCATGTAGAACCATCTGATTACGCCTGCTAAATTGGTGGAATTTTAAACAATAAGCAGTTTGCCCACCTTTGCATTCAATGATGGAAATCTCAGAGTTCAGTTTTGACACTTGAACTCACCTTTCCCTCTTGATCAAGTCTGAGGCAGCATTTATTTCAGCTTCCAAATAGTTGGTTCATTAATGGTGATAAAAGTCAATGGAGTTTTAATTGGAGAGTCTCATTTACACTGGCAAACACTGAAAGCAGTCACTCATCTTCAAATAGCAGCGGCTGACATCTCAGGAAGAATTTGAAAAATTCTATTTGGAAAGCAATCTGCTTACATATAACTTATGTAAGCTGTTTACTCCTTTCTTTATTGCAGAAGCTACATGCATATAAAAAAGACATGCTCATTTCTCTAGATTCATCTTTAATGACTATTTTGCCACCTGAAATGGTAATTTTCTCTCTATGGCATAAATACTGGTAGCTTTGCAAAGACTGAAACTTGAAAAAATTGTTTTTGTTCTACACATATGATAAACACCATAATGGTTTGAATGTGAGTTTCCTCCCACAGGCTTATGTGTTTGAATTTGAAATTAATGTGTGAAAAAGTTATGGCACTTAGGTGGAGCTTTGCTAGAAAGGGTATGTCATGAGGTTGATTAGCCCTGCTCTGATTCCTAGAAAAGTCTGCTCCTGAAGCTTGGAGTTTGCTCTCTCAGCTTTCATGATCGATGTGACTTAAGATGCCTCCAGCTTTTGTCACCTACCACGCTCTTTTTCTGTGAAGGAATGAATTTCCCCTTTGGAATCATAGGCCAAATAATCTTCTGTATTTTTTTCCTTAAGTCATGAGTGAGTGTTATTTCACAGCAACAGAAAATAACTGAGACCCACACTTCTTTAAAGCTTCCAAAATCTTCTTGGTAGTAATTCTTTCTATAAATCTACTATAAGCTTTCTCAGTAATATTGTTGAAGAGTACTGCCTCTGCAATAATGATAACCATAGTAAAATAGTAACCATCTTCATCAAAGCAGCTGTCATAAATGCAAGAAACACATAAGATAGAGCTTATGGATGGACCCTCATTAGACTCTTCTTTTAGATCTTGGCTACTCTACTTTGCCCCTCTCTGGCAGTAATAAGTAATTCTGTCCAAGTTGAAGGTGTTTTCCTGATCTCAGTAGGTATTAACTCTCTCTGTCTATCTATAAATAGATCTATGCATGTCCTTTTGTATATATTCATTTTTTGTTGTCTATTTATCATGTCTATTTAGATCATGCTTTTAACTGAAGGGTATTACACTTATGAAACTACGGAAGGATCATCCTTTTCATGTTGGGATGAGTTTTAGCTCACTCATGCTCCTGTAGATAGCCCTTCAACATGCTCTGTGATTCGAAAATATCATTGGTTCAATAAGCAAAATTTTGATGAAATTGCATACTGGCATGCTGTTAATGTCTCATCTAGTGTGATTAAATGTATGTATGTCCCCTTGCAGGATAAACTTACACAGTAAATTTCATTTGCTTTTGGAAAAATGTATTTGTTGCACTGAACATATACTCAGGATAGGTTATGTTCATCAATGTTTATGTGGTCCTCCTTTGATATTCATGTGGCATGATGAATATTTTTTAAAATATAGTCATCAGACTAGAAAAATGGCTCAGTGGTGAAAGATCCTGTTTAGAAATCTGGGGACAATTTCTATACATAGAGCCCACATGTTAGAATGAGAAAACCAACATCCAAAAGTAGTCACTTAACAAACTCGACCCGTATTTGTCACCATATACAAGAATTAATTTCAAATGGATCAAAGACCTCAATATAAGGCCAGAGACTATAAAATCCTTAGTTGAAAGGGTGGAGAACTCCCTCGAGCTGATTGGAGTAGGCCAACAGTTCCTAATCAGAAATCCAATAGCACAGGACAATACAACCAACACTCAACAGATGGGATCATATGAAATTAAAGAGCTTCTGTTCAGACAGAGATCGTCGTAACTCAAGCACAAAGGCAACTCACAGAATGGAAGAAAATCTTCAATAGCCACATATCTGATAGAGGTCAATTATCCAGAGTGCATAAAGAACTTAGAAAATTCTATATCAACCCCTGGAATTAGGCCAGCCTAATCTCTCCCCATCCTGAAGCTCAGGGACATTTGCGGAAGAGGGGGCAGTAAGATTGTAAGAGCACAAGGATGGGAGGACAAATGATTTGCAAGATTCTCCACACTAGTTAGGGTCGAAGCAATCATAATAGGACTTTGCATGCCCTGTGCAATGTCCAACACACTATTGACCTCACAAAGTCTAGCATCTGCTAAAATCACCAAGATCCTTGGAGGCAAGGGATTGACAGCCACAGTATTGTTCCTATGCTTAAGGTGAACACAGGAAAGGGTCCTAGGAAATGCCGCTGGGTTCTTGCATCTCATCGGAGAGGAGGACCCAGAGGAGAGTTTGGCATGCACATTAAAGGATGCTCTGGGGGTGAGAGGGGGAGGCAATGAGGATGGGGAGGGAGGGGAGAGGAGAGGGGGGCACAGGGCGGTGGGAGGTTAGAGGGAGGGAGGGGACTGGTGTACTTGTTAAGTTTGTATGAGTGGAAATTTAAAAAAAATAAAGAAAGAAAACTAAACACCAAGGAAACAAATGCCTCTTTTAAAAAATGCACCTTGGAACTTAAAAGAAACTTTACCAGGGAAAAAATTGAAATGTCTAACAAATATCTTAAAAAATCCTCCGCATCCTTAGCCATCTGGGAAATGCAAATCAAAACCTTCCTGAGATATCATCTCACCCCAGTCAGGATGGCAAAAATCCACAATATAAACAACACCAAATATTGGAGGGGATGTGGACAGAAGGGAACTCTCCTACATTGCTGGTGGGAATGCAGGCTTGTACAACCACTCTGGTGAGCCATCTGGCAATTCTTAAAAAAAGTTAAAGATTAAAATGCCATATGACCTTGTCATTCCACTTTTGGGAATAATCCTCCATACAGCAAAAATTCACCTGATAGCACAAGCACAACCATGTTCATAGTAGCACTTTTTGCAATACTGAAGTCATGGAATCGACCCAAATGTCCAACAGTTGATGAATGGATAAAGAAAATGTGATACATTTATACAATGGAATACTATTCAGCCATCAAAAATGATGAATTAATGAAATTTGCCAGGAAATGGATGGGATTTGAAAACATTATATTGAGTGAAGTATCCCAGACACAGAAAATTAAGCACCATGTATACTCCCTAATAGGTGGATCCTAGAACCAAACGCACTTAGTGACACACTCAAAGATAAATCTCTGTAATAGCTACAGTAATTGGAAAGATTGTTAGCAGGGAGGGAAGAGGAAGGAGAGCCCCACCAGAAGCAAGGTGAGAGGGGATCATGCTACAGTACAGAAAATAAGCCACCATCAAGAAATGCAAATAAGTAATGAGACACGTGATTGGCCTCACAGACTCTCCTTACTGGTCAATTGTGTCTGATGGAGTATGATCTCATCAGAAGGGAGGGCATAGAGTCTGGCAGATAGAAGGTAACCATCCTGCAAATGGAGACTGATCCCTCCCACAGTGGTCTCCTACTCTTATTCCATCTACCTGTGAATCTACTTTTATAATAAGATTCTATTTTAACATCATTTTGTCTCCGGCCAGGGGGTGATATCCAGTACCCATCAGTATGGAGCCAAGGGTAGTGCAGGAGCAGCAAAACTGAATAAAATAATAAATCAAGAAACCATAATTCAGAAAATCAGAGACTCTACATCAACCACCTGGAACAAGGACAGCCTAATTTCTCTCCATCTTAAAGCTCAGGGACATTTGCAGAAGAGGGGGTGGTAAGATTCTGAGATTCTAAAGATGGGGAGGAGCAACAATATGCAAGATACTCCACACAAGTTAGGGCCAAAGTAACTATAATAGGACTTTGCATGACCTACACAATTACCAACATATCATTGAACCCCCAAAGTCTAGCATGGATCACAGACACTACAATCCTTAGAGGCAAGGGATTAACAGTCACACTTGTGTTCCTATACTAAAGGGGAACTCAAAAAAGAACTCTAGGCAATGCCACTGAGTCCTTACACTTCATCAGAGAGGAGGATCCAGAGGGAAGTTTCACATGCACACTAAAGGATGCTCCAGGAATGGGGGTGGGGAGCACTGGGAGAAAGGGAGGGAGAGAGGAAAGGAAAGGGAAAGGGGGGAGATAGCAAAGGGATCCAGGGAGGGGTAGAGGGAAGGAGGGGAATGGGATACTTAACAACTTTGTATGAGTGGAAGAAATAAATTTAAAAAAAATTCTGAATACCCAAAAGAGATTGAAAACTAGAAACCATAAATTATTCTTCATTTATATATATAGTTATATCTACACTTTTGTATATTTAGTATGAGTGGAAGAAATAAAAAATTTATAGACTTGGCAGGGAATGGAGAATTCCTAACTCTCCATATTTTCTAAATTAGTCATGCAGTGTTCTGAAGTCCAATGCCATATTACACTCTAAGGTTGAATAAATACTATTTTTTTAAAAGTAAAAAAAAAAGAAAATACACAACACTATTATTGTTGATTATAATTAAAAAACTTCCACATGGGTTCTCTCTCTCTCCCTCATCCTCTCCTTCTGAAATAAATGAAATTTTTAAGTGGCATGGTATATTATTTTACATACTGGAATTTTCTTAAAACAAGAGACAGTTTTCTTTTATTATATAAAATTAGCAGCAAGCATCCTTATTAATTAAAGATGAAATGCCTATACTGCTAATTAGAATATTTAGAGAACTTAGCATGTGAGCTCTTATATCTTTAGAGGATTGAAAGAGTTAAACATTATTAAAAGTAAACAGTAGAGGACATTTGCATATTAGGTATAATTTATTCAATTAAGCACAAAATATTTAAAAGCACAGTCTAGGTAATAATGCTGTAAATGTCATAAAAACTGCAACTCACAAAGGTCTACAAATAAGTAAGTCTACTTCAAATGTTACATAGGGTTCCTTCATTTTTTTCCAACTCATTAGATATTATCAAAAATAATCTTTACCCCAAATGGACACATTCTTATTGGTTTAGTTCAAATAATCTCAAAATACACCAAATGGCAGCAAATGCTGTAATATCTTCCCACTACTATTTCATAAAGTACAATTGAAACATGTTGCAAATTATATAGAACATGAGTGAGGCTAAACACATAAGCCAATTGCAATGGAGGATGTATTATGACTGTAGCATTACAGGTTGGTCTGCGACCTTGGGCTTAAGTAGCTATGTTCAAAGACTTATTGGTGACCCACTTTTTCATCTGTGTGTAACTGTGTCCATATATTTTCATGTGAAAATAACTTTGATGCACACTTAAGAAGTGATATCCTTAATGTGTTTCAATTTAAGTAAATGTGACATGTGAGATTTTTCCCAAAATCAAAATGCTTTCATTCCATTCAACCTATTTAAAAAAGTTTAAATGGATTCTATGAAAAGTATAAGGCTTTTTGTAAACCTTACAATTATCTCTCAACAGTTGGGTTTATATATAACTCTGTTCTGTTCCCATTTATTTTTTCATATTGTCTTGCCTGTTGTAATCAAGAGTAATATAAAATAATACAATTTCACAACAATAAAATAATACCAAATTAATAAGGCATGTGCTTCTTCATGAAAGGTATTGTTTCCAAAATTACCTCATAACTTCTTATTAAACACTGAAATATTAATAATTGGATTGCCATACTTGTATTTCTTTTTTGTTTTTTTTTTTTTTTTTGAGCTGAAAATACAAACAAAGAAACAGAGCAACATAAATGATGAATTTCTTTTAGGGCCATGTGTTAAGGAACAACATAGGGTGATATGGAAACAAACATGAGATTTTTATCTTTTCTTGGCAAACAACTTATTTTAATGGTGTATTCATCACTGATGTTTGCAATTCCGCTTTATTTGGAGGAATCTGAATGTTTTTTGAACTCGATGCATCAATTATAAGAAACTAGTTTGTTTCTTTTTCTCTCCCCCAAGAATTAATTATGATTTTTATTGTCAATAATATATACTATACTTTCCCTGCATTGTACACTTCACTGAGTCTATGCTGTCCATCTACAGTTATATACAGTCTATAGCATTCATCTCCCTCTAGTAGCTACTTGTGATAGAGCTTATTTTATTCAGATTGACCTGGAAACATTGTTTTCAGGTTTGAGAATTTTTTTAAAATGGACATATCACTTTTTAAACATTTGCATACATTTTGAACATTGCATAAATTCATATTTTTACATGTCCTGTGAATATTTTTATTTTCAAAAAGTTATTCATAGAATATATATGTAAGTTGTATGTGATATGAATACCTATGGTAGTTGATCAGAATCTTGGTGAAACTTTTCTGAATATGCCAAAACTTAAGTGTAAACTCAATCCTATTTAGTAATGCACATATAAACATACATATACATGTGAACTCCATCATATGCACACACACACAAATGGAGAAGTGGGGAGAGAGAGCAGACAAGAGAATGAGAGAGGGAGAAGAAAGGCTAGATGGGAAATTTTTCTCTTGAGACCAGAGGAAAAAGTATGCATATACATACATATACATATACACACACATTACATACATATATATTTGCATCAGTTATTTAGCGTAGGTTGACCTCAAATTAATTTTGCATTATTGCTCCTCATTTAAACCTTTAGTACTTTCAGAATCCATATATTCCTGTGTCTAAAATTAATATTTTAGTTATGTTTTGAAAATATGCTTTGATTGCTTAATTACTTATTAAGCTTAAATTATAATATAATTATAACCCATATTGAGAAAGAAATGATTCGAATTCCTCAGTTGGAGTGAAGAGATTTATGGCTTGAATAGAGTTTCATTTCAGATAATTTGAAATACATACATAAGATTTGTTGATGTAGGCACGTGTCTTCTTCGATTTTCTATCAGTTTACCTTTGTTTCCATTTCTGGTTTTGGGAAGTCTTTCTGCCCTTCCATGTATAGTTTTAGCTTCTCTCTTTGGATCTCCCTCTACCTTTAGCAGATAAATATGTTATATCTTCTGTTTGAGGTTGCCTCTGAGCTTCTTTTTTTTAAACAGACAATGAATGTGGGTCTACATTAAAATTTTCTCAGTTTCTTTCACATTGTTACTATTTGTGTCCTTGTATTAATAACAAAATTTTGTTACTAATCCTTGATTCTGAACTGGATCACATCTTTATTTTGTGAAAGGTATGTAAAATATATTTAACAATTGAATTTAAATATGACTATTTATCAAATGAATTTACATCTGAGGACTTGACTAGCATAGTGTCTCATAAAGCACCTAAAGCTTTTTTCCCTAGTTTACCAGTGTCCCGTTCAAGAGAATGCTATCTCCTGACCATGCTTTTCACCTAAACCACAATGTGATTCATAACTGGAAGAAATATATTTACACAGTCACATGGAGATATAATTTACAAAATACACCTTTAGTTTGTCAGTTGCAAATTTCTACAACATTACTAAATTTAAAATTAGATTCTAACATGTTTCTAAAAAGAGCTATTAATACTAATATAAGCACCTTTCATAGACATTGTGGGAATTTTACAAATTCTTTATTGTGGACATATTTATTAGTGATCTTAACAAAAACTTAATATTAAATAAATTGTGTCAATAGGTAAAATAATCAAAGCACATCATTCCTAAGCATTTAACTAAATTTCCAGTGTTTATATACATATTGTGTCTTTTTTCTCCTTGGTAGAAGTAGTAAGACTACTCTCTGTACCAAAGCATGTGTCAAATTGCATTATTTGCAGCTAGGGACCTATCTTGATGGGATACTTGAACTCTTGAAATGACAGAGCCATAAATGAGGACTTCATTTGTTTTGTTGATTGTACATACTGAAGTACGCAGTGTAGAATCAGTTAATTTTGTGCATGAAAAAATGTTATAATATGCTTGGTCACCATTCTGGCAAGATACAAAATTATTGTTCAAGAATCAGGACAGGACAGAGTCAAACAAGGGAGATAAAGGGATGTAAGGGGAGAAGGATGGAATGGAATTTGGGATTAAGGGTTGAAAATATTATAAAGTCACTATATTCATGCACACAACATTAAAAAAAGAATCAGTGTCTTTCTTATACATCAAGGATGAAAAAAGGAATAAGTCCAAAGAAAAACAATTCCATTGACCATGAACCCTAAAAAAATGAAGTTCTTGGTATAAATCTAACCAAAAATATCAGTTAACTGCAGAAAGAAAACTTTAAGACCTTAAAAAAAAGATTGTGGAAAGTCCTTTCATGTCTTGGATCAGTAGAATTGACATCATAAAAATGACCATCTTACTGAAAGTAACATACCTATTTAATGCAATATCAATCAACATTCCAAGGCAATTCTTCACATACAATGACACAATAGTCTCAAAATTCATATGGAAGCACAAAGGGCCTAGGATAGAAAAAGTACCAACACAGGTACTCCATAAATAGTCCTGTGATACACACTATCAGAGGGGCAAGAGTGTGGGTGGGACAGAGCAGAACGGATGAAGAAATGAGTGTGTGGATGGGGAGGTCAGGAGATGAGGGAAGTAGGTGGGGAAAGAATCAGGGCAAAGACACAAACGCAGTTTGTTCACAAATAAATACATTTTAAAAAACTGCAAAAGAAAATCAACAAACCACAATCCAGAACTTCAGAGACTCGATATCAACCACATAGAACTAGGCCAGCCTAATCTCACCCCATCCTGAAGCTCAGGGACATTTGCGGAAAAGGGGGCGGTAAGAGTGTAAGAGCAAAAGGATGGGAGGAGCAATGATTTGCAAGATTCTCCACACTAGTTAGGGCCGAAGCAATCATAACAGGACTTTGCATGCCCTGCGCAATGTCCAACACACTATTGACCTCACAAATGTCTAGCATCAGCTAAAGGCACCAAGATCCTTGGAGGCAAGGGATTGACAGCCACAGTAGTGTTCCTATGCTTAAGGGGAACACAAGAAAGGGTTCAGGGAAATGCCACTGGGTCCTTGTACATCATCAGAGGAGAGTTAGGCATACACAATAAAGGACTCTCTGGGAATTGGGGGGGAGGCACTGGGGGATGGGGAGGGAGGGAGGGGGAGCAGGGGGTTCGGGGAGAGGAGGAGGGAGGGAGGGAACTGCTCTACCTATTAAGTTTGTATGAGCTGAAATAATAAAAAATGTATTAAAAAAAGAATATGTTAGATCTGTACCCATACCAAGCATGGTATAAAGCCAGGTTTTGGAGAATGTTCTCCTCCTGCATGCCAGAAAGATTCCTTAGCTGAAGAAATAACTCACAAATCCAACAAGATATGGAAGCATCTCGGTCAGCAGCACTAACGCCAAAACTAAATGATTTTTAAGTGTGGTGAGTACAGAATTATTTTACAATGGTGATATGAATTGGATCATTTAAAATGAAGCAGTCATTTTTGTTAAGAAAATTACAGAATTGATATCAATTCTATTTTTTATGAATGACTTGCCACCAAGAATTGCTGTGAACAGAAGAATTCATTAAGATTTGAAATTATCTTTTAAGAGTCAATGAGGAATGGCAATTAATAACATGGCATTTTAATTTTACTATATATTATTTTGTGAATGCAATTTATAGTGTATTTTACTCTATGCACAATATGTGTGTGCGCAATTTCTCCACAATTTCTTCTAGATCTTTAGAAGTTTCCCAAGTGACTGCCATGCACACACACTTAGAAACATTGTGAAAATGAGCATAGCTTGGAATGTTTTGTGATTTTTTTCCCATGCTCAAGTATCACTTCTTAAATAAAGGCTTGGCAATTCATTTAGGAGTGGGAACAAAAATGCTTTTGCTTTCCTATGGATTGCAATACCGTTTAAAACAGTTTTTCAAAAGAAAGAAAAAATAACTTTTCCCTAACTACCTTAATAAGGCAGATTAATATGCTTCATGGTATTTAGTTGCTTCTTTCATTTACTTATTCAGTGTCCACAATATTATTCTTAAGGCATTTTAAGTTCAGATGGCTCACATTTCATTGATTTTTTTTCTCATTGTTAAAGAGGAAGATTTCAAAGATACTCAGTGCATGTATTTGTCAAACAGATCAACTTCCTTAGTCAAGAGCTCCTGTTTTTGTACTTTAGACCAGTAGAGAGAGGATTAGACTTTTCCTCAACATTGCATTCTATTGGTAGAAAGCTGCAAATATTTAAAAAAATATGTCAGCTCTAAGGAATGAAATTTAAGGAGGTGTTGGAAACTAATCCATGATTTGTGTGAAGCTTGAAGCAATGTGATAACTCAGAGAGTGACAAGTTGATGCAATAAGCAAGAAACATGAAATGCCTGATTAATATTTTGACTAGATACAAATTTTACTAAGTACAGTCTCCAAAGTGAAATAGTATTGCATGAATAAATAGGAAACCAAATTATAAACATAATTTTCTTCAGCTTGTAACAGTTCAGTTTTTTACAGTTTGCATAACCCACTGTTCTGAAACGATTTTTCAAAGCTAATCTTCATAGATCCATTGTAAAACACATTTATTAAAGGCTGTAAAAAGCTTTCACAAATAAATACTGTTTTAAGCACAAGCAAATATAAACTTCTTTTTTTTATTTAGTTTTTAACTTATAATGCTAGGCATTATTGCATTGCATTGCATATTTGCAATTTTTCCAAGGTAATTTTATACCCTTGTGAACTAAAAGCAAAAGTCATTTCTCTACTATGTTTTAACTGTAGTTTCAGTCTGTCAAATATTTTCTCTGATGCTTTATATAATTGTATATTTTAATATCTTAATTTATGATTAATCAGTCAATAAACTTAAAGCAAACAGATTTCTATACAGTTATTTTAGTTTTATTTTCTGCATATCTGAATTCCCTACCATTTGACAGGATTTATACATCAATCAGTAAACTAGAGCAAAATCAAAAATGAATGAAGCTATTTATCACAGCATTCCTACATGTGGGTTATTCTTCTTTGGATCATCATTATTTCAACATTAGCATTTTCATGACTCAAACAGTGAAACCAGGAAAAAACAACGGAATAAACATAAGGATATTTTCAAGAAATTAAGTGTCCTGTATTTAATGCTGTATACATCAGTGAGTATTTCAGTTTCTCTTCATGATACTGATAGTACATGACCAAGGAATTTAAGAGAACAATGGGATTTGTTCTCTCTTACAATTCAGATTTTTTAACAGCCCATTTTGACAGTTTAGTTCATACCAACATCAGGTGTCTAGGGATTGGCCACACAATTTCCACCAGAATCTCTGAAAGAGAAGAAAACCTTTTCACTTGCCAATCTCCAAGTCTGCTTTAGTATGTCAGAGTCATGAATCAATGATGAGAACATCTGATCTATCTGCCATGAAAATACCTACACTGACTATGGCCTAGGCTTTCCCGCATCAGATGGAAGAAAATTCCTCCAACAGGCTTGCTCAGCACTTGTCTTAACTACCAATTCTGCACAGATGTACCCAGAACTCAGCCTTCAAATATCAAACTGATACTTGTATCTAATTGGTACAATAGGGAAATGTCGTTACTGGCCAAAGACTATTAAATAGTGTTCTTACCGTTATTGTAATGACATAGAGCAGAAATAATTCAGTAGCTCCACTTACAGCAGGGAATCTGACATTATTTTTAAAAATACATTTAAAACAAATGATATTTACAAAGTAACAGAACACAGTCAGGATGCAGTTTTGTCAGGTAGGAAAGAAAACAAAGAAAATGTTGCTAGTGATGTTTTTGTATAAATACTGGAATGTCAGTGCACAAATATGTATGGTAAATACGTCCATCATTTCTATTTGTTATTTTTTTCATTTCTATGTGCATGTGTGTACTTTCATGTATGCATTTTTTAGGTATTTGGAGCACATATATGTTCCTATGTGTGTGTACATGATTGAGCCTGCATGTCAATGCCAAAGGTTGACATTAGGAATTTTCCTTGATCACTTATTTCATTTTTATTATTTATTTTTGTTTCTACTTTTACAAACATATTGTGTATTCACCTCCCTCCCCCTCCCTCCCATACCTTCCCATCTGTTCACCATTCCCTTTCTCTCCCTCCCACCCTCCTGTCCCTATGTTTCTATGGACCCCAGTGATCACTGGGGCTTATCTACTCCTGTGGAGGCTCAGGATACCTGATTCTTTAGAGACTGGGTCTGTATTAATCTTGGATCACACCTGTAGGACTGGTGTGTGTAGAGAGCTTTTTCTTTTTTTTTTTTTTAACCCCAGCATTAAGGGACTGAAGTAACACATCAGGCCTCCACAGGAGCCAGGTATTTTTTATACAATCTGTAATTTCAAACTCTTTTTAATGACAATCATTTTAAATGCTGAACCATACTCCCTGGAGCTGCATACATCATTTCATTGCAGGAAGTAAGCCTAAGTAGGAAACCAAACAAATGTTTCTAAAATTTGTTCATGTTTTACACAAATGAATGCCCATAAAACTCTGCTCTACAGCACAGTGGAGTGATAATAGTGCAGATCTATGTTTTTCATGCTTCACAAAAAAAATGAGAGGGGCTTGAAGGTCCCATCAACAAAGACAAGAGAAAATGTTAAATATTGAAATGCAAACACTATAATTTCTCACTTACAATCTACAAAAGTGCAGATAAAATCATCATACTGCATTCACATATATGTCTGATTATGTGTCTCTTTAAAAAGTGTTTCTTGAGCACATATAAATTTTCCTTCTTCTGTTCCCCAAACAAGGGTTTTTCCTCATAGAGATACCAGTACTATCTCTTGTTCATTTATGGCTATTCATCAAAAGACATTAAGTGAGTATGCAAATAGATGCTTCAAATAAATCATTAGAATACATGATTCTCATTTAAATATCGGGAGCCATTACAAAGCACAGCTTTATACAGAGTATATATTTTGTGGACTTGAGTTCTGCATATTGTAAATACATGTCTTACACATATATACATGTATATATATGTATGCATATATGCAATTTTGGTGTGTCAAAATTGCTACCTGTTAGATGGTACCCAAGAGGACACATTTTGCAAAACCATTAGTGTGAATTCATTAAATTCCTTAAATGATAGGATAAATTTTAAAATAAGCAAAGGATGTATTTTATATTTTAATTAATGAACTAATTAATTAATTTATTTAGGTTTGTGTGTGTGAAAGGGAGACAGAGAGAGAGAGAAAGAGAAAGAGAGAGAGAGAGAGAGAAAGAGAGAGAAGAAAGGCATATATGTACCATGTGGACTTCCAGGGTTTGAACTCAGGTTGCCAGAGTTTTGATCTGGGGCTTCGCACTCTGAATTTTCTCATCAGTACAAGAATGTAAACAT